>JAPXFQ010000996.1:0-489952 GCA_028564705.1 Apricaphanius iberus | reverse complement strand
GCTTGTTGCCTCCTTAATCATCAATCTGTAAACATCAACCGCTAAAATAAGCTCAGGCACCATCATATACTGAGATTTTTATTGCGGGTTCCTTTCAAGAATATACTGTTTGTTGTAAAACGTTACACAGTTGTGTGCGGCCGTGAAAAGGGGGTGGGCCAGTGTGTGGGTTGGTGGATACATGCAACAGTGAGAGGGGTTAAAGGGCACGGCTGGTGTACACTCATTGTGTGACATTAGGTCTTATCACGCACACTAGTTATATCTCTATAAGAGGTGTTCATGGGTCACTATCATGCTTTATGAAAGTCACGGAACGGTTGGTCCCCAAGCTGTTTTCCATTCTGTTAATTAACCGCGAATCTTGATGCAACTAGTATCCTGGCGTACTGCTTTCATGTTTCTCTGGCTTGGCTGTTCCTCCCTACCAACATAAACTTATATTAATCTACGGGATTCTGGTCGGGACGGGAGTCTTTCTCTCTAGATTTTTTTCGGGACAAGATTTTTTTGGGGGGGCTGTCCCGTGATCGGGGCGTGACGGAAGTATTTTTTTGGGATCGGGACGGGAGCGAAAATTGATTCCCGTGTCACCCTCTATTCCAGACCTCTACATGCTTTGTAAGTGGGAAAACTTCAAAAATCAGAAGTGTATCAAATACTTGTTTTCCTCATTGTATGTAACAAGTATAATATGAAATTCAGAAAGTGTTTTGTGTTATTGCTCACCTGAATGAACCATGTCAAGTTGTCCACAGTCCAGATTGTCAGGAAGGTCTTCATTTGCTTTGGGAATAGATACCAGGTGTTGTGGGCTCCCCCTGCTGGCTGACTCCGTCTCTACTGAACTATGCTTCAGAGGCTCCAGAGTGTTAAAGCTGCTCACCCACTGGCTAATGGGTTCAGCTGGGCGACCAATCAAAACACCCATAGAGGGGTCCGACCTCCGACCCTGGAGAACATTCCGTGTCTCTTCGATCCCACACTGCAGCAGGCGGTAATAGAGAAGAGCCTGGCTGCGCACACACATGTCTCTCTCCTCCTCTGTAAAACAGGCCAGAGTTTGTTACCAACCATCATTCTGTCACTCCCTCGATCATCTACTCTCAGACACACACCTATACAGTAGTGCAGAAGTCTTCCCAGCATGTCCTGAGTCTCGGCAGGACGACACAGAAACAGTCTCATGGTGGATGTCAGCAGCTCCATCTTCATCTCCATGGAGGTTTCACTTCTCACTCCGTCGATAAATACTTCCAATGTGTAGGGGGCGCTGGAAATGCGCTCCCCATATACGCCCAACAGCCACAGCAACGCCTGCCTGCCCTGTTGGACGGGGAGGCTGACAATTAATGGAAATATTTATTACTATAAAGACTGAATTATTTGGGCAGCACGGATTTGGTCTTAACTTCTCCTGCATTATAGTTTTATTTTACTGCTTCAGATTTCTGTCAATCATGTACAAATATCTACAATAAAATAAAATCCAACTATGTGGTAATTATTCCCATTGTGCATCATTTTGTTTGTTTTAAAACAGTAATTCTTGTTTTACAGATGTTCACAATTAATCTTAGAATAAAACAATGAAGAAGGCTTTATTGGCTGTCTCTAAAAATAGATTTTATCATTCTTGTATTTCTCCACTGGTAGTACAATAGAAATATCCTTCATTGTCCCCCAGTGGGAAATACCAACAGGAAAGTGACACCCAAATCGAAGCATGCAGATTCATGCTAAAGTATAAAACCAAACAATAAGAAATAAAAGACTGTAAGCCTACAGTAAGGGGATAAGCAGGATAATACATAATACATAACATATGCAAAACATAGTAGAATTTTCACTATGATGGAGTGGCGACCTGTCCAGGGTGTACCCTGCCACCCGCCCAATGACTGCTGGAGAAAGGCACCAGCCTCCCTCCCTCCCTCCCTCCCTCCCTCACTCACTTGCATTTGCATCCACAGGGAGAACATGTAAATTCCCTGCAGAAGAATCTCTGGCCAAGTTAGTAATGAATTTCTGTTACTTTGATTTTGCAATTAAATTAAGTATTACTGTTTCATGTAACTAATTGATCCCTAACCTTGGTTTCTACATATTCAAAGTAAAACCTGGAATAGATATCTCCAAAACTTTGAAAACGTTCATTCACCATTTCTTGACCATTTTAGCTGTTTTATGTTATTCTCATCCAGAAACATCCAATGCTGCGGCAAGTGTCACCGCAGAGCATTTGATGGTTTTGAGAATTTTTATGTGGTAGTCTTTTTCACAATGCCATTAATTTTTAAGAATGTGGCCAATCTCACTAGCAGAAGTTCCTTCTTCCTGGGTCTACATCAGTGCAATCCAGCAGTAGAAGCTGTCTGCTGGACCACTCTTTGGGATGGCCTTGATGGAAGCCCTCTGACTCACCACTTGAACCATCAACCTTACCATTGCAGGCGTCACTTTGGACTTCTTACCACATCCTCTGACATTTTTTCTAATGTGAAACGTGCATTTTTTAACAATATAACCCAATGGAACTTGAAGACATTTAGATAGTTATCTCAGTGAACTGGAAAACACTGCATGGTCTGACACTCCAAGGCACATAATCTGTGAAATTATAAAAATTTTAGCTCAATCTAAAGCAGTAAAGCTTTTGTTTATGGTTATTCTGTATCATCCACCAGGCCCCTTTTTCTCTATTTTTAGATCAGATAGCAGATTTTCTATCTGACTTAGTTTTAAACACTGATAAAGTTATTATAGTTGGAGACTTCGATATTCATGTTGATAGTGAAAGTGGTAGTCTAAATAGAGCTTTTATGTTATTTTACATTATCTTAGACTAGATAGGCTTTACTGTGCAGGGACCAACCCATTCTTGTCACCACACTTTAGATCTTGTGTTGACTTATGGCATTGACTGTGAAGAAATAACAGTCTTCCCACATAACCCTATCCTGTCTGATCATTTTCTGATCACTTTTAATCTCACTCTAACATACCATTTCAAACCTGAAAGAAAACTTAATTATACTAGAACGTTATCAGACAACGCTGTAGCAAGTTTTAAAGAAGCTCTTCCAACTTTAATTTCCTCAGTATATAAAAATACAACAGAAAAAAGTGAATTAACTCCTGACCCCTCACAACTTGACATTTTAGTTCATAGCGTTAATTCCGTCTGGCAATAGACAAAGTTGCCCCCTTGAAAAGGAAGGTGGCTAGCCATAGAAGATTAGCTCCCTGGTTTAATTTGGAGCTACGTACCCTAAAGCAGAATGTTCAAAAACTAAAGAGAAAATGGCGCTCCACGCATTTACATGATTCTTATTTAGTGTGGAAAAATAGTCTATTGCTTTATAAAAAGAGCCTTTAAAAAGCCAGAACAGCATATTTTTCATCTTTAATCGAGGAGAATAACAACAATCCTAGGATTCTTTTTAATACAGTTGCCAAACTCACACAAGATCATAGCTCTGTCGAGCCAACCATTCCCCAAGCTCTTAGTAGTGACAACTTCATGAAATTTTTTATAAATAAAATAGACTATAAAAAATAAGATAAATGGGAACCTTCCCAATATGCTTGCTTCTTCCTTAATTAATGAGGCAGCATCAAAAATGGTTGAACCTAATATATGCTTGAACTGCTTTAATGCAGCTGAACTTTCAGATCTACTAAAATTATTAGCTTAATCAAAACTTTCAACTTGCATGTTAGACCCAGTCCCAACTAAACTTTCAAAAGAAGTTTCCCTTTGATTGCTGCTCCAATTTTAGATGTAATGAATCTATCCTTGGTAGGGCTGCACAATTAATCGGATTTTGATCGTGATCACGATTTTGGTGGCCACAATTAAATGAACCTGATCGTGAACGATATTTACATTCAAAATGCGAGCTTCACTGCGTGCCTCTTCATCATACACTGCCTCAACCAATAGTCTGCCAACCACCAGGGGGCAAACGCATGGCTAAAGCTTCATTAAGCTGCCCAAATAAAAACTGCGCATACGCACTCAGCACTCATAATGGCTGCACTACGCTTGCTACGTAGCAGGTGAAAATGAGTATCTGAGCAATGTAGAAGATCCAAATCTCCATTATGGATCTGACTAGTAAGCAGAAAGTGTACTACCGCCACAGTAAGCAGCCGGTTGATGCTACGCTATCCCACTATGCAGCGGACGCCCCGAAATCATTGCAGAAGGACTTAGCTTAAAATGGCTACAGACAAACTGTCAACCATTGACACCGCCGCTGTTTCGGCAGATAAATGTACATGTAGGGATGTTACTGATTACTGTAATTGTTTTTTGACTGATTAAACATTTAAGTTAAGTCATACCAGACAAAGTAATAGCTAGAGGAGGCGGGACCACAGGCGAACGTAACGTAAACGTCTGGGTCAACAGAAGTCATATGGGTCAAAGGACATGCAAAATGGTGGAGCAGTACGTCTGATTTCATGCCTATTACGCGATTGTTTGCTATGCAGTATTACATTAACAGGTAAGCAATAGTTGCTACGTAGCATATAGTAAATACTAAGGATTTGGATGCTGGGAATGTCAAAGGCCTTTTCTGTATAAGCTGTAATTGTTTCCGTTAAATTGCACTTTGAGATTGAACTCTGCAATAACATATTTAGCTTGTACTTTTAAATATATATATTGTATTTATACATATATATATATATATAGGAGTTTGTTTTTGTTTGGGAAGATCTTTATAGCTCACCAACATATGAAGTAACACATACATACAGTATCTCACCAGTTCCTGTTACAAAGCCAACTTTCTAAAAGCAGTGATATTTAACAGATCAAGAAACAGTGATGACCTATGTTGCTACAAAAATAAATTTGATTGTTTCCTTGAAAACAAAATGAACTAAATGAGCTGACTGTCTACAACGCTCACACAACATCCTTATCTTTAACTTTTACACAGTAAAAACGCGTGTTTTCGAAACGTTTTAGAGAAACAATACCATTTGTGATGCTTATTTCTGGAGTTGTCACTACATGGGTCCTCCTACTGTTTACCACATTATACAACTTTTCACCCAAAATTCTTCTCCAGATGTACTGAAAGAGTTTCGCTTTAAGGCAGTAAGCTACGCGCTAGGGCTAGGCGGTATGACCTAAAATCAAAATATCACTGTATATTGAGCAGTTCACCTCTGTAACGGTAAGTGGACGATAACGACAGCGCCCCCACCACGTCCTTTTCTGTATTCAGTGTCCAGTAGTGGACTAATTTACATGATGTACTTGAAAATGTGATGGCTTCTTGCTATGGAACAGCTTCAGAAAGCCTTTTAATTCAGTGTTTGATTCCCACTCCTTTCTGTATTTCTTAGAGTCCTGTCCATTTCTCGAAGGAGCAGGACGTGTTTTCCTCTCCTCCACTCCTGCTCCCCCCCGAAACTCAACTCAACTCAAAGACTACAATGGCTCTCAATGCTGATTTCACTCTCCAAAACATACTGGAAAGAATGAAGGACATGGAATTAAACACCCGACGCCTGGAAGAAAACGCCAGAAACAATACTACTCTGAGTATTCGAGTATCCCTTTAAAGAACAGATTCACAGCGCTGGCCGCTAGCCAGCGAAATGCAAACAATTCCCTTGAACTAACAGACCTTCGCCAAAGCCACCTAAACCCAAACAAAGATAAACCAAACAGCAAAAACACAGCAGCAGAGAGCAACCCAGAACTAAAAAAAATTATTGTCCATACAGGAACAGTCGACATCACCCTCAAGAAATCTGAAATTTTAAAGAAGGAATTCTTGGATTTACTCCAGAACTTTAACACCAACAAGATAGAACTTCACATATCTGGACCAGTTCCAGCAACGCCCTCAGACGAAGAATTTAGCCTGATCAAAGGATTTACCAGATTTATTAAAACTGTCTGTGCTGAAAGGTCTATTCCATTCCTGAATAATTTTAAGATCTTCTGTGAACGAAGGCACCTAATCACAAAAGATGGATGTCACATCAATAAGAAAGGTCAGAACCTCTATCTCTGGAATGTGTTATTTAATCTAATATGTCCCCGAACGGAGATACATAGTGAACGCCAAACTGCTGTAACACACAGAGAAGATGACATCCTTGCACCTGTCAGTGATAAGCCTGCCACAGTCATGCCAGCTAACTGTGCAACAACGGCGTCAGATGACATTCGAAAGAAACACAGAGTTCCAGCATCTGTAATGTGGTGAACATGCAGATTCTACTGTACAGAGGATGCTCCCTGAGACAGCAGATCCAATCAGCTCACCACCTGGCAGGGGGATCAGCAGCAGATCCAACTCATCTTCAACTCCTGACTCTGTGACGGGCTCACCATTCCGGGAATTTTCTGAAAACCTTCAGACTCAAGAAAAAAAAAGGAATCCGGCTTTTAACTCCACGCCCAAACAGGAACTGTAAACATTGCTCTCCAATTCAACTCACCATATCAGACATCTGATACCGACCGAACACTGTCAGACAAACTTCCTGCCGGAAGGTGGTTTTCGGTCATTAGTACTCTCATTCTCACTTTGAAAGTAAAATCCGGGTTATTAAAAAAAAAAAAGAGATGTTCACACACTAAAACTACAAATAACCGAGCATTACAGAATTTAAAAATAATACATTGCAAATAGAATCTCTTGATCGCAGAAAGAAATATTAACGTAGCTATACAAAATATAAGAGTACTATCAGAAAAATCACTGCTAAGCAATGACTACATTATCACACATGATATACATGCACTATTTCTCTCAGAAACTTGGTTAGATAAAAACAAAGAACAAAATGTATTAATAGACTTGTGCAACTACTTATTATTTCATTAGTGAGACTAGAAAAAATAAAAGGTGGGGTGGTCTGGCCACAATTTTTCATCTATCTTTAAACTTCAAAAAGGTATCGTTAGGTGAATTCAGCACCTTTGAATATTTAGCTACTGAAACAAATGAACATAACGTTATATTTGTCATAATGACTTCAATGACCTTTGCTCTGCAATATGCCTAGACTATGACCACACCGCAATTGTGGAGGACTTCAACATTCATACTGACAAACCCCAAGACAGCACTAAATGACGCCCTTCATAACTTTGACCTTATCCAACGCATTAATAAGACAACGCACAACCGAGGACACACTCTGGACCTACTTATTAGCAAAGACTTAAATATCTCTAGCATTGCCGTAACTGGTATCATATTATCGGACAATTTCTGCATCTCATTTGAAAGCACCATCCTAGCCAACATATCTAATCAGAGTAAATCGACTGTAAAAAAATGCTTCCTTAAAGAAAACTCCGCTGAAAACTTTAAACTGATGTACACTCCAACCTTATCTAAATCACCAACAACCACCAACACACACTCAGTAAATTAAGTGACAGATGATTTTCTATCCAAAATCTCAGACATGATGGATAAGATTGCACCTCTTAAAGTTAAAACCATCTCTAGTAAAAAGAAGTCTCCGTGGAGAAACAATCCACTGGTATTTAATGAAAAAAGGGAGTGCCGACGCGCTGAGAGAAAATGGCGGAAAACTCGACACCAGGTTCATTACGAGATATATAAAGAGAGACTGAACAAGTATCAAGTAACCTTAAGGGGTGCAAGGGAATCATTTTTTTCTGAGATTATTCACAGAAACAACAATAATGCTAGGACATTATTTGCTACCGTGTAAGACTAATTACTCCTCCAGTGACAGTATCCCCTGAACTAAACACCACCAGCGCCTGTAATGAATTTGCCAGCTTCTTTACTGAAAAAATCTTGAACATCAGAAGATCAATCAGTACATCAGTTCGAACCCCAATACCAACATTGAGCCCAATTAACACCCATGCAGAGAAAATTACTCACTTCCAAACAATAAATCAAACAAGCTTTGATGAAATTATTGACAAACTAAGCTCTGCTACCTGCTGCTTAGATATCTTACCAACAAATTTTCGAAAAAAGGTCCTCCCAGCCATCAGAGAAGATCTGATCAAAATAATTAACGGATCCCTCTATAAGGTGTTGTCCCCAAAGCTTTAAAAACACCAGTTATCAAACCAATACTAAAGAAGAAGAACCTACACAGCATGTTGATTCAAAACTATAGACCAATCTCTACTCTCACATTTATCGGTAAAATTATTGAAAAGGTTGTGTTCCAACAATTAAATAGCTTCCTAGCAATGAACAACCGCTTTGATATTTATCTGTCTGGTTTTCGTAGGTACCACAGCACAGACACAGCCCTCGTCAAATTTTTCAATGATATCCATACAATTACTGACCATGGTAAAACCACAGTACTGGTACTATTAGACCTCAGTATAACACCGTTGACCATGATATATTAATAGAACGTCTAGAGAGCTGGGTCAGACTCTCTGGTACAGTACTCGACTGGTTCAAATCCTACCTCAAGAACAGGAACTTCTTTGTGTCGATTAGCCAGTTCTTATCACAAAACACAGAAATCACATGTGGGGTCCCCCAGGGCTCCATCCTAGGGCCCCTCCTATTTAGCATCTACATGCTCCCACTAAACCAGATTATAACCACCAACAATGTTAACTGCCACAACTATGCTGATGACACTCAGCTTTATATCTCAATGTCACCAGGTGATTTTTAACCCGTCCAAATCCTCAATTAATGTATTGAGCAACTTAACATCTGGATGTCCCATAATTTCCTCCACTGAACAAAAAAACAAAACTGAAGTACTTGTGTTTGGACCCAAAAAAGATAGATTAAATATCAGTACACAGCTTCAGTTGGTCCAACTAGAAACTAGCAACCAGGTCAGAAATCTACGTGTAATAATTGACTTAGACCTGAACCTCCAGGGTCAAATAAAGGCAATAACAAGGTCAGCTTTCTATAACCTGAGGAACATTTCTAAGATTAAAGGAATGATGACACAAGGAGACCTAGAAAAACTCATCCATGCATCTATCTCTAGTCGCCTTGATTACTGTAACAGTATCTTCCCAGGTCTACCTAAAAAAATCAATCAAACAGCTGCAGCTGATCCAGAACGCTGCTGCTGCTGTTCTCACTAGAACCAGGAAAGTAGAACACATCACCCCAGTTCTAAAGTCCTTCCATTGGCTCCCTTCAGCTCAGAAAATAGACTTCAAAGTGCTTTTATTAGTTCATAAATCATTAAATGGGTTAGCACCAGAGTACATTAGAGATCTGCTATCACGGTACAAACCATCCAGATCACTCAGGTCCTCCAGCTCTAGTTTACTGATCGTCCCTAGAACCAGAACCGAAACATGGGGAAGAAGCTTTTAGTTTCTATGTTCCTCATATCTGGAACAAACTACCAGGAGAACGTAAAACTGCAGAGACACTGAACTCTTTTAAATCTAAAATTAAAACTTACCTATTTTTACTCGCTCATGAGTAACTGTTTTTACTTGTTTGTATTTAACTGTCCCACAAATTATTGTCTTAATTACTGTAAATGCTTTATTGTGTTAAAAACTGTGAGCTTTATTCAGCAAGATCAGTTAATTAACTAAACCTGTGTTTTTTACTCATTTGACCTACATTTTTGTATTTTCTTGATTATTTTCTTATTGTAAGTGCTCATTTGTATTCTAATCATATGTAAAGCACCTTGAAATGCCCTGTGTTGAAACTGTGCTATACAAATAAAATTGCCTTGCCTTGCCTTGCCTGTGACCACACAGACCTGATCAGGAAGTTTCGGCGGCTGTGAGGGAAATCAAGGATTTTAGTGTGAAGTTGTATTTTAAACAGAAAATATTTTACATTTACATCGGAGCACAGGATCAGCCAGCGGCAGCTTCAAGTGGTGTATTAACATTCTGGACTCAGCGGGGTTAAAATCTGCTCCGACCGGCAGGATGAGTGTGGGCGGAGCTACAGCATGCTGGGCTGGAAGCGCTTTGGGTCAACTGCTGCTCTGCTGCTCTGTGAAGGCAGTAATGGGCTCCATGTTAGAGTCTCAAACATCCAATAACACCATGAAAAGTCACTGAATTTGTCGCTTGTCGCTGTTTTTTAACAAGAGTCACTAGATGAGTAAACACTCACTAAATATAGCGACAGAGCTGTTTGTTAGTAGCACTGTTCTCTTGTGGATAAGATGAAGTCACATGACTGTAAGTAGTCACGTGACTCAAGCAGAGCGCTCTTTCTTAAAGGGGCATGAGTGTCCCTACCTCATTTCTTTTTTTTTTTAATACTGTTTGCCTGTTTGGGGTTTTGGACCCCAAACAGGCAAAAGCAAACATACATACATATAGATAGGGAAAGCTGCAGAATTTATTATTTTGAACGGTGGAAAAAGTCAATGAACTTAAAGGGACTATATCATGCTATTTTACAGCTTTCAACTTCTGGGATAGACATATATGATAAAATGTTAAAGTTGGTGTTATACTGTATTAATTTGTCCTAACATTTAAAGTAGAACCGGCATGAAATTCCCCGCAACGTTTGGGCCTTTTTAGCCACACTCTAAGTACCTTAACACTATATCAAAGGATTGCTTGCCGTAATTCCGCCTTGTTGTAGAATTGCAGGTGTTACGAGGTAGCCCTTCTGTTAGCATTAGCACAGAACGACCGGGTTTCGGAGGGCGGGGCCTAGGCTATGCTCTTCTGTGGTCAATGAGTCTCTAACGAGATTTCGAATGTTCAACTATAATATATAATCTTTTTTCCCCCAAATAAAATTATACTAGCACCAATGCTACATAAACAAACTGGGGTATTAGCTGTGACGCTAATTCTGAATGTTAGCTATGAAGCTAATGGAAAAGCGAACAACTTAAAACAATGCCACAATGTCTACTAACAGCTGAAGGACATTATTGAGGAAATGCTTAGTTGTACAGGGATATTTGCTGGTTCATGGAGAGTTGGTATTAATCCTGGTAAAAGTTTAAGATGATCTGTGAATCCACCGCTGTATTGTCCCAAGTTGGAAAAACAGTCGTCCTAGAAATGTTTGCCACAAACTACCACACGCTTCGGCAGTTGGTCGGGCACATTCCCGGCATACATAAAATCTATCCACAAGCTTTTCAGTGGCTCAGAAGTGGGGAGGACAAAAAGATTTATGTTCTCTTTTGTACACCCAGGTACAGTGCAGTTTGGATGCGGTCTGGACTCCATGCTGTTGGTTTGTTGTTAGCCTGTTACCGTAGCTCTCCGCGCCGCGGAGAGAGGGACTTGCAGAGTATAGTTCGGGGAAGGGGGTCATTGGCTGGAACTCAACACGTAATATGCCGAAATGTGTTTTCATATGCCGAACTGCCAAACAGCCAGTTTCTGAGTGCTTACTTCACTATGTAGTCAAAAACACCCCGGGACACAGGAAAGACTAATCAGTCATTTTAACCCCGTAGGCAGGCTGGGGGAACTAAAAGATATGATCAAAAACCTCAAAAAATGCTAATATCATACCAGGTCAACTTTAATTTGTATCCTGTAGTTAATGTTGGACCACAAAGTAAAACCGCTCGTTTCTCCATAATCCCACCTCCTCATGGATTCCATATGTGCTGTATCGTCCTATCGCAGGTATTTCTTGCTTGTTAAATATACGCCCAGCAGTAGGCTGTGCGAAGCCTGCGTGCTGATGACTATGCTACCAAAACTAAAACCGTTAGATCTGACTTCCGGTTATGGCCGCAAGCTGAAAGGCACGCTCGAATTTGCTCCTGTAACAATCCTGAATACTCTTTTCACATTGGGCCCGTGACATACCCACAACGAGGGGCTGCTACTAAGAAAATGCCTTCCGGTGGGAAAACAAGTAAAGATAAGCCGAAACCTACAACGCAGTCGAGACTTACGGACTTTGGTAAGTCGGAACAAGCCCCCGCCGCTATGAAGGAAGCTAATGCTAATATTGCTACGGGCATTCTTAGCCCCGCAGCTAACGCGGAGGCTCCGGAGCAAGAAACTTCCAGCGCTGCTAAATTAGCGAGTGATAAAGGCCAACTTCACTTGGTAAAAGAGGAGATTGTCAATGAGATACGACACCTAAAAGCGGAGTTCTCGGGGAGATTTGATGGGGTGCTGAAGGCTATCGAAGAGACGCGCAAAGAAGTGACTGAGTGTGAGGAGCGTGTGTTACGGGCGGAGGGGCGCCTGACTGGCGTTGAGATGGAGCAGGGAGAGTTGAAAATGCTTATTGAAACTCTACAAAAACGAAATAAACGCCTAGAAGACCAAACTGTAGATCTAGAGATGAGATCGCGTCTGAACAACCTCAGGCTTGTGGGAGTGCCAGAAAATGCGGAGGGTCCCGACATGTGCGGGTTTTTGGAGAGTTGGATCCCGGACGCACTCGAGCTGAACCCAATGCGCCAACCACTCGTTCTGGAACGAGCGCACAGAGTTGGACCCAAAAGAGATGCAGACGCCCCCCCGCGAACAATTATCATGAGATTCCTCAACTACAAACAGAAAGAAATCATCATGAAGACCGCGAGGACGAAGAAAGAGATCCTCTACAAAGACCAGAGGGTGAGATTCTACGCAGATGTTGCGACGGAGGTACACAAACGACGTAAACAGTTCGACGCCGTCCGAGAGGAACTGCGCCGGCTCGGAGTCAGACACGGCATCATCTCCCCCTCCACGCTTGTGCTGACCTACGAGGAGAGAGTCTTCAAATTCAACTCACCGGCGGAGGCAAAGGTTTTTGTTGCCAAGATACGACAAACAACACTGTAACTGACGCACACAGGCATGGCGGTATTCTATGTGAGCAAGTTCTTTTGATATTCTCCGAGTGTTCAAAATACTGTTGCTGCTGCTAATAATGTTTCAAGGTTAGGCACCTATACTGCCTCTCAAAGACTACTGTTGACATTGCCCTAAAATGTGAACTTTGAATAGGAGCGAGAAGGAGAATATAAATGTTTGATTGTCAAGATCCTTGGATCTGCAGATGTTCGCGGCCGGAAGCAGTAATTTTCAGGAGTTTACCCAGTCAGCTGGGTGGGAATGTTTTCATTTTTGTTTTAAGTTCATTATTTTTTTGTTCCCTTTCTCTTTCCACTGTGTTTGTTAACCCTCAGGCAACTCTACAATTAATACAGCAGATACATACTTTTCTTAAAATGATATGACACAACAATTAGAAATCGTATTTACCTCCTGGAATTGCAGAGGTTTACAAAAGACTAAAAAAATTAAACAAGTCATGAACAAATTAAAGGATTTAGGTTCTAAAGTAGTTTTCGTACAGGAGACCCACACCCGAGAGGAGGAAAATGTCAGAATCAGCAAGAGGTGGCAGGGATTCTTGTATGCATCAACATATACATCCAGAGCTCGTGGTGTAATTACACTCATTCATAAATCTCTCCCTTTTAATGTATCCAATGTTATCAAAGACAAATATGGTAGGTATCTAATTATACAGGGTACTATTTTAAATGAACATCTTAATCTAGTAAATGTATACGGGCCTAATGTGGACAATGATGCATTTTACACGCATTTGTTTCTTACAATTTCCTCTCTCCCAGGTAGAAACATCATAGCTGGGGATTGGAACTGTGTCCTGAATCCTGGTTTAGACCGCTCAACTGGAGCAGACCAGACTCATACCAAAAGCAGAGGGGCCATTCAAAATTTCATGAAGGAACTAAATCTGGTAGATATCTGGCGCACTTTAAATCCTACAGAAATAACATACTCATGCCACTCGAAAACATTTGACACATATTCTCGATTAGATTACTTTCTTATTACAGCTGAAATATTACCTAACATAGTAGACTCCTCATATGATAGCATCACATTGTCTGATCATGCTCCCTTTAATTTAAAATTAGTTCACAAAAAAATATTTGTGGACCCTCCTAGATGGAACTTACATCAAAAATGGTTTAAAGACAAAGACTTTATCAAATATGTAGGGACTAAAATTGATGAATATTTTAGTATAAATACCAATCAGACCTCAGCTTGCATTAGGTGGGAAGCCTTCAAGGCCTGTTTAAGGGGATATATAATATCCTACACCTCATCAAAATCCAAAGAGCAACATAAGAAAAGACAGCAACTAGAATCAAAAATAAAAGAACTCGAACTACAAACGTTCAAAAAAAGGGATCCTCTTGCTGATAAAGAATTGTTGCTGCTTAAAGCACAATATAATAAAGATTCAGCTGATAGGGCAGCCTCCAATATACTTCGCCTAAATCAGTCATTTTACGAACAGGGCGAGAAACCGGGCAAGATCCTGGCATGGCAAATTAGACAACTCGAAACACAGAAAAATATAACTAAAATAATAAATTCAGAAGGAAATTGCACAATTGACATGTTAGAGATAAATAAAGAATTCCGGAATTACTATGAAAAACTATACGACTCAAAATAATGCTGATCTAAATTCAAATTTTCCTTTTTTGGATAAATTAGAGATCCCGACTATAACAGAAGAATACAAACAAAGACTGGAGGCTAAAATAACTGAAAAAGAAATAATACAGGCGATTGACAACCTGAGTGGAAGCAAAAAAGCAGGACCTGATGGGTTCCCAAGTGACTTTTATAAACAATTTAAGGAAAAACTAATAAAACCTATTTTAGAAATGCTACAAGAAGCTCTCGAGAACGGGAGTCTACCTAAGTCCATGACTAATGCATTAATTATTCTACTACCTAAACCAGGGAAATCAAATGACAGATGTGAAAATTTTAGACCAATTAGTTTACTCAACTCTGATTTGAAAGTACTTTCCAAAATTCTTGCTACACGGATACAGGAGAGCCTTCCATCTGTCATCCACAGAGATCAAAATGGCTTCATATTGGGACGCCAAGGTTTACATAACGTGAGGAGGGTTCTCAACATAATTCAAAATTTAGATGATACCTCAGATATGGCCCTCCTCTCACTCGATGCTGAAAAAGCGTTCGACAGGGTGGAATGGACCTATCTTTATGAAGTACTAAAACGCTTTGGCTTTGGACCAAAAATTGAAAAATGGATCCGCTTATTATATTTATATCCAACTGCAGAAATTTTAACAAACAGAAATGTGTCCAAACCAATTTTAATAAAACGAGGGTGCTGCCAAGGGTGTCCCTTGTCACCAATATTATTCACATTGGCAATGGAACCCTTAGCTATAGCTATACGGTCACACTCAAACATAACTGGCATCACAATTGATAAAGTAGAACATAAAATCTCATTATATGCAGATGACGTGATACTGTTCCTTTCACAACTTGATGACTCTATCACTAATTTATTAACAACTATAAATGAGTTTGGTCATGCTTCAGGATATTTGGTGAACAGATCAAAATCATCCATCCTTATGATGAATGCGGAGGAGAGGAAAAACCCACCAATAGCCACATCGCAATTTAAACCCGTGTCTAAATTTACTTACTTGGGAATTGAAATTTTCCCCAAATTGAATTTGATTGTTCAACACAATTATGAAAAGGTAACAAAGGAAATAGAAGAAAGTATTGACAGATGGGCCCCAATCCCAATGTCTCTAATTGGTCGAATTAACATATACAAAATGAATATACTTCCAAAATTACTATATATCTTTCAGAATATTCCCCTGCCACCTCCTGCTGACTGGTTTAAAACATTCAGAACATTACTTCTGAAATTTCTCTGGCCAAACCAACGCGCCAGAATAAGATTGTCCTTACTTCATCTACCCCACAGCGAGGGGGGTCTTATGTGCCCCAACATAACCTGGTACTACTGGGCAGCCCAACTGAGATCTTTTAGATATTATTTTGATACCAAAGATTCACCCCAATGGACAGAGATGTAAAGTTCTGGTTTGAAACCCTCATTGCCTTTGTACTTTTTCTCTGATTCGGAGGCCAATTTGATTAAAAGAACCAGCAATCCTATTGTCAAAAATATGGTCAAGATATGGTATACTGTGAAAAGATTTATTAAAGAACCACCCGTCCTCTCACAACTAACCCCTATTTGGGGAAACCAAGAATTTACTCCTGGGCGAGCCGACACTGTGTTTAAGCAGTGGGCCTTAAACGGACTAGAAAAAATCCAGGACCTATTCCTAAAAGACTCCAACTTTATGATGTCATTCGATGACTTGTGCCGTAAATTTAATATTCAAAATAAATTTTTCTACAAATACCTTCAACTGAGAAATTATATTCGAACAAAACAAAATAATTTACACAAACCCCCAAAATCTACGCTCGAGTTGATTAATAAAAAAGGTTCAAAAAAAGGAGCAATATCTGAATTCTATAAGTTTATATTATCCCAGACCTCAGAAAACTCAACCTTTTAGATAGATAGATAGATAGATAGATAGATACTTTATTCATCTCCAAGAGAAATTCACAGTTCTAGCAGCTTACGGGAACACAGGGGCATGCAGGGAAAATACAATATAAAAATTTAAAAGAAGAACTAAGGTAAAATATAATGGTATAAAAAAGTATAATGTCTGCCAGTCCAGTTCAAGTGCAGTTGTGCAGATGTCAGTATGCAAAAACAGTTGAGTAATGGTCAGTTTGTACATACTTAGACTCCAACTTGTAGATGTGTGTGTATGATAAAGTGCATGTGTGACCGAAGGTGCATGGTGTGATTAGCATTAAGTCCAGTTTTCTATGGTTGATTTTATGGCCCTCCCCCTAGAGTTGTTGAAGAGCCGCATGGCGTGGGGGAGGAACGATTTCTTCAGTCTGTCAGTGGAGCAGGACAATGACAGCAGTCTGTCACTGAAGCTGCTCCTCTGCTCCTCTGCCTGGAGATGGCGTTGTGCACTGGATGGTGTGGACTGTCTATGATGGACAGTAGCCTGTTCAGAGTCCGTTTATCTGCCATAGATGTAAGGCTGTCCAGCTCTGTGCCAACAACAGTACCTGCCTTCCTCACCAGTTTAATTTGTATCCTGTAGTTAATGTTGGACCACAAAGTAAAACCGCTCGTTTCTCCATAATCACGCCTCCTCATGGATTCCATATGTGCTGTATCGTCCTATCGCAGGTATTTCTTGCTTGTTAAATATACGCCCAGCAGTAGGCTGTGCGAAGCCTGCGTGCTGATGACTATGCTACCAAAACTAAAACCGTTAGATCTATAGGATCAACACAAATATCGAACAATTAACATGTTTAATCTCACATATTTTACCTTTTTATCCACCTCTCCCTTCCATTTGGATCCTTCTTTTCTGTATGTAATGTAAATAAAGTAAATGGTGGTTCATTACAAGGGTCAGTATCATTCATACACTGGTTCGTTTTGCATTCTCCAGTGTTTAATGTGGTAACTGGCATTTCCACAGCCAACCACATCACAATGAGTACCGAGCATATTTGAAAAATCTGTCAAAAACAGCCTTTAAGAGGCTTTAATAAGCTATGTTAATGAAAACACATTCATGCATACGCTGGTTACAGTCGAGCCGGGGGTTTGTTTAACTTCCTAAAGCTGTGACTGGGGGTCCAAACCGCATTTGTGAGTATGCGCACTCACAATACCAACATGGCTTATTGGCAATGATCGACTCTAGGCTCCACCAAATACAGCTGACTATGGTGGAGCTTCCACAGATTCCACTTCTGTAACATTTCCAAGTGGTGGAGGCCAGCAGATGGATGATGGAGAGGGAGGTGGAGAGACCCGAGGCGTCCGCCAACCGGTCCAAGTGTCCATATAATGTAAATATATTTCTGCAAAAATTGTGCGTGTTTCTGAACTGTGTTCTGTTCATATACCTGTATTTTTGGTGCTGTTACTACCAAATTCCCCTTCTGGGACAATTAAAGGATTATTCTATTCTATTCTAACTGGAAGTTATGGACGGCAGTCTATTTGGGTCAGATATAAACCAAGTTAGGTGTAGGTAATCTTTATAGCGTTTGTTAGCTTTTTACAGTCAGTTACAATAACTCATACTAGGTGCTATGATATTACTGATACTAAATTTCAAGCAGAGTTTTGCCAGAGAGCCAGGTAGGGCATTAACATGGAAAGGGGGGCAGAAATAAATACTTTTCTTTTTAATTCTCATTTAAATTTTCTAGCTTTTATTAAATAGCTACCTGAATCGTACAACCAAAGAGGTCATCTGATGTTAAATATATAGAAATCCATTATTGTAAATATTGTGGAACAAAAAAGTAGTCTGCCAATAATTGTGCAGGTTATCCCACATAAAAAAGATACTAGGCCTGACATTTTCATCATAGGTATACCTCAACTACGAGAGACAAAACAAAAAAATAAATTTCAGAAAATCCAATGGTTCAATTTTTAAAGAATTAATTGCAAATTATGGTGGAAAATAAGGATTCAGTCAATAACAATACCGTTTCCTTGCAATGACAGAGGTCTAACGTTTTCTGTAAGTCTTCAGCACGTTTCCACACACTATAGCTGGTATTTTGGCCCATTCCTCCATGCAGGTCTCTTTCCCCTCCAAACCCAACACGACAAGTTTTTACTAAAAATGTATGTATTGGTTTCATCTGACCATATAACATTTTCCCAACCCTCTTCTAGATAATCCAGATGCTCTCTAGCAAACTTCAAACAACATGGACATATACTGGCTTAAGCAGGGGGACACGTCTGGCACTACAGGCAGCGCAGTCTGTTACTAAAGTTAGCCTTTGTTACTTTGGTCCCAGCGCTCTGCAGGTCCTTCACTAGGTTCTGGGATTTTTGCTCACCCTTCTTACGATCTTTTTATACTCTTTTTATAGACTCAGATCTTGGTGGAGCCCCAGACGGAGGAAGATTATCAGTGGTTTTATATGTCTTCCATTTTCTAATAATTGCTCCCACAGTTGGTTTCGTCACACTAAGCTGCCTACCTATTGCAGATTCAATCTTCCCAGCCTGGTGCAGGTCTGTTTCTGGTGTCCTTTGTCAGCTCTTTGGTCTTGTTCATAGTGGAGTTTAAACTGTGACTGTTTGATGTTGTGGACATGTGTCTTTTTTACTGAGAACGAGTTCAAACAAGCACCATTAATACAGCTAACAAGTTAAGGACAGAGAAGCCTCTCATAGGAGAAGTTACAGGACTGAGAGAGACAGAAATCTGGCTTGTTTGTAGGTGACCAAATAGTGATTTTTCCAATATAATTCACAAATAAATTATTTAAAAATCAGACCATGTGATTTTTCTGGACTTTTTTTCTAATTTTGTCACTCATAGTTGAGGTATACCTATGATGAAAATGACAGGCCGCTCTCATCGTTTTAGTGGGAGAACTAGCACCATTGGTGGCTGGATGTTTTTGCCCCACTGTAGTAATTAAAGTTCTAATATGATTTTTTTACATAAATTTTCTTTTTATGCTTTTCCTAAATTGCTGTTTCTACTCATATGCTATGTTTGTTTCTCTACCACCAAATCATGTAAAGGACCTTGAAATATTTTCTTTCATTAAGTCTCACGTTTTATGCTTAATTACAGATTTTAATTTTTATTTTATCAAGCTGTTTTTTTGTCTTTACACTCTTCTAATGATTTTATCATATGTTTTGCTGTTTTTACTTGCTATGCTTTTAATCATATGTTTGGTTACTTTACCACCTAATCATGTAAAACACCTTGAATCACCTTGTGTTGAAAGTGTGCTATACAAATCAAATTGCCTTGGCTGTTACAGACGTCATTTTGACCGTGCCGGTAAATTCAGTATGTAAAAAAAATTACACCTACTACGCACAGTCATGTGACATACAGAAACAATAATACCCGACTGAGGGGGAAGCGCTGCTAACGCAGCTACTGTGTAGCTTTATTTAGGAAGGTTTTAGACTCATCTACCAACTGTTCTTCAGAATAATTTGACTAGCGACAAATAAAGTGACTTTTTACGGTGTTATTGGACACTTAGACTCTAACGTGGGGGACATACGTTTATTACTGCAACAACGGAGCTGCAGAGCGTTTCTAGCTCAAAAGCTCCGCCTGCTCAGTCGTAGCTGATGACCGCTTGTACTGAGCCAAGTTCTGGTTCTGCTGGAGGTTTCTTCCTGTTAAAGAGGAGTTTTTCCTCTCCACTGTCGCTACATACTTCCAGTATGAGGGATTACTGTGAGGTCAACAACACAATGCAGGCGTCTGTCTACAGAGAAAACCTTTAGCCCATTTTTATAATAAATAAAAATTCATGCAGTTTGATAAGTAGGATCAAACCGGATCTTTGGACATTTTGTATTGAGACAGTATTTGTTATGAATTACAGCTACAGTATATAATTAACTGGGTTGAACTCAAACTATATATTCATGTTGGGGATTATCCTATAAAATGAACTGAGGAACGGGAACTTAAACACAAACATAAAGGTAACCTTCTGGCTTGTGAATCTCATCAGGTTATCCTCATGCTTCTAATACAGTCTGGTTTCTGCATTACTCATGAACCACACATTCAAAAACATGCAAAACGTTTCCTTGACAGGCAGGAAACATACCTTCCATGTGTACAGCAACCAGTGGTGTGTGCAATACCAGGGAAGCAGGACATGCAAAAAGGTTGTTGACTATTGGTCTTGCTATTTGGTGTTCATTGCAAACGTAGACCTAGTTAATTAATAGTCTACCCAGTTACTGGGGAAAAATTCATTATGTTTTTTAAAAACAAAGTGTTTTATTGAAAAACTTTCTTCTGACCAACATATACTTTTTGATCAAATGAAACCACTGAAGTTGTGACGCATTAAGCATCAGGCAGCGATATAGTCTGAGGTCTAACCTGGCTGTCCTGCAACACTTCTTCACAGCCCTCCAGGACCAAAGACACAGTATCACTACACTGAGGACACACCCAGACCAGGTCCCGTATCGTCTGCACCACCGCTGAGGAGAACAGGGTAGGGCAGAGAGAGAAAAACAAAGAGTTACTATAAAACTGTGATCAACACGTTCTCCAAGAGGAAGGTGATTTATACCAGAAGTTATTTGATCCTGTTTCAGCCCAAGCAGCCCGGTGAGAATCTCCAGACATTTGTCACTGTAGCTCCGTCCAATGCGACCTGACAGAAGAACACAAAGAGATGAAAGACATCAGAGTTTAAACTGAACACTAAGCTTCAACCACCTTAATGGGATCAATCTGCTCTCATGAACATCTGACATGAAAGCACAAAATGTTTTTTCTGCTGCATATATGTTTGAATAAAAGGAAGCAGAATGGTGTTATCCTACGATTACTGTTTCACAAGGGAGATTTGAATTTTAGCTCAGGTAATTAAAAAGCTATGCCCTGAAGGCGGACCGAAGTCTTTATTAAACATAACATCCCCCTCTGCTAATTATGCTGCAGCATCCCTGCAGAAATAAACAATGACTGTGCATGATGGTGAAACGGAGAGATTTAAACAGTCTACCAGTCAGTTGTCATACTGGTTATACAGAAACTGTGCTGGGAGCACAATGGATGTAAGAATCAGCTGAACTACAAATCATTTGTTTGTACTACAAGGCAAGGTCATCCTTGCATCACTTCCGACATTTTGGACAATCCCTTTCAGTCAAGAGACTTTGTCGGTTTCAGGAATTGAATTGGTGTTTTCAAAATTCATTAATGTGCTTTTTGAAATGGATTTTTTTTATTTATCTGGAAAATAATGTTTTTTCATGGTAAATGGACTGAACTCATGTAGCACCCTTCTAGTCATGCTGACCACTCAAACAGTTTACACTGGAGCTTAGCTCTTAATGCCCAAATGAAATCCTCGAAGGTCTCATCTTTAAAAAAAGGCATTTATTCAATTCACTTTTATTTATATAGCACCAATGGACAACAGATGTCATCTCAAGGCACTTTACAACAAAAGTCATTTCAATACAAACATTCCAATCAGAAGTTTTCTGTGTAATGAATCCCAGCAGACTTTATGAAGTCGTTGACATGGGGTTGGGCTCCAGTTTAATGGAAAAATATATCTCATACGGTCCCAACAATGGAAACACACCCAAAGATAAAAGCACATACTTTTTCCCAATCAGAGAGTAAACTTCAAAACCCCACCTACTTAATAGCAGATAAATAAAATGCAATAAAAATGAAATAAATGCAAAATAGTTCAATTTTAGATATACAGACTAAATAAGAAAAACAAGTCTAATTATCTAAAACATGAAACTGGAAGCTAGCTTGTAATGCTCAAAACAAGATGGAGATGATAATTTGGCTAGATTTAAGACAATAAATCTGGCCAAGTTACAAGGAATTTGCAGTGTACCAACCAATTCATCCTATTGATGGCTTTAGACATTGGATTTTCCCCATTAAATCCTTCTGTAAAACCTGTCCAATCACTGAGAGGTTGGTAGGTTGTTTTTTTGTCTACCAACCTTTTTAATGCATTTTAGAATGCATTACGTCTAATGCTGCGTTCAGACTGCAGGCTTTGTCAGCGTCAGCAGTGTCAACATGTTAAGTCTACGGTGGAGGCCATTGGAGGAGCGTCTCTGTCTCTGCGGCGCTTTGTGATCGTTGGCTCCGTCAACTTTTCAAGCTTTTCCTGCGTTTCAAGCTTCAAAGCTGATAACGCTAGCAACGCAGAAGTTCAGATAGTTGAACTTTTGACGGTCCTAAAGCTGTTGACGAAGCGCGGCAACCAATCAGAGTGTCTCAATGTAGTGACGTTGCCCAACGTCGATGTTGTCTAGCCAACCACGATCCACGAGTGTTTAAAACATCCAGCAGAGAAAGGCCCGCCTACGAGCTTTGCTAGCTTCAGCTTAAAAATGTATATTCTGTGTTTATGCGGCAAACTAGTATTTTTATGAGCGTTGCTTGATGCTGACAAAGCCTACGGTCTGAACGCACCATAGGATGCATTACGTCTTGAGGGGAGAGTTTAAAGCCGCAGTCCGGAGAATATATTTATGTATCAAAGTTTTATATATATTTAAAATGAAAGTGGGTTCAGTACTTTGATGAAAGGCTGGTCCTCCATAACATTAGTTATTCTTCCTAAATTCTGCCTTCCTCCCATAGACCCCTACATACAGTGGCTTGCAAAAGTATTCGGCTCCCTTGAACTTATCCACATTTTTTCACATTACAGCCACAAACATTAATCAATTTTATTAGAATTTTACATGAATAATTACGCACACCCCACTTTTCAGTTATTTATATGAAAAAACGTTTGGAATCATGTATGATTTTTGTTCCACTTTTCACGTGTACAACACTTTGTTTTGGTCTTTCACGTGGAATTCCAATCAAATTGATTCATGTTTGTGGCTGTAATGTAACAAAATGTGGAAAAGTTCAAGGGGGCCGAATACTTTTGCAAGCCACTGTATTTCACATGGAACACTGAATTTCTTTTAGCCAATAGAATTCAAGCTTTCCGCCTTGTCGGCTGTCATTCAACTTAAACGCACATTACACGAACTGGTGAGGATGGTGCTGCACATACACCCTAACCAGGGGCCGTTTTCCCAAAGAATCTTAGGACTAAAAGTAGGTGCTAAGTGGCGAATTTAGGAGTAGCTCCTAAAAAATGTGGGCGTGTCACTCTTAAATTTAGGACTCCTAGTTTCTTAAGATAAAAGTAATTCACAACCACGTTTTAGGCCTAAAAGTAGCTCCTAAGTCTGGGTATCCTTAAAAGAAGTCAACAGGACTCCTAACTCCCTAAGACCTATTCACAAAGACTCCCAAAATGGCTGCAGCCAGACGCAATGTGTTGGACACTCTGAATGATTCTGAATTAACCAAATGATACCGACTAAATCGTTTATTGCAGATGTGGTGCGGGATGCAATCACGTCTCCAGCTAAACGTAACAACCCGATCAGTCCAGAAATTAAATGTTAAGCGACACTAAGATATTTATCCACAGGGAAAATGCAACTTTGCAACGCGGACGACTTGGCTACATCATAACCATCTATCAGCCAATCAATCCACCAAACTCTTAAAGCACTCTGTCAACCACACTTTATCCAACAATTCATCTGTTTCCCATTAGACATCCAGCAACCGCATCGAATTAAAGCCAATTTCATGCCGATTGCAGGTATGCTGAGGGTGCTCAAAGAAGAAAACCTGCTGCGTCTTCCAATTTATGCAACATGTAGGGATGCCTATATGACGGACGTTGCAGCAGCTTCCTTTTTATAAGCGGCGATCTTGAGCCGACACTGGGACTGTAGAGAATACCATCTCTTCTCACAGTCTTCTGACGTTTGAGACACCGCTGGATAAGATGCATTTATGTTTATACTAATTTCCACCCATGCCTCCCTTTTCTTCTTATTCCTAATCCCGGTTCCTAATCGCCCTTTTGGGGGGTGGGGGATGGAGCTTATCCCAGCTATCAGCAGGCGTTAGGCAGGGTAATATGATGCATTTCACGTTTTTTCGTTTTTAAACTTCACCCTCTCTGTAAGTAGGCTATTGTGTGTAAGTTGTATGAAGTGTGAGTCTCGTGACCGACACAAAGATGTCATCATGCATCATTTCTGCTATTTGAGCTGTTCATAATTACGCTTTTATTGACATTGAAGTTTTCCATTTCCTGGTTTCACACGTGTCATTCAACAACCAATCACACTGCCATTTTGACGTTTTCCATAGCAACGGGACGTCACTCTTAACTTTTAGGGATTTGTTCTACGTAAAAGTAGCTCTTAGTGCGTTCGTGAATAGGTTTTAGACGACAACTCCTACGTAAGACGTTTTAGCGCGAGTTAGGAGTAACACCTAGCGGTACGATAAGAGTCTTTGTGAATACGGCCCCATTTTTCTAGTCAGTTTTTTTTAAAGATTAAGTACAGAACATAGTTTTTGTCTGTTATATGTATTCTCAAAGATATATATTTTGTATATAAATGAAAACCTTGGACTTTAAATCCTGCTGCTACATACTTGTAGCTGTTACTTTAGTCAAGTGAAGCACAAAATAAAGGCAGTTTGTCTATTAATAATGCAGACTGCAGGCAACCGTCTGCTGTCACTGCATGTAAATGCTGCAAATCAAAGATGCACCCTAACCCTAACCCTGATGCAATCTGGGGGGATTCCTTAAATTAGGGATGCAACGATAACCACTGTTTTCAAACTGATACAATACCAGGGGCAGGGAGATTGTATCAATGCCAATGCCTCTACCTAGGGATGTCCAGATCCTATCCTGATTACCTGGTTTCAGTCTGGCTCAGGATACCCAGATATATATTTGTCAGGTCACACTAGACCTGTTTTTTTCTTTAGAAGTCGTCTCAAGAGTTAACACCTATAGACAGTATTTATTTTTTATTTCCTTAAAAAATATATTTAATCCAAACAAGCTGAAAAGAGAACTACTTATTAAAGTGAAATTAAACACTTAAGAGTCCACCTACTGCGGTTCCGGCTCCACAAGGAACCATAATGCATATCCATTTATGTGTAATCAAATAGGGGGATCGCTGCAGAGGTTGTGGTCATCAGATTTAGGATTTTTGCCTTGGACAGATGACTTCTCATGGGCGGTTAGATGTTCTTCTGGAGGATGAATCTGTGCTTTGCTGCCATACTGGAGACTGGAACTAAGCACCGCTTCAGCCAAAAATTTTAAACTCATTCAAAATTTCTCCAATTAAACCAATTGTTTTATACTCATTGTTTTACACTTTATATATAAACTTTATATTTTAACTTATTTTAATCTTTCCTCCCAGTGTTACGTCTATGGGAGCCCTCTGCATCGGGGGCGGTGGTCTGCTGTGGGTGCCTGGGTGGAGGTGGGGGTACCATCCCTCCCTCCTCTGGGCGCCCTGGGTCGGTGCTTTGGCTGTTGCTGTTGATCTGCTGCCGATGCAGATGGCTCCATGATGGCGTTTCCTGGCTCATTTGTACTCAACCCACTGTTTTTTATTTGGGTGACTGTGGCTCAGTGGTACAGTAGAGCAGAGTTGGCTTGCAATCGGAGGGTCGTAGGTTCAATCCCAGCTTTCCCCAGTCACATGTCGATGTGCCCCTGGGCAAGGCATTACACCCCAAAAAAAACATCGTCCTACCGAGCCATGTTGGGTGTCGGTGTATGAATGTCAGTGTGAATGGGTGAATGTGGCTTCAATGTAAAGCGCTTTGAGTGGTCAGTATGACTAGAAAAGCGCTATATAAGTTCAGTCCATTTACCGTTTATTTATTTTTTTAAGCTTTTAAGTGTGTGTGTGTATGGCTGATTGGTTGGGTTGGGAGGGGGGTGTAGTTGTGATGATGATTTTATTTTTGGTTTTTGTGGGGTCAATTTAAATCTGTAAAGCACTTTGAGAAACCATGTTTGAAAAGCGCTTTATAAATAAAGTTTGATTGGATTTGATAATTAGAAGTCTAAAAGACTCTGAACGAACCGTTTCCTGGTCCATAAATTACGCTTCAGCAGAAGAAAAGCCTGCCGGGAGGAAAGCAGCAGCAGTGACTGTGTTTGGCACACACCGTAGTCCGTCTAACCAGCCGCAAAGGCTGCAGTCACGCTCCCAAGTCTCAGAAACTTTTCAGCATGCAGTCAGCTCACGGTCAGCGGTATGCCTTGACCAAAGTATCTCAGAATCTTTTTTTTACTTGATTTATTTACCTGGAATCTGTGTGTAAAGTTCAAAGTATCTTTGCATTTGCAACACGTAGTAAACTAATATATGTAAAAATGACTGACAGCCTTCAGATTTTTCTCTCACCATTCTAATAAACCAGTCAAACACAGAAAATACTCAGTTAACACGACCCCCTGATATGTATTAACATTCTCATTATGAAGTTTATTTAAGTTTAGGTGCCATTTGTTTTTATATCCCAACTTAAATAGAAACATTTTTAACTGATTGGATTTGTATGTATGATTATATTGAATCGATTTCATATAAATGCATTGAGATGAAGTTTTTTGTGAATTGACGCTATATGAATAAACTGAATAGAATTAAATAATTATTAACCTTACAGCGGTATATGACAGTTATATAAATATTTTACTACACAGACACCACAGCATGGTGCTGACATTTTCCTTGGTTCACACAATGTTTAACAAGCAACTGAGCTCTACTAGTTAGTGTTAGAGGGATGGTGTGAATTAAGCTTTAGTTAAGGTTAGGCTTAGATCTATAATGGTGTGTGTGTGTGTGTGTGTGTGTGTTGTTTACCAATGGCTGAGATTGCAGCCTGAGCAGTGTCAGAGTTGACATCAGTGCAGTAACCCTTCAGCTCATCCAGTATCATCCCAACATTCTCATCATTCACCAGTTCTACCAGCACCTGCAAAAACATCCTCAGTCAGAGGTTTTTTAAGCTTTTCTGCAGGACTGTCTGCTACTGGAGATCTTTCCCCCCCACAGCGTCACCATCCACAGGGATTCTTACAAGATACTTAGAAAATATAAGTTACAACAACATTTTAATTCTAATTGGAATATTTTGGAGTGTTATTTTACTTTATTTAATGTTATTTTCCATATTTGATAATAATGAGTAATTCAACCATCCAGTTTAAAATCTAGATAAAAATGTTTTTTTGACATACTTGTTTTGACTTATGTGTTCATTTTAGGTCTTCGTACTGGAAGGTTTAGACATCAGAGATAAATTAGCAATTAAAATTATATTCCTCACAAAATAGAAAATACATGAAAAAGGAATCTAAAAAAAAAAACCTTCAGAAATCTGGAGAACTGCTGATCAAATCCTCTTGAGGATCAGAAGAAAAGCTGGTTCTTTGGATGCAACTATGAAGACATACATTATGACCAAAATATAAAAGCCCTACCTGCATCTTCCTCTGCTTGATGTAGGCCGGCTCAGCATAGCTACAGAAGAAACGTTTGTAGTGCTCCCCCAGCAGGCCAGGGATAGAACGCAGCAGAAGCTGAAAAAGACAAAAACATTTTAGTTTATTTCAAACATTTATGCAAAGACAAGATTTTAACACTGACAAAAACACTGGTGACCAAATAGAGTAACGTTTTTTGCCCATAGATGGATGGTGGGTTTAATTATTATTATTAGACTTTATTAGATCTTTAAGATTTTACAGGTAAGATTTAGGGTGAAATTAAACGGATTTTCAGGATGCAGTAATTAAAAGTATAATACAACAAATATTCTATGTTGCAGTGTAGAAACAGTGTGGAAGTAAAATATAAATAAATAAGAGGTCATCCTCTGACCTGTATGTGACAGAGGGCTGTAAACCTCATCTCTCTGGAGCCACTCCCACATGCAGCCAGCAGAGGTCCTCGTACTCGCTCCAGGGCTGCCTTAGTGACAGCAGGAAGGCTGGAGCAGAGACTCAGGAAGAGACTGAGGGTGGCAGCCATGACAGGAGGATGGGGGCTGACCAGGTAGGAGTCCAGCAGGGAGAGGATGTCAAACAGCTCATCTTCTGACTGGGGCCGGTACCGCTGGAGGACCCTCAGCACCTCTGACTGGCCCCACATGTCACACTCCTTCAGCCTGAAAGGAGGAAAGACACTTTTCCTACATGCAGCAGCTCCACTCACAAGTAATGTTCATCATGTCTGGTTCTCCTTGTGCATCTATTACTTTATGATCAAACAATATTACATCATTTATTTCTTATCACTGTTATTGAATGATAATGATGACGATGATTATGTACTAAGTAGTGATGCATCGATACCGATACCATGAACCGATGCTTAAAGGGCTTATACTGTATCATCCTAAATCACGTTTTTTGAGTTATCAACCATCTAATAATGCCATTTTCTCACAAAAAACCCACCAGAGTGGTTTATGGCTTAATTTATGCATGTGTGAGTAATCCTCCTGAATCCTGCTCTCTGAGCAGCTACTCCTCCTCCTCCTAGTAAACGACTCAGTACTCACATAGTGACGTATTTTACATCACTATGTTACCACTAGGAAGTGCTAGAGGGGTCTGCATCGACTCTGTAGAGAAAGGAGCCTACCTCTGCTACAGTTCCAAACACACCCTCCTCCTTCTCACAGCTCATAGCTGCTCCAGTTTTAGCAGCTGGATCCACTTTTTTGTTGGAATTTTACTTTCTAAAATGTCTCTGTGAAAACGGCTGTTTGGCTGCATTACAGGATTTTATTCTACATTCCTAAAGAACAGCAGCTGGATCAAAGAACAAAGACAAAGTAAGTGGCTACATGCTAATGCTAATGTGTTTTAGCCATTGTTCTAGCTGCTTATGTGATCTTATAACAGCATTGTGTGGTTAATTAATTGATCTGTAGCATCTCGGTGTGTTCAGTAAACGAGTGCAAACAGCACCCACAGCTTTTTTATACACTGGGCTGGAAAGATTTGCTTAGTGGACGCAGCTCTATTGGTTTGGGCTCTGTCTATAAAGAATGGCGGTTTAAGTTGGGGACAGGAAGGGGAGGGTGTGGGGGCCAGGGAATGCTGGGAGTGCACACCTTTCATCTCAAGCATATCCATGTGCAAAGAAAACAGCAGCACTGTGAGGCGCTCCGCTGTTTTAGCCATCTTTGCACGAATTACTTTGTTTGGGGAGATGACATATTTATGCCTGCCGCACTAGGTTTGCATCATACGCACATATGGTACACATCTGGTACATTTCTTTCAAGCAGCCAAAATGCAAAAGTTCCAGTAAAAAGTGGTGAGTTTTAAAATACAACTACGGTTAACGTAACGCATTATAAAATAAAATGTAAAGTCATGCAGCATTTATACAGGTCGTTTTTTCAGATTGTAATGGGATTATAGTTTCAATGTAAAATCCTGATAAAAATTAACCTTGCTCTGAAAGATGGATTCTCACGAGAATTTGAGTTTTCCAAACTCAGGAGAATGTGTAGGCTCGAACCGGGGCGGGGTTACACATAGATCTGGCTGATGCCAGGTTAGATAAAAATATATATTGGCAAAAAAAGTATAAATAAATGACTGCTTTCCGGAACAATCTATACACCTGCTGCTACTCAGCTTGTACCTGAGATGGATGGAGGTTATGAATGAGTCACCTGTGGTGATGTACACAGGTGAGAAAGTGTTTGGCCCCATCCTGGTTTCTCACTTCTTTGCATGTTATTAAATGCAAAACATTTCTTATCTTAAAATCTTATTTAAATGTTTCAGATCATCAAACAAATTGAAATATTAGTCAAAGAAAGCAGAAGTAAACAAAAAACAGTTCTTTTATAGGAGATTTTCATTAATGGAGAAAAAAATCCAAACCTACATGATCGTGTCTGACAAGGTGATTGACCTCTAACCCCAATAACTGGTTAGTCCAGCCCAACGGCTGCTGGCTGCTCTGCTTATGGACCGCATGCCATGGAAGCCGCCATTGCTTCTCCATTGCTGTAGTACCTCCATTTGGCCGCTAGGCCCCCATTGAAAAGCATTGGACTTTAGACACGTTAAAAACAACTTTAATGCCTGGTGCCCCATTGTTTTAAACTTTCTATGGTTACATATTCTTCCTGAGATAACGCTGGGCTCATAAAAAACCTTGGCACCAGGCTGGTTTTTGTAAGATAATTTTTTGAAATCTTGCATAATTAATGAGGGGGCCGAGCCAAGTTTAGCATCAGAGCTAAAGACGGGGGAGCAGAATGGGCGTGATTACGAACAAACTACACGCCCATACACGCCCCGCGAGGGCAGAGTCTACAGTGAAGATCCCGCCCCTATGCCCTTTTTAGGAACATGCTTCGTCAGAGCTGGGGAGGAGGAGTCTGTGAATCCGCCATGAATTCCCCCATGAAAGTCATTCTGGTAAACGGGGAGGAGTGAGGAGGCGCTGTCTATTCTTTTTTACAGTCTATGGTCCAGCCTTAGAAACCACCACTGCTAACCAGCGTCTTCGATAACATGCAGTGAGTCTTTTCCAGCTCTGGAGGAAACTTGTCCCACTGCTCTGAGTAGAATTGTTGTAGTTCAGCCACATGAACCGCCTCTTAAAGGTCATGCCACTGTATTTCACTGGGATTAAGGTCAGGACTTTGACTAGGCCACTCAAAAGTGTTTTTTGCCAATCAGAAGAAGACTTACTGGTGTGTTTTAGATCTTCCCTGAAGACATCAGGAAGGGGACAAACAGTCCTTTGGGAAACCATGCTCCAACATGCTGGCTCAGCTGTCCTGGTTTAGTTACTGGGAGTCAGGCAGGTCATGTTGGGGTCATCATTTAGCTTCTTGTTATTGCAGACATATTAGCCGCTCTTTTGAACTCTTCCTCTCCTACTTTGTTTTGTAAGCAGAAGATTATATTTACTAGTAGATTATATGGAAACACAGCTGGAAAATGTGAAAGGAGGAGGATCTGAGCCTGACTCTGTAACCACAGCACTATTAGTTTAGCTAACTGAGGCAAAGATCAAAAGATTCTTAATATTTTCAGCCTATACTGTGATATGCATTATAGATGCCTGTAAAGTCCGTATATTCTCCTTCCACTTCACAGTTTTGTCGTGCCTCCTGTTGGTCTCTGTCATAAATCCCAGTTAGTCTGGACCGACCTGTTGAGGAGGTGATGAGTGATGGGCTTGTTGATCACCACCCCTCCCTCCTCTGCCAGGATTTCCTCCAGAGCTCTGAGACAGTTGACCATCACCACGGGGTCGGGGTCCCTCAGCAGGCCGTACAGCTCGTTCACAACCGTAGCATCTGGAGCACATCACAAACAGCAGCGCTCTGAAACCCTGATGATCAACATGTTAGGCCACATCCCTAGTATTCCTGCTGCTCTTCAGCAAATGATTGATTCTTCTTATAATCTGAAGGGGGAATGGAAGGAACAAGAATCGGCGAAGTGGTTCTGACTCCTGGTTTCAGAACTGGTAATAAGAACAGAATGATAATCAAATGAACGCTGGAGCCACCAACACTGAAACACATCAACTCTAATAAATTAACTCCGGAAAATGTTTCGTCTCTCATCCTGCAGTTCTAAAAGACTGGATTGGGCTATATGAGTCTAAAGTCGTAGTTGTTCAGGATCACTGATGAGGCTGGTGTTATTCCTAACGAGGCCATCTCTAAACAATATTGGTAAGGTAAGTGGCATTTAACTACTGCAGCCACCCTAATTATGTAACTAGGCGCTGTTTTGGTTAAGGTGTGAGTTTCAACATTTTCAAGACAACATGAAAAGTCCAGTTGCCTTCATTTCAACTCTCAAGACCACCATGACCTGGATGACTGAGAATCTACATCTACACATTATTATAAACAATTAAAACAAGATCTAAACATTCTGTAGCAACTGTGACGATTTAACAGACAGGATGTATATCACATGGGACTTATTCAAATTTGGTTAGTAAAATCTAATATATCAAGGAATATGATATATTTGATCATTTTGTAAAATACATTCAATAAAACGGACAGAAACTGCACACCACTCTTAACCAGTAGCTGAAAAACGAAACCCACGCTAGCTGCTTGTAGAGAGAAAATGGCCGCCAGGTTCGGCTGAGCAGCTGATCACCATCAGAGTGATCAGATGTATCAAAGCAAAAGGTTTTGAGTTTGCTTAACAGGGATTGGTAATCAATCAATTATCAATGTGGGAAGGGTTAGCAGCCCGTTTCAATCAGGCAGGTTAACTGCCTGATTAACAGGGAGACGGTTTCCTATGCATCAAGCTATAAGTACGCTAGAAACGTTTCAAATCAAACCATTAACTATATCTGTCATCTAGACCAGCTCTGCAACCTCTGAGTCCAGCTAAATACTTACAGCTGCAAACATAACCTTTTGAAAAGAGAAAAATAATTAACATCTATTATAGGAGACATAATGTCAGTTTTAAGGAACTATCATTATATATTTCTGTTTTAAAATGAAGAAAAATGAAGAACTCTGATATTGCTGATATTTTTGGAAAATTACGCAATAATGTCCAACCTAATGACAACAAAAATATATCTAAATGGCATTACTAGATCTACTATATTTAAAACATAAGCTGGTTCTTCATCCTTTTAGCCAAAGTGAATAAGAGCCATTGTGAAGGGTCTGAGGAGCCACCTGCAGACCAGCTCTGGAGCTGCAGGTTGATGACCTCTGATTATATGGACTATTAGGTACTTCAGAGGAACTCCCACTCATTCTGGTTTGCTTTCTTATTCATTGTCTCACTTTTTCTATTTAAGAGACAGACAGAAAAGAAGGGTCCACCTATTGCAGAGCGAGGCTGGAGGTTGTGCAGTTTGGCCCAGCCGAGAACGGCCACCCGCCGGACACAAGCCGCTCTGTCTCTCAGTCCTGCTGTCAGAGGTTGCTCCACGTACTCCACCAAGCTGGGCAACCTGCCACACACAGACAGCATGATCAGAAATCTGCCTGGGACACAGCCAGGCTAACATCGTCTCCATGCTTCTCCCTCAGCTTGCCTCAGGTTGGTCATGCTTCTCAAGGCCAGGCTGCGAACCATGGGGTTGGGATCCAGGCAGTCTTTCCTCAGGGTGTTAACCACCAGCAGAGACAGCTCCGGGTTTAGGTGGGCGTAGCAGCACAGGAAGACGTACACCAGTTTCTTCTGGACCACATCTACCGTGGCGCAGGCTTTCACCATCTCACTGAACAGGTCGGAGACATCCACACCCTGAGACATGGCCCTGAGACGGAGGAGGGGGTGGAGAGGTGGGTCAGGGACAACAGCTAGGCAGCTATCATCTATCCTTTAAAAGAACGTAAAAATATGCTAACAGAAGTGCATGAAATAATCAGCAGCCAATCAGAAACCAAAAGTATCCAACTCTGTTAAGCCAGCATAGGTGTACACCAGGCTAAGGTCAGGCTACCAGCAACACTCTTCAGTATGGACGCTGTTAGTGAGGGAAAAAGAGCCAAAGCCACATCTGTCATGTGTTTGAAACAGTCAGGGGAAGCCTGAGAGTAAGAGAAAACTAATCCATTCATCTGAGCTGGATGGGGACAGGGAGGTGTCTCAGTGTCCTTCCTCTGATGTCCTGCTTCTGGAAATCTTAGAATCAAGGGAAGGATCTCTGATCTCTAGGCTCCCCAGAGACCACAGGGGCTCAGCACAATTATGTCTGTGCTGAGGTTACAGAACTTATATATTTGTAAATATTACATACATCAGACAAAAAGAAAATTGTCCATAAAGCACACAGTGAAGAACAAGAACCTGCAATTACTGTTTATTTATCGTAATGACTTTAAATGCGAGTATGGAGCTGGGCTCTAGGACATAAAAATATGCTGGAACCAGTTTGAAATACCACCCCAGGTCCTGTTCTGTTTGGCTGTAAATGATCTGCATAGCATCGTTTTACAGCGACTGCTCTCTCACACTGTGTGACATCGCCCCTGCTCCTCATATCAGCCATGACAACTGGGAGTAAGCAGGCTAAAAACACTAGTCAAAAATCTGTTCAATGAAGATAGCCTGCATGGGACCATCAGGCAAACAAATCTGCACTTCTCAGGCCCGGCTTCAGGGGGTCAATTAGGGGTCAATTAGGGGGGTAATGCCTGAAGAGAGAGGAGGACAGGCTGTGTGGGGCCCCCGGTGTGTGGTGTGGGGCCCAGCCCGGCAGTGAGCCCTACAGGCCCGGCAGTGAGCCCTACAGGCCCGGCAGTGAGCCCTACAGGCTCGGCCCTGCGCCCAGGTGAGTCGGACCCCCCACCTGATGACTTTGAGCACGGTGCTCCGGTACCGCAGCGGGTCGGCCTGGATGTTGGGGTTGGACAGAACCCTCCGGAGCTCCTTCACCGTCTCCTTCCCGCTCAGATACGGCATGATGAGGACCGGAAACAGTTTACCAGCTTAACATCAGAGCTAACACAGGAACCAGGACCGATCACATCATCAGACTTCTTCCTGGACAAACAGGACTGCTTTATTTACATCGGCCACACGTCCGCTTTATTGCCGTCTGTAGCTGCTTGGCTTCTTTTTACACTGCCCTCTGCTGTTGTGGAGGGGTATTACTCCACCTTCATGACGGACAGCTGGAGGAACTGTGCGTATATATTCCGCTCATTAATGTTTGAATAATTCATAGCTATGCTTATTTCTATAGGAGAATAGGAAACATGGAGTCATGAGTCTTTGTTCTCCTGGAAACTTTCGACATGATCTTAATCCATGTCCTCCATAAATGGCACCTCTGGTTAACTACTTTCTACTTTTTACCATTTTATTTCTTACACACAGATTAAAAGTTTAATAAATCAAGTTGTGTTTCCTTCTTATATTTCCAGCTTGGAAAAGCCAAGCTTTAATTATAACAGAACCTCCTCATGCATCCAACCAAAAGAAAAAGTAATTCTTTTACCAGAACTGATGTTCACTGATAAAGCAACAGGCAAAAACGTTTCCTTAAGATTTCTAGACCTTTTAGAGACACATTAGAGGAGTTATTGCTTTATGAATTCAACCTATAGCAATTCACTGATCATTTCAACACTTTCCTGTCAAAGTCACATCTAAATATGAACAAAGGACTGTCCAATGGATCTATGCATGGTTGGATTAAAAATAAATCCATCTGTCCTTACAGGGTTCTTCTTCTCCAGCATATACGAAGCGAGAGGCGGGGTCCACCCTGGGCAGGTCACCAGTACATCACAGGGCAACAAACAACCCAACATTCATGTGTTTGGAGTGTGGAGGAAGATGGAGTACCTGGAGGGAACCCAGACATGCACAGGGAGAGCATAGACTCCAAGCAGAAAGACTCCAGCCTGGGATTCAAACCCAGCACCTTCTTGCTGCAACAGTGCTACCAGTTGTTCCACACTAGATTTTTTTTCCCTTTCTATCCAGATCAGTAAAATACTTTCCTGAACAAAATCAGGTACATTAATTTGAACTACGTCTTAATGTAATCCAAACATAAAAAACACAGTTTTGATTGTTTTATTGAGTTTGAAAAGCAGAAAAATCCACAGACAATCACAGCTTCAAACCTCCAGCAGGTTGAGCCCCACCTCTAATCCAGAAGCAAACATCCGCCCTGCCTGGCCCTGTGCTTTGGGTTTAATACGCAGAGCTTCATAAAAAAGGAGAAGAGGGCGGGACTCTGCTGGACGGCCAATTAGCTGTCGGAGGCAGACATCCTGGACACTGCCCAGCTGTTCTAAGGAAGCTGCTCAAGCCTTCCAGTCAGCCCAGTGGGCAGAACCAGGTACCATGATTGATCATCCATTCATTTTCCATAACACTCATTTAACAACATCCCATCTTAAGACATCCCAAAAATTAAATAAAACCGATAAAGAAATGATGAAAACATGGAGGTGCTGAGCTCTAAAGCAAAGGAATGGAGAAGAAAGTACCATCAGCTGATAATGTGGCAACAGAACAGACTCGTCTTGGTTTGCGATCTTTCACCAGTTTGACCCAATTTACATGAACACACACGCGTACACACACACACACACACTCCAGAGTAGTTCTGAGGCAGCAGCAGTACTGCCTACGCCAAGTTGCTGCTTGAATCAGGGTTGGTGGTACTGTTCTCCTGATTGGCTGCCTGGCTCCCCCGTGGCGGCACTTCGATGATGCGAGGCTTGTCGATGATGCGCGCCCGCCGGTCACCTTTCTCCACGATCCCGATGATCCAGGCACCGTTGGAGACGCCCTGAGCAGAGTTGAGGCTCTTCATCTCTGAACAGAACTTGGCTGCCTGTTCTCGGGGTAAGCAGACCAGCAGACCACCTGTTGGCACAGCCAGACAACAGTGATAGGTAGTAGGGTTCTCAGTGAGTCAGCGTTATATGGTTTAGGACAGGGGTATGGAACCTTTACCAACCAAACAGCTTATTTGCACTCAATTCAGCTAAAAAGAACTCATTTAATGCTGCAAATGTTACATGACCTTGAGAAAATCTTAAAATGTGTTGTCATTCATAAAGAGCCGCCATTTTATTTCTGTTTTTAGGTTTTCAAAGAAAGAACATAAAACTTAAAAATCCAAAAAGTGGATGAATTCATTTTCTTCTATAATTTTTTGATTTTAGAGGCAAATTATGTAAAAATACAGTTTCAAACCCATTGACTAGAAAAATGTTTGTAAAAAAAATATGGTTACTTTTAGTGTTATTCTGTCATTGAGATTTAAAGCAATTATTCAATGGAAAACACAAAACACCTGGTAAAAATCGGAATTTGTTAATGAAAAACACCAATATTTGGTTCATTATTAGCAGCTTGCAGAACCCTGGTTTAGGAGAACACTTTTTGGTTTTTGCTATAGTTTTTCCATGAGCTGATCTCAAAGATCTGAAACATTTTCTATATACACAGAAGAGCCATTACTGGAAAATATGGTTCACATATTTGTCGTAGAGCAGAAAACGTCTCCGTCACCATGTCTACGTCTGAGTGCAAATTTGTGGTCGGAGAAGCATAAACTGTGCTTCAGACTGCACCTTTCAGTCATTTATTTTGGCCAAACTGTTTACACAGACACACAACAGAAAAAATAAACGGCACTACGCTGTGGCACTGCCAGAGAAACAACACACTGAGCATGCTCAGTGAACCCAGTGGGAAAAGTGACTAATTTAGCTTTATTCATGACCAGCTGGTGTCTGCGGTTCTCTGGATCCGTTTGTTGCTGCTGCTGATAGAGGAGGAACAGGAAATCAGGACTGAAACATCGTACGGCGCCATGTTGGTTTACTTTATCACAGAGGCCGTTCCTCAATACGCGTACGTCAGCGGTGGCCCAAGTACTGTTCCAATTCTTAAGTACGCATCAAGGCAAATACAGTCAACGTGTTCTGGCTCCGCCCATTTTATGGATGATGCAGGAACGTAGACCTTTAAACTTCATCTATGCACTCAGCTTATCAAGAAACGGCCTATTTTAAAACGTTCTGTGGTGTTTTCGGCAGCTCAGCGCCACAGATCGGCTGCTGTTACCTGATAGGTTGGTAGCCGATGGGCTGCTGGTAGCTGATAGGCTGTGGTAGCTGCAGAGTCAGCAGGCGGTCGGAGTGTGTTTTCCCCGCTCACTGCAGCCTTTTTATCTGTTAGTAGCGGCTAAAAGTCAGATATAAAGGCTTTAGTAAATGTGACGGATAACTGCAAGGATCACAGGATAAAATTTGTCTCTGGAAATTGTGATGCTTATTTAGTTAATATTGGCATTTTATAAACTGTGTCGTCAAAGTTTATAAAACCATTTTGGCATGTAAATTTATAGTAATAAAATGATTCTAACAGTACGCATGAATGATCAAACAGAACTGTACACATTTCCCTTAGATTGGATCAGTGGAGAAAAACGTTGTTTTATGCAGACAGCTCTGCAGAGAGACCACAGGTTTAAGGTTTGATGCCAATTCCTAAAAGCTCCCAGCGATCTTTACCGTGTCCTTAATCATCTTCATCTCCTCATCTTCTCTAAAGGTTTAAAAATTCTATTAACATTTACTTTTGACTAGATAGACACTGTATTAATTTCCAGTTCTTGATGGTTGATTTGTGTCCTCCTAATAAAAAATATAAACATTTTGTCAATTTATGTTGTAGGTGTGTGTGATATGAGTTTACCTGATGACGATAAAAGACAATAAGTTTGTTAATCTGTGTTTAGTAGTTCTGTAAATAACTCATGCAGCTGTAAAATATAAAATATGGTAAAATATAAAATACCTTAAACTTTTAGTGCTTGTATCCAGCGCAAACTATAATACAAATAATCAATCAACTGTATAACTCTAAAGCTGCTCATCATCAATTATATCAGTTGAGGCAATTAATAATTTATAAGCAGATAGTCTTATGAAGGAAGAAAGAGTTTTCATTATAGTAAACAATCATGTTTGACTAAGAAGCCTGACAGTAATATGAGGTGATAAAGCAGCATTTAATAATCCGTAATGTAAAATAAGGCCATTATTTTACAGGTTTTCTATTTATATCAATACTTCTTCCTAATTTTCAATGTTTGACGTGTCAAAAAAGGTTTTTTCTTATTTTACCATCTATTATAAATGTAGAAATATTACCGTTTCTGAGTAAAGCTGGAAGTGAATAATGAAATCCTGTTCCAGTAGAGGATCTACCGTACTGCGTACTTCACGGACGGGCTTTCAGCTGTACTAAGTATGTACTCATCAAGCACACAAGAACATACTAGCTTACGTGGGTATTGAGAAACGAGTTACACGTTACGTATAGGAAAGAGACGGTAACCATGGAGACAACTGAGCCAGTGTGGGGAGTTTTTTCCACTCTGGGACTAGGGCTGGGCATCGATTCAAATTTCAAAAATCGATTCGGTTCTGATTCTTAAGAGTCAGAATCGATTATTACGATCCGATCCTGATCCAGTTCCATATTGATATGGGTCAGCTAAAATAAAAAGGTTTTTTTGAGCTGTTATCTTAAGTATATGCCTTTAATTTAACGACGTTATACTGAGTAACAGTTCATCAGGGAAAATTAATTTACCCTTTTAGACAGAAGACTTAAAATGGCCGTCTGGACTTTTCCATCCCATTTTACGTGTAAAAAGGGCAAACTATTCTAAAAAATAAAATACATTTTTTAACTTCTGAATCAATTCAATTCAATTTCTATAAGAATCAATTCAAAAATCGATTTTCTGATTTTTTCAGCACAGCTCTATCTGGAACCAGATTTAAATTAACCTGGCAGTAGAGAAGTGCTCACCGACACAGATGCAGACAGATTTGGGAACCATATTTTCCAGTAATGGCTCTTCTGTGTTTATAGAAAATGTTCCAGATCTTTGAGATCAGCTCATGGAAAAACTAGAGCAAAAACAAAAGTGTTGTGTTCATATTTCTTTTCTGCAATAAAATGTAAAACTTGTCCCATTCTCATTACTTTCCTATCCATTTACAAACTTGGGGCCATTATGGACACGTTGAAACCAATGGCTGCTGGCTGCTCTGCCTTGTGACCGCATACCATGGAGGCCGCCATTGCTCCTCCATTGCTGTAGTACCTCCATTTGGCCGCTAGGCCCCCGTTGAAAAGCATTGGACTTTAGACACGTTAAAAACAACTTTAATGCCTGGTGCCCCATTGTTTTAAACTTTCTATGGCTACATATTCTCCTGAGGCTACGTCCACACTAAGTCGATAAGGTTATACGGGGAGTTAGACGCCTAATGTTATCAGCTCAACACGAGCATTTATGCCTCGTTTAAGGTCCCATGATTGCGCAATCCCATACCGACCTGTGCAAATACTGGGCATGCGCGAAAAGACGTGTATAATCTACGTGACGCCAGCGCCTACATAATATATACAAGAAGCTCTACAGCACAGTACATATCTGCTTGTCCCGTTAACCGAAGAGAACAATAGCTGCTCAGAAGAAGAGAGAGTTTTTGGTGTGGACAGACGACGAGATCGATTTATTACTCGTCGCTGTTGTCTTTGTCTGTAGTGTCGTATTGTTATTGACGCAGCATTCATTGACGCCACTTCCTTTCATTATCCGGGGAAGCTGTCCACACTAGCTCGTTTAGCCGTTGAATTAAGATTTACACGGCTCTCTTACCCGGCTAATAGTTATCCGGTCACAGACCTTAAACGACGCCGGGTTAGTGTGGACGATAGGGGGGTGTAGACTAAATAATTATACGTTTAAGGCATTACCCGGCTTAGTGTGGACGTGGCCTGAGATAACGCTGGGCTCATAAAAAGCCTGGGCACCAGGCTGGTTTTCGTAGGATAGTTTTTTGAAATCTTGCATAATTAATGAGGGGGCCGAGCCAAGTTTAGCATCAGAGCTAAAGACGTGGGAGCAGAATGGGCGTGATTACGACCAAACTACACGCCCATACACGCCCCGCGAGGGCAGAGTCTACAGTGAAGATCCCGCCCCTATGCCCTTTTTAGGAACATGCTTCTTCAGAGCTGGGGAGGAGGAGTCTGAATCCGCCATGAATTCCCCCATGAAAGTCATTCTGGTAAACGGGGAGGAGTGAGGAGGCGCTGTCTATTCTTTTTTACAGTCTATAGTTGAAACGTGACGTCGCGTAACCAACCCCCCGCCGCCCAGATTCTGTCTGGAGGGCAGAAAGACGGACCGCCCCACTGCCTACCGCTGCTCTTAGCGGACAGTTGCAAACAGATCAGCGCTACATGGTGGATGATCCACCCATCCAGGGATCCAGCCTGATGAACAAATCTGCTCATCTCCTACACTAGAGGTATGTTGATGTTAATATAAATGTATGCCTTCTTGGTTGTGCTGTGTAAAGTTGAGGCATGATGATCAAATAATGTAGACATCTGTAAACTGATCTGGCAGTGGTCATATCTGAGGAGTTTCCACTCATAGCTTGTAACTAAACGGTCATAAACGGACTGGAAGCTATGCGCTACATACAGTTAGCTTTGTGAGGTGACTTTCCCGCACAAACATGGTTTAGGTTTTATTTTGTCTGTCTTACTGTTCGACTGCACAGCTTTGCATAGCAGTGTGGAAGCTTTTTGCCCTCCATTGTTGTACGCATGCGTGAAAATACCCGGATGAGAACGATAATGTGTCTATAGGGCGTAGGAACCCTGCACGGTGTAGTCTTTGTTTCCTACCAGACGTCTCTGCTGATCGGCCCTGCAGCAGGTTGAACAGGTTTCCACACGCTTTACTGATGGCGCTCATCTTGGCTATGATGGGTAGGTTGTGGATGACGAAGGCCACCTCGTTTTTCTGCTGCGCTGCCAGGTTGTCGGCGTGGCCCAGCAGACCAAAGCCGGTCACATCCGTGGCAGCGTGGGCCTGGTATTTGTGCATCAGGCCTGCCGCTGCAGGGGGAAGAAGAGCAAACCTGAAGCCCACCTAAAGCAGCAGGTGAAACCAAGACCATCGCTGACTGCAGAACATCGCAGAGCCATGAAGGAGTCGTACCTGTTCGGTTTAGCGTTGCCATGGAGAACATAGCTTCATAGTATGCCTCTTTGACCTCCTCTTTGGTGACGACAAGCTTGATTCGGTTCCACTTTTCAGGCTGATCACAGAGGAAAAAAAGCAGGATCAGAATGAATGAAGATGGGAGGACAGAAGCATTTCTAGCCCAAGTTAAGAGCCAATGTAGAATAAGCCTGTGAATATTCTGTAGAAGGTCCTCTGCTCTAAAGGAACCAGGTCAGTCTGTTCAATCTGCTTCCATGTTGTTTTACAATCACTATTCTGACTACGCTGAGGACGTCGTGTTGCTGTAAATCAATGCTTTCTAATGCAGACAGGAGCTCTTTTTTCCTCTCTCTGTTCCCACAGATACAGGTTAATGTTTCACCTTTCCACCATCGTCTTCATTAATCATCTACTCAGCTGAAACATGTTTCACACAGGAATCCAGCCACAGATGGCGGCCTCCACTGGTCAGTCTGTTACACACAACAGGAAGGTCCAGACCCGTTATTGGTAACGTTTCTGCATTAAACATCTGAACCTCCTGGATCTGTGTGGAAGCCAGCAGACTTAAAGCTCAGAAACAGACACAGTTTGCTTCCTATAGCACTTTAAAAAACGTGGGAAATACATTTTATATTAGCTAATTATGAGAATGAACATTAATAACTGGATTAGAATGAGCAAACAGGGTACAGAGCATAAACTGTAACCAGTGTAATCCAGTGTAACTCATCCTTTAACGTGCTGCTTTTCTTTTCCTTCAGTAGTGCATGTTTTCTCTAAACTCATCTTGGACCGTTTTCCTGTTTCTGTCTCTAGCAGGAATAAACGGAGCAGATGAGGAGCAGCGACAGAATCATCCTGCCCTCTCCTCCTCAGCTCAGGTTTGTCTGTCTCTACTGGCCCTAACAAGCCATGTATTACAGTACATATGATGTATGTATATATTTCATTAATTTCCCAACATGAGCTCCACCTGCTACTCAGTAAACAGGGTCAGAGACCTCAGCCAATAAAGTGCAGTTTACAGATGAATTGTGAGGCGGACCTGATCGAGCCATTGGTGGGCGTTTACTGCCACTCGGGTCCCCAGAGGTTTGGTCAGAACCAGGACGTCCCCCGCTACAGCTCCATCAGGCCTGGGACAGAAACATCCAAACATTCTAATCTCCATCAGGTTCATAACACTCTGCAGCAGCAGGAAATAGACATGTTCTAACATCAGGGTTCAAAGTGAAAGAAGTGAAGACAGCATGAGAGGTAAAGCAGCAGAGCTGGATCCAGATTAGGGTTCAGAGGTCAGAACAGCTCCAGTAGCAGGCCAGAACCACCAGAACTGAAGGAAGTACTGCTGGTGATGATGAGAAGACACAACATCAAAAATATGGTTATTATGATGTGATTATGAATAGTCTACTACGCTGGCAGACACGCTGTCATGACGACGCTACAGTTTCTACAGAGACACAGCAGCTGAAAGACAAACCTGTAAGGGGGATTTAGTTACACAGGAAATAGTTTCTTTTTAATAAGTGGGTCAGCAAGTGTTGGGGTTACATAAGTGGATTTTAATCAGCCAACGCTCAGCTCTGTGGGGTTTTATTCTGTTTTGGTGGGCCAGGACTTCCTCAGCTTTACGTTCTTGAATTACTGAAGCCTGACTGCAAGCTTAGAAAATTAGCTGTGCCAAACAGAGAAGCAGAATGTGAGAAAAAAAATATGTTCAGAGGAACAGCCAAGAAACAATTAGCCTAGAGTTCAAAAACATCTTTATTTTTACTCCCAGAGTACAGCTAAAACTGTGACCAGTGCTACAGTATCCAGCACTGGCTAACCACTTCCTTTTTCCTTTCAATAACATCTGGAGTCTGACTCTGCAGTAACAGCTCCACCATGTGGTCAGAACAGGAACAAGTCTGCAGCTAGCACATTTACTGCAGACTCATATTTTCCATAACCAGGTCTCGTCTAATTGTACGAGTTATTAATATAATAAACAAGGAAGGAAGGAAGTTAAAATGATTTTGTACTTCATCGTCTATCTGACTCACATGATGAACTCATTAGGCTGGCAAACGACTGACGCTACACCGCCAACGATGATCCAGGGGTTGATGACCGTCTGGCCGCCAGTTACTGACGTTCCTCCCTCCTCCGCCGCATCCCGGAAACCCTTAATCATCAGCGGAGTCACTCGCTCACGATCCTGGGCCGGATAAACCAAAACCTCCATCAGCAACCAGAGTTAAACAGCTAGCAAGGCTCCTCACTGATGCAACAGGGCTCATTCAGCCCTGCATACAATAAAACCCTGACAAACAAATGTGGCCAAGTAGTTTTCACAGCTGAATCATCCTGCTAATAGAAACGAAAGCCTAAAAACAAATGTTTGTCAGTGTGCTGAAGTAAAATAAAACATGCTTCAACTTCAGTTTCAGTAAGGAAGCCCACTACACAGGTGTTAATGGTGATAGAAGCAGGTTGTGTTACCTTCTCATTCATCTTCTGACTGAGGCTCAGCAGCATCAGCATGTTGTCACACTCTGTGATGCCCATGGCGTAGAGGTCACTGAGCACGTTGGCACACGCGATCCTTCCCTGGGACACAACAAGGAGCTTCATCAGGGCTGGAACACAGGCTCAGGCTACTTCTACCCTATCACAACCACAACTTAGTTAACATGCTAACTCAGTTAGCTGTGGATCATTCACTGGGCACTGATGCTGAAGGAAGTGATCACAGTGACACTTTATTTCTGGCTGTGTTAAATCAGCCATGAAACGCTGAGCTACACACAGCTGACATATTTGTTTCAAAGGTCAAAAGAAAACTTCAATCTTCTCCATTTTAGAACATTTTCAGCGAGCAGCTGTCAGCTTGTCATTTACACGTCTGTCCACCAGATGGCAGCCTGCAGCCAAATACATCATGTTCATCCTCGCTGCTGAATAAGTGGGTGAAAAAGTTTCTGTATTTTATTGTAACCACATTTAAGCTATTTGAATAAAAACAGTGGAGCTGTGTAGATATGCTGGTCTTTAAAGAGTTAAAGTTCTGAAAATAGTAGGATGATGAATTAGAATCAGTGTAGAGTGATTTTGCAGGTTTATTCATATTTCATAATGCAGCCCGTATACTTTAAGTGAACGCACCGCGGTCAGTGTTACCTGCTCATTTTTACGCCATTCTTCATTTTCTACTTGACATTCAACAATAGATCAGAGGCTCCACAGCTGTAGGCTATTTATACCAAAACTATATGTTTTATGACATAAATGTATTCAGACTCAGAGAGCGAAGCTTTCAGCAAACAACATTAATACGCCAGCATCATGGGAGCAGCTGGGATGGAAACAGTGCTGGAAGTAACAGGTGGGGGATGTGGAGTCTCTGGGACCGTCAGTAAAGCTAGCCGTGCTAATCAGCTACAGCCCATCAGAAATACGCCGACTCAGCACAGGGGAAATGCTCCTCTTAGATCATGTTGTTACAGAGGTCTGTCTGCTGAAGGCCGACCTTACACAAACTGCTGCAAAGCCATCCTGGACGTTCTTATCACTGTAGGTACCAGGTGAGATCAGGGAGCTCAGCGCTCGCCGACAACGCCACACTACGGCAACACCACTCAGACAAACTACGCCGAGACCCATTTTTAACCATTCTAAGCACCATATGGGGAAGTGTGAAACAGGCATAAATGTTGTTAACACTTCCAGAGGGATTCATCAAGAAAACATGACTCACCGTTTCTGGAGCTGCCTTTTCCCACATGGGCTTTAGAAAAAGTTTAACAGGTTTTTAATCAACCATATTTGGTTTTCCCTGATGATGGAAAAATGTTTTATTCTGGGCGTTTTTTTGTAAAAAAGATGTTAAATGTTTAACGACATGAAATCAATACCAGACCATCAACAAAAAGGCTCTAAAAACCAGTGTATTTTGTTCTGAATGTCCCACCAAACCATTTAACCAGGAACAAGGCTGGACTTTAACTAGGACATTAGACCAGATGCTGCTAACTACCCAGATGACCAGAGATGGGGGTAGGACCGTAGACCGACAGGTATTAATCAGCCGCTCTGTCTCAGCAGGCTGCCGTCCCCATGCCTCCTAGACGTCTCCCTGGTGAGGTGTTCCAGGGACGTCCCACTAAGGCTACGTCCACACTAAGCCGATAAGGTTATACGAGGAGTTAGACGCCTAATGTTATCCACTCAACACGAGCATTTACGCCCCGTTTAAGGTCCGTTTAAGGTCCCATGATTGCACAATCCCATACCGACCTGTGCAAATACTGGGCATGCGCGAAAAGACGTGTATAATCTACGTGACGCCAGCGCCTACATAATATATACAAGAAGCTCTACAGCACAGTACATATCTGCTGGTCCCGTTAACCGAAGAGAACAATAGCTGCTCAGAAGAAGAGAGAGTTTTTGGTGTGGACAGACGACGAGATCGATTTATTACTCGTCGCTGTTGTCTTTGTCTGTAGTGTCGTATTGTTATTGACGCAGCATTCATTGACGCCACTTCCTTTCATTATCCGGGGAAGCTGTCCACACTAGCTCGTTTAGCCGTTGAATTAAGATTTACACGGCTCTCTTACCCGGCTAATAGTTATCCGGCCACAGACCTTAAACGACGCCGGGTTAGTGTGGACGATAGGGGGGTGTAGCCTAAATAATTATACGTTTAAGGCATTATCCGGCTTAGTGTGGACGTCCCACTAAGAGACCCAGAGGAAGACCCAGGACTCGCGGCAGGGACGAGGTTTCTCTGCTGACCTGGGAACACCAACTCAGCAGAGGATGATGGATCCATGGATGGATGATGATGCCCTGCTACTTTCTTTTTTACTCATTCTGTAGTAAATGTGCTGCTGTGTTTGGATCAGTCCTGCTTCAGTTGTTGGACAGATGACCTCACTTTGACTGCCTGTGTCTGTCGCTGACGTTTGGTTCCCATCATCCCTTTCTGCTTTGTGTGGCAGTAACGTGGCTCTAACAGTGTATGGTCCATCCCAGGGACACGGCCAGCCTACGCTGTTTTAGAGAGACAAGTTCAGTCTTTTTGTTGCTGTCCCTCCGTGGATTTCAGGTTTATTAACCCCATAAGATTCCTGCATTTTCTACCCTAATTTGTTTTAAAAAGCAGCCCACATTAAAATTAAAAAGTTATTGAACGATTTTGAGGAGAGACATGGCTGAGGTCTCTTTGGAGAGCAAAAACACGAAACTTTCTCTCAGAACGGATTATATATCTGAGTGTTATTATCAAGCAATATGAATTTTAATACGTTGAAAAAGATATAATTTTACGTTTGCCTATTTATTTTCCAACAATAAATTCTGTAAATGAGTCTTTAGAAAGAGATTGTGACCTAAACTCACTAAGTCCTGTAATTACCTTTATACACACCGAATTGACCAGTAAAACGCACCAAAAATAATACCCTTCATTTTTTTTTCTTCAAATTACAGTCAAAAGTGTGTCTTACTCATCTCCTTGCTAAATAAGTTATTCTTCACTGATTAATAAATGTCAGAATTATTACCTTATTACCTTAAGGTTTGTGGTTTATTCGGTTTTATTTAGACAAAGTTTGTTAGTTAGGACACATTTCTGAAAAGGACCGTTTCTGCTGCGCACCATGCGTAATTAACCATCAGCTCTTTTTGGATACTCCACCTTATACTAACCAGTAACCATGTCATGATGAAGCCACCATGTCATGTGAGATATCTGTGTTCCCAGCATTCTATTTGCTATAACATCCAGTCAGAATTCTGCCAGTGATTGGTTCAAGTGACAAGAAAAACAAGAGACATATACAAACATCAGCTATTGGCCGTAGATGGGTCACATGATGGGGGTAAACCAATCAAGGAAGGTTTCATTCAAAAGTTAATACTTCCAGCCATGCACAGTGAAATTTGTAAGCTTTCATTAGCAAACGTGATGTGATGGAAGGATGGGGGGGTTGAAGACTACAATTGTTGGAGGTTTGTTCAGTGGTTTATTTTCACAGTTTATTTGCCTTTTTATGGGTTTTATTATTTCCGTGGATAAACCACGTTATTGGAAGGGTTTAATTGGACCTTCACGGATTTAGGAGAACCATTTTTGTTCAAGATGGATCGCTTTTGTTACGTTTACTGGACTACAACAGGGTTAATCCACATTTTATCTCATTGGAGTTGTGTGGGGAGGAGTGTGTGTCTTTGCTGACAAAAGCACTCGCGGTGTCTACAGTTATAATTATATCTGTAATTGGTATATATTATCAGAATCACAAGGCTCTTTCTTAGCTTATAATGATATAAAACATATACTGTATATGTTCATAGAGGTCAGAATATTGGTGGATTTAAACAGAGGTAGGTTGGCCTCGTTTGGGGCCATAAGAACTTGAACGGGTTAAGATCTGTTTAGTCAGCGTGAGACTAAACATCTGGGGCCGTATTCACAAAGACTCTTATCGTACTGCTAGGTGTTACTCCTAACTCGCTCTAAAAGGTCTTACATAGGAGTTATCGTCTAAAACCTATTCAGAAACGCACTAAGAGCTACTTTTATGTAGGACAAATCCCTAAAAGTAAGTTAAGAGTGACGTCCCGTTGCTATGGAAAATGTCATTTCCTATGCATGAGTAAATAGACGGACTGCAATGTGATTGGTTGTTGAATGACACGTGTGAAACCAGGAAATGGAAAACTTCAATATCAATAAAAGCGTAATTATGAACAGCGCAAATAGCAGAAATAATGCATGATGACATCTTTGTGTCGGCCACAAGACGCACACTTCATCCAACTTACACACAATAGCCTACTTACAGAGAGGGTGAAGTTTAAAAACGAAAAATGTGAAATGCATCATATTACGCTGCCTAACGCCTGCTGATAGCTGGGATTATCTTTCCAACCTGCACCAGTTTAATGGGTAAAAATGATATCTCCCCAAAATAAACACGGTTTTCTGTCTTACATTCTAAACTAGCTGAAATGTTGCTTTCATGCAGATACTCATGATTAGTGTTTTTAATAATCTGAAGCCACATTTACTGACTGAAGAACTACCATAGATAAGATCCAGTTTTAGAGGCTTTTATACTAAAATTTGATGACGTTTTCAGTAACTTCTGCAACTTTGTGAGGAGAAACCAACAACAGAAACCTACCATCATGTATGGGTCCTCTACCAGAGGGTAGAAGAAATCCGTGGTCTGGACCAGTGACAGACCTCCATGCCTCAGTGGGATCACACAGCTGTCCATCCCTATACCTACAGGGAACACAAAGACATGTTTTCTCCGTTTAAGGGCAAAAGCAGCTCTAGTCAGATGGACCATTTTGCGTTTTTACGCAGCAGCACACATGCTGGAGCTCCTTGGGATGAGTGCTGATGGACTTCGTACTTTACGCACTGAGAGATTTCTGCTGAATCATTTACGCCTAACTTCCAGCTCAGAGAACAACTCTCCTGCTTTACTGTCCTTCATTATGTAGATGCATCAACGATGAGGTTATTTCTGATTTGTAAAACATATTCCTTCTGTGAATGCTCAATAGCTTCAAAGCTAACAGGATTAGCACCATTTCGTTAGCTAACTGGGACTAGCTACCGGGTCCCGGCTGCTCGGCTCATGAACCAAACCAGGAGCTTCTTACCAAGCCGGGGGCCAGGCGACTGTTGGCCGAATTCAGAGCCCTGATCTCCAGCCTTCCCTGACCCATCGTCTCGGTCCGTTTCCAGTCCCGCTAGGAGTTTGAGCAGAACCTCCTGCGGGACTTTGCACCCTCATCCCTTCAGCTCCGAGAACGATGTGAGACGGAAGCCGCGGTCCAAACCGTGCTCCTCGGGTTGAAATTGCTTGTATCCCGGAGGGAAACATCCGCCGGAGCCCGCAGCCTCCGCAGAGGGAGGTGGGGTAGGAGAGCCCGACATGGCAGCCCGCACACTGGTCCTAAAGCACGACGTGAGGCGGACAGCTCGGCCCGATATGCAAAGACGCAACATGGGGCGATAGTCCGCTGACGGCAGCGTGACTGGGAGACACGACCTACCAAAATAAGGCCAGCTCAACTTCCTGGCAGGCCGTAGACGCCAGGAAAAGTAAGAAATGAATAAGTTAAATCAAGACTGAACAATTTCACACAGGTCTAATAAAAAAGGATTAAGAACACATCATGTTCTTGAGCTTCGTCTAATATACATACACAATTCAATAAGAGGAGTGGATAATAATCAAGGCAGAGAGATTTTACTTTGAAATTAAAACATGGAGTTTCCGGGTCCAGGTTGAGACGGAAACAAATCGAGGCGCATATCGAAGGGAGAGCGGGCGGATAAGAAGCTCCTTTTCTCCATTTCCTCTTCCCATTAAAAATAAAAAATAATAAAACTCACAGGAATATTTTTACTATAACATGTCAGAAATGTTTCCAATAATACATAAAACAGAAGTTCCTCACCCCCCCCAAGAATCAACAATGGTTTCATCCAAGCAGCAGAGAAAACTGAATAAATGATTTATTTCATAAATCCTTGCAACAAAGCACATTTACTTGCAAAGAATATTCTCACAATATTAAAAATGGACTTTAATGTGCTTACATTCAACTGATAAATAGCAGGAGGATCAAAGGGAAAGGTAAGATAAAGGACGGCAGAAGTTCTGATGGTTTAAAGGTCAGAGATAAAGCAGCAGTACAAGCAAATCACAGGCACAGAACAGAGAAAGGCTACCTTGCTTTCAGACAAGACGGAATCCATCTCTACTACATAGGAATAATTAAAATAATACATGTTTTGAGTTGATGCAAAAAGCTACTTTTACAACCAAAACATGAGAATTCTCTTTATCCATTAAAGCTCTACCAGGGAAATTTACATGCATTTTCTTCTTAAAAGATAATTTATCACATGTTTTATATTAGGTCCAATGAATACTGATATGTTGCATGAGAAAGTCAAAGTATGCACATGTACTTCACAGCTTGTCGTTCACTGTTCATTTGCACAAGAGACAAAATGGTGAAAAGTGGAAGTAGAATTGTGTAAAAACCAGAGAGTCTCAGAGGGAATGGATGGGGAAAAAAAGAGACCAGGTGTTTGCAGAAAACATGAGGATGATGGCAGAAACAGGATTCAGGAAAACCACATGACCTTTTAGGGTTTTTACATTAGGATCCAAACCAGATTTAGCTCTGCGTATGAGAGAAAGTAAATAAGGTGCAATAACCAGATATGTTCTTCCAGGCTGAGCCCAGAGCTGGACGCAGAACCTCTGTGGATCCAGAAAATACTCACACCTTTTCAATTTCCCACATTTTCTTACCTTACTACAAAGTATCAAGTGGCCATTCCTAAACAGACCGTAGTACACATCTCATAAAAAATCTACACAAAATAGTTTTTACACATATCTGTAAATGTATTAAAATGTAAACATTTAAAACGAATAATAACATAAGCATTCACAGCCATAGTCCTATTTTGTTGGATAGGAATGTATGGACAGGAAGGGTCAGCAGCTACCCACTGTTAGCCATTAGCCAACATGTCTGTGTGGGTTTAAGATGGGCCACACAACAACATACCCAGGCTGCTCTTAAAGCCACCACCTGTTATTCTGGCCACTGGTCACTTCTGTGATGAGATATGAATCATATCCAAACCTCGAGCTTCAGAGAACTCTGCAGCAGCGTTCTCCATCATCTTCTCTCTATGCCCACTGGTCAAACACTGCAGGATAAGGTGATCCTACCATCCTTCCCATTAGGATTGAGTCATGTGAAGAGAAGTGGCCGTTTGTCTCCTGACATGATGCTTGTTACTGTGTGTCATCTGAGTTCTTCTGGTCTGATATTCTGTTTGTTGTGTTTCTGCTAAATTCATGTCTCCCACCGGGTCTCTCTAGCCACTCTACTACCATAAAGACCCGACTGGTGAAATGCATTAGCAATGGTTGACCTTGCCCTGTCTAAACCAAGTTAACACCTGAGCTCTGCCTTCATGCTCAGCTTGATTGAGCAGCCAGCTGTAGGGACGGTCACAGTTTCTTCCATTTCCAAATAACAGAGTGCTCTGTCCGTTCAGATCTTGACACAATCCAGTCTCTGAAGCTGAGGTCTTATTGCCTGGTTTCTGCTGACAAATGATTCTCAACTGTATAACCTCTACAGCCAAGTGGGTTTCATTCCTAAAATAGGAGCACTCCAATGTTGTTGAAGCAGCGTCTCATTGATCATCAGTGAAAATCAGACACTCAGTTCTGACTGCCACAGAAAGGGGTGTGAATACTTATGCAACTATAATTTGTTAATAAAAATGTCCACATTTAAAAGCTGTTCTCCCTTTAACAGGTTATTTTTCTGGCTGTAAAACAAAACGCTACCCAGGTGGGTTTAAGAGGAAGTCTGCAAAGAAGCAACTGTTTTAAAAGGTGAAGGGGTGTGAATACTTTCTGGATGACCAGTAAATATATGTGCATGTGTGTGTTGGCATTATGGTGGGATGAACTTTGCTCCCACGATGCATCACTGTATACAGTCCATGACGTGTATCTGCAGTGTGTCCATATCTGGGGCCAGGTAGTTGCACTTAGGACAACATAAATCTGGCAGCTCTGCAGCTGCTGCTCCTGCACCTGGATCGATGACCGGCGCCAGAACATGGTTCCGGTTTGGTGGCACCGTGTTGAAACCAGGACCAGGAAACACTACAAAAGCAGAAAAGAAAGAGGACATCTTAACACATATTGGGATAAACACAGTTCGACACGTTTGATGAGATAGAGTTCGCGTTTTTCTGAGATTGGCCATTTATTGAAAGCAACACTTAACCTGAAACAGGCTGTTGAGATGATCAAATATTTAGGACCACATGACGTTCAAAAATGAAAAAATGTGGATTCATTTTCAAGTTGTCACATTGTCATGACTTCCTGATGGCGAAGGTAACAAAAACCTTTGTTAAACGAGGTCGGGCTGTTGAACTGCATCAGCAGGTCTCTGGCAGGGCGCCATCTCTGCTGAGGTAAAACAGTCATTTCTTAAATGATCCTGAGGGTTATGCAACAGAAAAGGCAAGTGGAAGACCCAAAATAACTTGACTAGCACTGAGCCTGAAGATCCAGAGTTGGCTCTCCATCCAGACACTGGACTATCCTCCAGCCAAATTAAAGGAGAAGTACCATTTTTTGCAACCTTGGGTCTCATAAAGCTCGTTTCCACCCAAAACGGGCCATGAAAACTATGTAAGCAACTTTCTACGTAAAAGTTTGGGATTTATAGCAAAAAAGTATCAGAAAATGTGTGTAACTTTAAGCTAACTAAGGGCGTTGCTTACATGGAGGACACTAACTGCGCAGCAGGAGAATTTAAGAAAACGTTGGATTTAAGCCACAGACTTGTAGTGCATTGCACACACAGACGAACACACAACCAACAGCCCCTCCCTCATCCCGTCTATGAACTGGGAACAAAAATGAGAATCTGAATGAAAATGAGTTGCTTTTAAGAATTATATTTATGTGACCCCACATCCATATTTGTACGGTTAATAGTTTTTAAAAGTCGACTTAGCATGCCATTCAATAAATTATGCGTACAGGCTCTGGGTTCCCACTGACTGTACATAGGCGGTGGGAGTGTGTGGAAGTGTTGGACATATTGTACCTTGCTGAGGAGGAATGTGAGTGGGCCGTGGAGTGAAGTCGTCCATATGTTTCAGCTTCATGTGCTCCAAACGTGCACTGAAACAGAAGGGAAGTAGTTAGACTTATAGATATAATAAGTTATAATATAGTTATAGAAATATCATCAAATATCTGCGTTATCTGGAGTGATCTTTTTAGAATGAAACAGATTTTTATCTACAGTCCCCTCTAAAATTCAATAAGAGGGGACTGTAATTCCTGTTGGACAGGCTTTTGGAACATATATGCTAATAAATACAGATATGGACAGACTTTATGGTCTGATAATCACCCACAGTTTTATAAAGGTGTGTAAAAACCCAAAGAATGAATTCATCTTTTATTCAAACTCTTTTAAACAGAAGTGAAGAAATTTTAAACATATGCCTTATTATGAAAATTAAACAATAATACACACAAATTTATAAAAGTACCAATAATAAAACATATCCCATATTTCATATAACAAGCTACAGTAATACCATTTATTATGAATAAATCATTTCCTATGCACCATCCTCAGATCTTACTGTTCTCCTTCACCAACACAGGAAGCAGCAGAGATGAGGTCAGAGGCTCGAGAAACAACTAGTATAATATTCAGAATATGCATAAAAACAAAATTTATGGTAGATTAACAAGAATCTATTTCTGTGTTTGAATATTGTAAACCAACACCATAGGGAAAAGCTAAAGTTTCATAGTTCAGCAAGTTTGCACCCAGATGCACACATATTGATGGAGTCTAACTTTTCTACTTCTCCAGTGGTGTGGCAGTGTTGCAAAGCAATTCCCCACCAGGACAGCAGGGGGCGCAGAGCTTTTCTGGCGGGTCTACCTACCATTGCAGTGATGACAGTTTATGTACATCAGCTTGTAAACACACATCCAATCAAGGAGCAATGGACGACAGAGAGCGAGCTTTGATTGGCTGGAAAGCTTTTTAGAAGTGTAGCTCATAGAACATATGCTAAAAAGATGGAAACAAACCCAGCGGTCTGTTTGGTTGTGCTTTACACCTCCTGGTGTTTAAAATCCCAAAAGACCAGATTAGATAAACTGTCGTTCCTCTAGTGTCTATTGCTTTGACTGATTATGCTGACCATAGAGCACCATTCTGGTGAATTGATCTGGGGCTGACCAATTACAGACAGGCGCTCTCTGTTGCGACGGATAGTTAAAAATGTTCTCTGCTCAGTCTGTGCTTGTTTGAGTGACAGACAGCCATTGTGTTGATGGATAATGGTGCTGTGTGAGAAGTAGAAACCAGGCTTCAGTCTGAGAACCCACAAATACGCACAGACAACAGCTACTCCTGTTGTTCACTTCATAAATGAATAAAGGTTTTAACCCTACTGCTGTCCCTTTAATACACAGATACGGCCCGCTATAGCCATTTATGTGGCCCTGTAAACTCTAGAGGATCCTTTAATAGAAACCTTACATTTTATTTATGTGCACCTAAATACAATTTTGTTCAATCAAATCAGTATTTCTTTGAATAGTCCTAAATCACAACAGTGTGAAAAGTTGTTCGGTGTTTAATTTTTATGAAGAACTTTTTGAATACAGAGAGATATATTTATTCATAATTGAACAGTTTGTTAAAGATAGTTCGATAAATACTTTCGGCCTTAACTGGCCCTTTAAGGAAATGTATGACCTTGATATGACCCTATGGAAATAAGCTTGACACCCCTGCTGTAATCCAATGCACTAGAAGCAAGCACAATAGGACCTTTTGAACTATAACAAGAAAATAAATGGATTCTGTGGAGGCTAGCAGATGTCACACTGTCTTACAAACATAAACAGATATATGGGGTTAAGTGAACGCTATTGGGACTTCTGTTCCAGGTTTTGTGGCCCCAGTGACCTCTCTTTAGAATAACCAGCAGTAAACTGTGCAGAGTGGGAAGACTGGGAAGCCATGCAGTAAAGGTCCTAAGGTCATGCATGGAACCACATCTGACTTATGAAGGTATTGGTTCATGGTATTGATTCACCGATGTGACTACATTAGAATGGCCCAAATGCCCGATACCAGTATCAGTGCATCACTAAAAATAATTGTAGGATTTATCATGAAGATAAGATCAAATTAATGAGGACAGCATTCATTGGGTTGTTTATTTTATCCAGTTTGTTTAATGAGAATATTAATAAATATCAAATTCACAAATATGATTAACTGAAGCTAATCTTTGCAGCTTAATGGGAAAACTATTTAACAACAGCTATGTGTTTGTGGGACTGTGACTGCACGCCATCACTGTACGACCGTCTAAAACAGTCTGCAAAGGAGCTGGAAATCATTTTTCACTGATATATTTATTGTCATCACAGGAGATCCCACCAAGTCTATGCTACGCATCCCTAGCTTAGACCGCAGTCTAACTGAGAGTGGGGAGATAAACGTGTCAGCAATTACAGATTATGCAAGTTTCCCATCTGAAAAGATGAGGTGTGTCATTTGCATTATAGATACACTTTAACTGTAAGGGACAGGTTTTAAAAAAACAATCCAGTGAATCCCATTTTATGATTTTAAAATAATTTATTTGTATAGTGGTGCTGAAAATAAATATTTAGCACCCACAAACATGCAAGAACATACCTTTTATTTCACATTTAAAAAGACCTTCAATCCTCTACTTGTTGGCTATATTAATGGCCCCTGTATGAACTTATCAGTATAAAAGACACATGTCCACACCTTCAAGAGCAGGCAGCACATGAACGGTGAGGAAACAGCCCAGAACTATACAGGGGATCTGGTCAGTGACCTGAAGGAAGCTGGAAGCACAGTAAAAAAGTTTACCTTTACTAACAAACTACGTCGTCATAGATTAAAATCCTGCAGCACGTGAAAGGTCTCTCTGCTTAAGTCAGCCCACGTCCAGGCCTGTCTAAAGTTCACCAGAGACTATCTGGATGATCCAGAGGAGAATAGGGAGAATGTCATGTTGTCAAATGAGACCAAACTAGAACTCTTTGGTATAAACATCACTCGTGGTGTTTAGAGGGGAAGAACACCTCTGTGAAGCATAGTAGTGGAAACATCATGGTTTGGGGGTGTCTTTCTGCAAAACGGACAGGACGACTGATCCCTACTAGGGAAGGGATACATGGGGCCATGTATCGGGAGATTTTGGGAAAAAAACAACCTCCTTCCATCAGTGAGCATCAAAGATGAAACATAGTTGAATGATCCTAAACACATCACCCAGGCCTCCTCTATGAACCTCCTACCATTCATTTCCGAAAACTGCAATACGAACTCTCCTGCCCACCTCCTCACCCACACCCGTTCCAGCGAACACGTAAGCCCCCGTCCTCCAGCACCTCCACTGGCTCCTTGTTCAATATCACATTCAATATAAGCTTCTCCTCCTAATAACCCGGCCCGTAGCTTTTCCTTAAACCACTTTTTGTTCTGGTTTTATTTCCCCATGTAAAGCGTCTTTAGTGTCAGAAAAAGCGCTATACAAGTTTGATGTATTATTATTATGTAAAAAGCATTTCAAGGTCCTGGAGTGTCCTAGCCAGTCTTCATATCTCAATCCAACTCTGTGTAGGGAGTTGAAAGTCGGTGTTGCCCAGCGACAGCCCCAAAACATCCCAGCTCCGGGAGGAGGCTAATGTTGTATTTTACGTTTTCGGGGCTATTTTATATCTTTAGTAAGCATTCAGAAGGTAAAAGTCTGTTTTATATTATGCATGGTTGTGAAACACATCCTTTACCAGTATTTTAATTGGGCACCTTTTAAGGAGCAGCAAAGGCCTTGGATATGGATGGGAGTATGTGTGACCTTTGAGGACCTCTGAGACAAAGAGTTTTATTGCAGGCTGCAAAACCAGGATGTCTGTAGATTAGAAAGTAGGGAGGAACCGGGACCATAAGACCATAAGACCATAAAACCATAAAACTCAGAATGAACTTTTGACCAAGGAGGAGGACACGTCCCTCTTATGACTGCATAATTCTTGACAACCAGTCATTGTCAAGACACTGTTTAAAAACGTTCTGATTGGAGCAGAGAATGAGGGAGAAGAGACGCCTAGATCCTGGGAAAGTTTTTTGGTGTCTATAAAAGTTATGCCATGAAAACCATTCATTGTCAGATCTTTAATCTGGCCCAGAGAAAATGGGCATGTTTCTCTGTAAACTGCAATTTGTTAATCTGTTTAAAATAAAAGTGAGAACTGGAAATTGGCTCCATTTTGTCTCTGCTTGAACATGCACTGAATTATCTTTTTTATAAAAATTTAATTCTACACTAAACTGGAAGGAGGTGGTGGGCACTTTCATAAGACACACTGTGCCAGCATATTGGGGATAATACTGCTGGGCGGCATGGTGTGTCTTATGAAAACAGCATGGTGAGGAAGGAATATTGGGGCATTCGTGCCGGCAAGCATGATAGTAATAATACTGCAACAAAGCTGCAACGCTGGTCTTATGAATGAAGATCACACTTTGCTGCAACAGTGGTTGATGTCATGATAATGATGTGTGTTTTATATCCTGATCAGCATCAAGGTGTAAAACTGGGGAGTTCATTCTGCATTTGTAAACTAGATCAGCTGAAGTCTGGGAACTTCTGGCTTTACAGCTGGAGAGCAGATCAGCAGACAGTTCCCACTGTGAAGGATGACCATCTTTTGGAGCGGCTCGCAAAAAGACTAGAGGAGCGAGGCTTTAATCTGGATAAAAACAAGTTAAAGCCATGGTTTATACACGACCCGTGACACACACACACAAACACACACACATTCCCCTTTATCCCATAATGTTGTAATCGTTTATGAAAATCACATGATTGCAGAAAAGGCTGAGCATTGTGAATGACTTAAAGATGTCTGCATTGACTTTTGAGACAGCCTATAGTTTCACTGCAGAATGCTGTTCTGCTTTAAACACAGTCAGCGCCTATTGGGCAGGAGTGAAAGCTTAGCCATACTTGGAATCCTGTTTTCTCCACTATTAAAGAAATTTACTCTAATTAAATTTTACATTTATTTGAATCTCCTAGTTTTAAATAATCATTTAATTAAAGGTCAATTTATTCACACCTATATTAGAGGTGTCCAAACATTTGTCCATTTCTGCAGTATCTTTACAGCAGCCCCATTGATAACAAAGCAGTCACTTTTAATTACACTATGTAATAATCATGTACCAGACCTTTGACCTATCTGATTTGTGGTAGGATTAAGTCTTTAATCGCGTTGGCTTGGTTTTTGTTTGTTTCTAGCTATAGCAGTGCATCACAGGTAGTATAAACAGTGAATTATACTCCTTAAAGCCATTTAGAAGACTGAGCATATTGAGGAAACATCTTCAGTGTTTGCAGCATGAGACTGAAATCTGAATCTGTTCTGCTACCATACATTGGGATAGTAAAATCATAGCCAGGGACTTAAAGAAGCTGAGCAGACTGACAAAGAAGCTTGGCTGCTCTGGAGATGACTGAAAAAAGAATGATGCTTTATAAATTAAAGAAGATAAAGAACAACGTGTTTTCAGTCAGCAGCTTCTGCAGACCGCCACAGATGGTTCCTATCTACAGCCATCACCATCTGCAATCCTACAGTAAACCAATACAGTTTGAGGTACAACACCGTACTCCCCATGAGGCTGATAAAGCTCCTTTCTTTACAGCGCAGATCCGCATGTATGTTTAATACCTAAACACACACAGAGATTCAAGTTAAAACCACGCATGTATTGGCTACTTTTAAACTGGGATTCTGAGCTGATGATTTTTCCCTGATTGTCACAACTTGATTCTTGTTTCCTCCAACAAAGAGGCAACATATCTCAAGCTGCTTTGGTGGAGCTCTGTGCTCTCATCTTTTCTAGTTTCCGTCTGGAAAGCTTTACTAATACTTTGCATCCAGACTGAGATGATTTCCAGGTGAGGTTATCGTCTCAGGAGATAAAAGCCTCGCTTTTTGACAGCATCTGCAGCAAAGCTCCAAGGTGTGACCTCAGCACAGATTACTGCTCCCTTTAAACAGAAACGTGTCCAAAGCCACAGCATCGATAATTATGATTACAGACATTTAGCACTGTCTTCTTACCGTGATGTGACCTCGTGCTTCAACCTGTCAATTTCAGCCAGCGCCTGAGTAAGCTGTTCCTGCAGCTCCTCCTTCTTCTGGTTCAGCTTCTCTCTGGCTTCTCGCTCTGCAAGGAAGTCTGCCTTGTAGATCTCCGCCTGAGCAAACACACAGGTGAAGAAGGAAGCTGCCTCAGTCGGTTATGCTTTACAAAATATAAATTATTATAATAATTAAATATAAAATTATATAAAATATAAAAATATCCGTTCACGCTTTAGAGACATCTTCAGATGAGGAGTACAAATAGTTTATTGCATCATTATATATATTTTAATTAAACAGCTCTTCCATAACTGCTTTAGTATGAAACAACCCTTGAACTTTGACCTTTTTGTTTATTCAGAGAGACAGAGACTAAGCTCTCCTCTCATTCAGATGTTCTAATTATTTTTTTAAATGAAGCCTCTGAAATGCATAACAATAATGTTTTTCTGTCATCTCTACAGTTATTGTTTCAGACTGTTGTACATAAAAAACTTGCCTTCCTTTATTCAGAATAATTCATTATTTCTCATCATAAAAGTCAACATTGAATGTTCACTGCGTAAACTTTCATAATATTCTCTTAGCAAGGCTTGAACATGTTGTAGGGATCAAGGGAACAGCACTAGGCTGGTTTAAATCATATTTGTGCAACAGATTCCAGTTTGTTCATGTCAATGATAAATCTTCTTCACACTCAAGGGTTACTTGTGGAGTACCACAGGGTTCTGTGCTTGGACAGATTCTCTTTACTATATATATGCTTCCAATTGTCTGGAAGACATAAAAACTTGGATGACTCTGAATTTTTTACTTTTAAATTCAGACAAGACAGAAGCTGTTGTGTTTGGACCAGAAGCTTTAAAAAGGAAACTGCTAAATCAATCACTTCATCTGGATGGCATTAATTTGGCCTCTGCTAACAATGTAAAGAACCTCGTTATCTGTCACTTTGCTGCTGTTACGGCTCAGTTTCCCCTTTGTAGGAAACTAAAGGATTATTCTGTTCTATTCTACTCAATGTGCAGAGCCAACACACTATTTGAGGGTAAGCTTACCAACTTCTGAGTAGATGACAGCCGACAAAGAAACCTGGTGAACTCTGTTGGTTACTGATATGGATGAAAACCTACTGCCAACAGGTTCATATTCAGGCGAGAGATGACATGTCACAGTAACATGTCATGGGTTACACTATCTGTAGCACTGCTCAGAAACCTTCTTTGATTCTGCTACTCCTCTAGAGAGACGGCTTGAACTTCATCAAGTTTGTCTGCAAAGAGCTCACATTTCATCATGATCGATGGATGAGAGACAGTTTAAACTTTCCCCTCCTCTCTCTCTTTCGGCCCACTCTGCTTCCATGCCACCTCCCTTTCAACTCCAGGGTATCACTGAGGTGAGGTTGAAGTCATTTGTTGAACTTTTGCTACATTAATCAACTACCCTATAAAATATTCTTCCACAAAAATTTGAAGGGGCAATAATACTTTTACAAACTACAAACTATAATCTTCTTTTGTATTATAGCAGCTTTAGCTTGCTATCAGTTTCAACGTCAAAGTCGGTGCTGCTGCTCAGTAGTATGATCACTGTGGCAACCTTTCTCTAGAGAATATGAAGCCCCAGCAGAGAGGAAGAGGTCGGTGATGATGCTGAGGCTTGTGGAATAAATGTAGACCAGGGAGATGAGCTGTGATCAGCTTTACCTGTGCAGTCAGGACAGGGACAGTTTCCAGCGAGCCTTTCTGCTGCTCCACCTCCTCCTTCAGTTTATCGATCAGGTCCTGCTTTATGGCCAGCGCCCGCTCTGCTTCCTCTAGTTTACTGCTAAGATCTCCTCCCTGGAGTGACACACAAAGCCCCACGTTAGAACAACGAAACAAGAGACGGAATAAGTGTGTCGGAGGGGCTTTTACCTCACTCTTCAGTTTGGAATCATAGTCTCTAAACAGACATGTGTAGGCGTGCTGCAGCTGGGAAAGTTTCTTCCTGATAAACACAACAAATGCATTTAAAATCTACCTCATCTTCCTAGATTCTGTGTTCTAAACACTGAGACACATGACTTCAGACTACAACAGAGTGCTGAACCCACTTCTCCTCTGTGACCACATGTCTCTCTGTCTTCAGGGCGTTCTCCAGGCTCTGGACCTGCAGCAGCAGTTTGTCCATGGCTACATGATGCTGCTTCCTCTGCTGCTCCAGCTCTCGCTCTGCCACCTGCAGGGCCTTCACCTTGAGGACCAACCTGCACACAGACACAGCAAACAATGTGGCATACACACAGGACTTCCCAAATGTGACTGTGTTGAAATGATTAGATGACTCACTTCTCCTCCAGTATTTTACGCTCATCATCGCTTTTCTGCAGAAGGATCTGTCTCTCATTGAGTTCACCTAACAGTGAGGTGGCCTGAGCTTTCAGAGCCTCACAGTCCTTGGCCAGCTGGTGGAACACAAATACAAGAAATCAAATATTAAATATACAGTCAGAAACAAGCGCGGTTTAGCAACCAGAAGGGGACAACAGTGTTAGAAGCAGTTACTGCTGCCTCTGACACGTAGCTACACATGGACCCCTCATAGACACCACAAGGAGCATGGGGTAGCTGGGAGATTATCTGTGCAATTACCCTATAAGCAAGGCACGCAGTGCAGAACAATGAGATGTATAGTTACTCTGCTATTAACACTTCCATTATAGTTACACTAATTATAGATCAAGTAGGTCAATTAAAGAAAAATGCATCACCATTGCCAGTTTTTTCAAAAATAAAGTCATTCTTTCAGACGAAACAATCCCTGAACTTGCGGCTCTTTGGGCCCTTTGGAGTGGCTCTTAATAACTCTGAACAAAAACGTCTCTGAACTGAGCAGGAGACTCACCGAGGATTTGTGCTTAGGGCACCCAAATGCCTAGCTGTACATGTTGAGCCAGAAACACGATGCTGACCTGTCCATACAAATGATACGTTGCCGTCAGGGAAAAGTGGAAAATGCAGCCTGAAGGATGTCACCGTTGATAAAGTCTCGATACTTATGTAAAGTAGTGTGCAGTTTTAGGATGCTGAAAAGCTACAGAGTTTTCAAGCATGTACAACACATTGGCCTTGATAAAGTGTCAGACTTAGAGACAGCCTATAGTTAACTTAGATTGTTCTAGGGGATCAGGATGCTTTAGGACTGCAGACTGCTGCAGATGGAGTCATTAGATAAGAACAGCCCCCCAGCAGACCTGAGCACAGTCCTTTTCCTTTTGTTTGAGCAGAGCTTCTGTTCTGTCCCGCTGAGCGGAGCTCTTCTGCAGGTAATCCAGCTTCTCCTCCAGCTCCCGATACCTGCAGGGTAAAGACATCAGTCAATGCTCCTCAGTCAAACACTAAAATTATAACTCTGTCAGAAGCAACAATGACTGCAGCACTCCGGATATAACACTGCCACTCTTCACCAATGTAACACTATAGTTCTTTTTTTTGGTCAAATGAGTAAAACTGTCAAATATTTAATGAACGCTTATTTTCCACAGAAAAAAATCTATCCAATGTACTCAGCTAATGGACACATTTATTAATGATTCAAATAATAACAAACAATAAAACTTTTTGTCATATGATAATGACAATAATTGAGAACTAAATGATTTGTTTTAACCAAGGTAAAAAGCTCTTGGGATGTTGGAATGGCATAAAAAACTGAGTGGATGAATGGTAGTGTGTAACATCTGACAGCAAACAGAATGAGTTCAGATGTTGAAGATGGGCAGCAGGCAGTCGGTGACGCATGCACAGAGGAGAAATCGCCCCACAGAGCTGTAGGCTCACCTGCCCTGGGTGGCCTGAAGCTGCTCTGTTAGTTTAGCCAGACTAGAGCTGGGAAACAGAACCAAAAGAGGCCAAGGAGGATAAGGAAGAGGGAGAGGCTTTGTTAAGCAGAACAAAGGACAGAACTTTAAGAAGGCAAGCTAGAGTACTGGAGAGTATAATTAGCTGCAGCTATAACAGGGTACTGCTTTGGTTTATGCAACGGAACCAATTTAAGGTTTGGCTTAAAGTTAGCTTAGAATTGGTAGTTTCCCAGCATTATCTGCTACCTGTATCTGTGTGGAACTGAGTCTTACCAGTCAGAGGTGTGCTGAGCCTCAGAGCGAAGTTGAACAGCTTCCTCACTGCTGCTTGTCTGAAGACATGAAGACATTCTTTCAGGCCACAAACACTGACAATATGCTGCTGTGACTGTAAAACACGTTTCCTAGCAAGGAATGTAAAACATTAGTAAACTCTGGACCAGCTTCTTTGTCAGAGCTGAGGAAAAGCACCCCACAGAATGACACCCATGCTATCATGCTTCACCATGGTGGAGCTTCAGACCGAACAGTAATAATTCCTGTGTTGGTCCCACAGTGTGAACAGTGTTTACAGCCACACAGTAAGGACAGGACACCACACTCTAAATAATTGTTCTCCCAAACGTTCCAAACTCAGACAGGAAATCTGCCAAAACCTCTTGACATAAAACATGACTAAAGTCAAAGGAGTGAATAAATATGGATGCAGAGGAGGAGGCATGAACAATAGTTTGTGGACTCTTGTGTTGGATAAAGGAGTGGACACTTTCTATACATGGATAAGGAGATTAAATTTGGGGGTGGGGGGGTGGGGGAACGTTACAGCCTTTGCTCTGACTGATCTCTGTTTCTATGGATTTGTGGACTGTGGTCCAGTGAGCCGACACTTCCACGCTGTATGGCTGCCTGTCAGCTCTCTCTCTGATTGGCTATAGCTCACATTCAACAGGCTGCATGCATGTTCCTCTTCAACAGACCACACTCAGAGTGATATCAGGTCTAGGATAAGTCAAAAACTGCACTTTTCAAATCCCCTTGCTTACTCTGATTTCCCATTAAAAAAATCTGTAAATCAGACTGCTGTGTGGAAACATGCAACCTTTAGAAGTTCATCTCTTGTAAACATTGTTTTATTTAATACCAGGCTCTATCTGAAATTCATACTTGTGACCTTTCGTCTGCCTGGTTAGTCTGTCTGTAAGTCACTGCTCCACATGTGATGTTAGCATTTCATGCTACCTGTGTTTGGAACAGTTTAGCACGGAGGTGGTCAATGCAACGATGCTGTCGCTCCATCACTTCTTTGGCTTCGTCCCTTTCCCTCTTCAGCTCTTCGTTTTTCCTTCTCAGCTCTCTTGTCTCTTCTTCAGTTTTTTCTTTGTGGCTCTTCAGCAGTTGGAGGAACTCGTTTGCACCCTCTGCAGGCTGTAGCGATAAAGAGATGTGTTAGCAGAAGCAAGAGCAGCAGTAAAGCCGACTGAGTAAAAAAGGAAATGCACTGAGTGAAGACTTGGACCACGGACTACAGATGAAAATTAGCATGTAGCTTTGTCTGGTGTGTCCAACACATTTGTTGTGCAATCTCCCTGTCAAATAAATAAATGAACAACAACGCTGCAGAACCGAACATTTAGTAACTACTGTACTGTTTGACTGTGTTACACCTGTTGTTGCTGTGGTGTTGTGTGTTGATGTTATTATTCCCACTACCACAGTTTTGTCTCTTCCCTAAGGGGAGAACTCAGGCTTGGAATAGCTCGATTAAGCTGAGATGTCGTTTACATGCAGAGAAATTTGGCTTTCTGATCCCATTATCTGGGTGTGTTAGCTTATTAGGAGTAGACCAGTTTCTGGTAGAAACTCACTGGATCCAACAGACACAGCAGCCTATTGATCATTGATCAGGTAACTGTATCTGGCCGATGGAATAAGTCTTGAACCTGACTTGTTCAGACCCTGCAGAAGGAATCTTGAGTTACAGACAGGGAAATATTTGCTGCTGCACGAGCCGAGCTGGGTACCTGGGCTGCTTAACCAACGCAGCTGAGCTGAAGGCTGTCTGCAGAAAGGGACCGGACCAGGGAGGAGATTGTAGAGCCAAACAGAGCTGGACGAACCGGACAACCTGAGTTCTGGCTAATGGTGGCTAGCTAATCCCGAAACCGTGAGCACATGCAGCTGCTGCTAACTGACCAGCTAACAACTGGGATCTTTCTGCTTTATCTGCAATCTTTCTAGACAATGGAGCCATCCTAACATGGAGATCTAAGGATCATTCAAGTAAGGCTGTGTTTGGGAAGCGATAAATTAGCTTAGGATAACAATTTAGGGATTGTTTGAGTGTCTCTTTGCTGTATTTGTGAGATTTTATTCTTCAGTTGTTCGGGTATAAACAGTGTTTTCAAAAGTTTGTGACTGAAAGAGTCATTTTAAATCATGCAACATGAGTTACTCTGTTCCACCGAAGTTTCTCCTTTGTTCTTTGATGCTAAGCTAAACAGAATGGCTCTTAGCTGCGTAACATACATTGCAGACTGCTGTTATTAGCAGACCACCTGCGTTCATAAACAGCAAGAATTGTTTATTTACTTATTTACTTATTATAAAATATAGATTGGCTTTTAAAATAGGTTAACAACTGAAAACTAATCTCATAAGCATTTTTGAAACTGCCCCTTTTAGTATACCAAAATACTAAAATTAGATCAATCACTGTGGTGACGATCCATAAAACAGAATCAATTCTCCAAAGGTTATTCATTTCTAATTCAGCAGATTATTTAAAGGTCAAATATGTAATATTAACAACTTGTGGTCCAATGGAAGTGATGCAGGCGCTGGGGTGGTGGGAAACGTGGAGGAGCAGCAGACTGTAGCCATTTTAGGATTAATCTGATGTTATTGGCTAATGTGCCACATAAATACTGCAGCAATAACTCAGGATGAACGTAGAGTGAGGTAGATGACTATGGAGAATGTTGGTTATTATACACAACGGCTGAGACGGCTCCACATGAGGCAGTGTGCTATGAGGAGGGGCACACCACAGATGCTGAGATACTGAGCAAGGTATGTATGAAATCCAGCATTTAGCTGTCCAGCATTAGTGCTTTATATTTACCCAGGATGCCCTGTACAATAGTCTGCTTCCTGCTTTTGGTGCGGCCCGGGTCGGCTTGCCATCCACACATCCGAGACCCACATTTTTAGATGAACTAAAGTTTGTTTGTTTGGTCCGAATCAGACTTTGTTTCACATCTCCCCAAACGAACGGGACTTTCTGGTCAAACAAACTAGAGTTTGATTCAAGCAGACTTAACAGGGCTTGTGTGAAAGCACCCTTAATCTCCCACATCCATCTGTAGTACCTTCCTGTTCAAAGAACATCAAGAACTCATTCCTTCATCTATATGCCTCGTCAGGCAGGTAATCACCAACATTAACTCAGACTGAACTATTTGGCTATTATTATTTTCCTGGATCCCAGGATGATGCTCCAAACTTGCTAATTCTGGCAGAAAATTATTTGTCTTAATAATTACCCTAAACAATTAGTCAAAGTTATTCATAGCTAAACCATATTGTGTCAAAACAGCACACTGACTGTCTAATGCATTAAAAGGGGGGCAATTTTTGTCTAAAAAAATAAAATGAGTGCAGACTTTTTAAACCAATTGAACATTTATCTTCGTTCCACTGGCTTCCAGGGGTTTTAGACCCATTTCCACTTAGGTCTGTGCTACAGTTTTGCAGAACAAAGATTTCATAGGAAGCTGCAACAGATCAACAAACCAGTTAAATGGGGTTGTTTAGAAGTAAACCATTTAATTGAATTTATCCACCAGCGTTTAGCAGCCAGGCTCCTCTCTATTCCCCATAGTTCGGGGGGGTTCCGCTACAGCTAATTAGCAGGTCTTGTGGGTGGGGTCGACCCTGGAGTCCAGAAATGTGATGTGATCTCTTAGCAACGCAAAAACAATGCAGTGTTAGAATATCATAGAAGTGATGCTAACTATCTGTTCAGCCTGTGACTTTTTCAAAGTTGTTGTTGGGAGATTTTATTGCTTATTATTATTATTATTATTATAAGGCCATTCCTGTCATGAGGCAACCAATGACTCAACCCCCTAGCCAATCAATCCCTGACAGTATTCTGACATCCCACATGCTTTCAACCCCAGTGAAGTTGGGCTAAAAACTGGATGTCAGAAGACAGTCTGCTTGATGATCAATGAGCACCAAAACACCTTACCAGGCTGCGAAGGGGTGTGGTTTGTGTCTGCTGCTCTGTTTCTTCAACTCTTCTCCTTTCCCATTGGTCTAAAGTCTAAAAGACAAAACATGAATCAAAACTCTTGTGCTCATGGAAAAGATGTTAGTCTGTTTAAGAAGGATCGAGGGAAACCATCTAAGGAGACACATAGACCACATGGTTCATCGTGTTATGGGGAGAGAGGAACTATCATCTCCTGGGAAGAAACGTGGTTGGAAATAAATCCAGAGTGATTGTGAACGGCTATCACTTAAATAAAATCAAAGAGAAACAGCATTAGAACTCAGAGCTGTTTATCTAATAGTAAAAAGTAAGATCATTTCAACATGAGGAATATGAAGGGATCATTGGATAGGGACTGAACAGCTGTGGAGCCATTAGAAAACCACTGATGAGGCTAAGTTTCAATCAGCAAAGCAGAATAGAGGAAGGTCATGTGGTCAGGTTGACCCTCTTCCAGAGTGATGGGTGTATCAGGGTGAGAAGAGAGGAGTAAAAAGTAATGCACCCATCATACCTAGTGTCTAGTGGCCCAGCCTGTGAGGGCAGAGTGATGATCTGGGGTCAGCAACATGATGAGGTCAACTAATGATACTGAATGACCAGGGTATTGTTTCAGTCCTAATGATGGAAGACAGTCCCAGGAGTCATTGGGCTCAGACTGGGAGAGAATGGTTCAGGGTGCAGGAGTCATCATCTTCACAGCTGGGTCAGCCTCCAAAGTGTGTACCCTACAGAGAATCTGTGGGACTGCTGGACAAAGCTTGGTGCAATAGTTGGACTCTCCTATCATCAATGTAGGAGCTTGGTGACAACTGAATGCAGCACTGGGTGGAGACAATGTGGTGACATTACAGGAGCTCATCAAAACCATGCTAAAGGGAAAGTCTAACAACCTTATGGCATATAAAGGTAAACTGGGAGTGTGTGTGATGGACACACACATTCAGTAGCCCCACTCACCAACACTGCTTCCATAGCCACGTCTCATTTGTGTACCTTTTTTTGCAATAATCAGAGACGGGTGTAATTTTAGCGCACACATTTAGTTATGTTTTTTATATATAATACTGAGGGAGGGGGTCCTTGGAATGGAGGCTAAAACTATTGAAGAGAAAAAGATGAACTCTGGCTAGCTAACCCCAATACAGGAAGTGCTGAATGGTTGATACCATGCAGAGCGCCACCATGGAGGAGGACCACCAAGTCATTTATTCTTTCACAAGTTCTATTACTTGGTTTAGTAGATGAACTTCATATTTAGTTATTAGTTCTCTAATTCCTTCTTAAACTGTTTTTACTTCCTTTTTTATGGGTTAAATTTCGGTCCCCCCCCCCACGTCTGTCAGTCTGACCAGATCCGCCAGTATTTCAGTCCCCTGTGTTTGCGGTGTGTTAGGTTGACTTGTTGTTGGAGTGAGGTCATGTAACATTACAACACAATTATAGCTCTTCTATATAAGTGATTAATTAGAAAACGATTTAGAACTTCTTCGTCTTTTTTAGGCAACTGCATGGTTGCAACGATAAACCACAGCTTCTATTGTGATAAGAAATATTTTTTAATAAATCATACGATAACTTCCCACTCATTTTGAGATTAGTGTAACAGTTCATTCCAGGCTTATTTGGTACTCCGGTGAATTCAATCCGCACTGATTCAAGCGAGGCTTAACAATCGTGGTTCATGTTGGTCAACAGGCAGCTCCTGTCAGTCAGTGCTAGATAAGTGAGAATAGGAGGGAACGAAAGAGCTGTGTTCTTCTCCCAGTCTGAGAAAGACTTATTAATGCAGCCTATGAGCATCATAATTACATCATAACCAATAAGGGGAACAGCAGCTGCATAGAGAAGCTGTCAGGCTGCATTGGGTTAGAATGGAAATTAGGTGATGTTGCTACATGGACGGTTTAGAGTGTGACACTGAGCGCTGAGAAGAGCTTCTAACTGTAAACTCCTAAATTCATGTTAATAAATCATATTAGCTCGTTGGGAAGGGCAAGATAATCTGGAGTCTGTTGTGAATTATTAAAATTAGAATATAACATTGCAGAAGACAAAGTGATTTATTTGATTTATTTTATTAATAATGCTTGGTGTAAGAAGCTAAATGGGTGTACCAAAACATTTCTGGAAGCAAGATTAAATACAGTAATGTTCTTTAAAGTAGTAAAAGTAAAATCTAATTAGAACTCATTTTTCAAAGCTAAAACCTATATTCCATTGCATGATTTAACCACCAAAAAGAAAAGTGCAGCTGCTGTCAATGATTTAATAACTTTATATGGAGGGTGGGTGTGGTGAGGGGGGAACAGCAGCAGGATACCAGCCCCGCAGTGTGACATCACCTGGATCATCCAATCATTTGATCAGGCTAAAATAAGCCTCACAGTTAGCCTGCCATGAAGCAGGCAGGTCCAACATGTTGCCATGGTGACAGAGCAGGGCTTCAGGTTAGCCTCGTTGGTGGAGACGAATCTGGGGAAATTGAGCCAGGATTGTAAAAGCCTGGCTTTTGGAGTTAGCTCGCTTGGTGGAACACCCCCCAGACCTGGGGTAGAGGTGATAGGACCAACCTTAACATCTGGTCCTGCAGCTGTGTTCATTGAAGTTGACTTATTCAGAAATGGAGAATTGTTTTATAAATGGTCCACCAAAGCTTTGCAATGCAAACAAACTATTAAAACTCTTTAATAAAGATAAATCTTTAAATATGGTTGGCTACACTGATTCATGAAGAGGCCGCATTAATAAAGCCTTACAGTGTTTTAAAGAGGAAGCCAACCATTGCCCGAGGACAACACAGTGATATACTTAAGGGGAACATCTGTGAGAAAATCTACCAAAAATGTGATGGCTGCACTGATTGTGAAGCACTAGACGCTGGGATGTCCATGTGACGGTTAGTGAGAATGAAGAAGCAATGAGCCTCATCATAAAACATGACACGCCGGCAACACAGCTGATAGCAAGCTAACAACAGGATGTCACGAAGGGGAAGCTCTCAGGAACAGGCAGGACAGACAGGATGTAAAGGGCTGACACATGCAAATACAGGTAGCACCTAGAAATGAGCAACATTTCACGGGCTTACTTCCAGGGACTGCATTGGACACCTAGTCTGAAAGTCCCAATCCTGCAGATTTAAAGAACCCCTCCTGTGATGGGCAGCTTTCCTTTTCAGTAAGAAAACATTGAAACAAGCCACAGTCTAATACCCGTTTTCCACTAGGGCCAGTACGACTGGAATGGGTCGCTTCAGAACCGGTCTGGCATGTTTCCATTACCCGAACCATTGTTTTGGACTACCTCTACCTGGGTCCGAAGCGTGCTGAAGTGACCCGACACGCCCACCTTTGGACCTATGGACTGTCAGTCACACGCCTACCTAGCAGTGGTAGGCGCTGATTGGCCTGGTGTTCTGTTTTTTAGAACTGATGTTTCAGAATGTAATAGTAAAAGCAGCAAAAACAGAAATATTCTCCATAAAATTTGAAATACTCAACGTCTCAGAAAATGTTTTATTTTTCTTTTCTTTATAGTGCTTATAAAGAGTTTTATAGCATTTAGGGAGGGTTGTGGTTTTGATCAAGCCAAAAGGTGACGGGGAGAATCTACATTGATACGGGCTGCAGCTTCCCCAGCAGCAGGGGAGAGAATGTGCTTAATACTGGCTGCAGCCAGTGTTATTACTGAAGACAGCAGCAGCCCCAGGCTGGGTGAGCAGGTGGTGTAGAACAGCAGAGGAAGAGGAATGTTCAGCACACTGACCTTGGGTTCATCCAGCGGCCCGTTCCTGGCAGAAGGTCCTGGTGGAACCTCCGTCTGGCTCGGGCCGTAGCTGTGGCTGGAAGACGAGCCGGGTCCGTTCACCATGCTCTGTAAAGAGTGGTTCTCCTGCGCCAGCCTCTCCACCAGCGCCCTGGCCTCCTGAAAGCGACAGCTGAGGAACTCCCGTTCCTCCCTGGTCCTTCGCTGCCATCCCTCCATCTCTTCACAGCGCTGACGCAGGGCTTGGTTGCTCCTCCGCAGAGCCTCTGCAGGACAGATGAAGGAGCATTTCATCTACACATCCTCCTCCTCCAACAAAGCCATCTTTTGCTCTGCTACTCTTAATAATAACCAGCCTGACTGAGAGCAGCAGACTTTGATCTGGAACCAGACAGTTCTCTACTTCAGAACGCTGCCTTTCTATTGGTAGCTACATCCTGCTTATAACAAACACTCCAAACCACTTTTAACGTCCCTCTGTCTAGCTTTGTAGCCATGAGGCCAGACATAGACCTAAAGAGGAGTGGCAAACGCAAATGAGGTTGATTAGCAGTGCTGCTAACAACTAATGGTTTTATACAAGATATACTGAGGAAGATCATCTCTGCTGCAGATGGCACGTTATGACAGCCATGTCCTACAGCCAGAGGCTTCTTCAGGGTTGCTGTCCACACCCATCACCCCATTCTCCATGACCAACGCTAGAGCTGGGCGATTAATCGATAAAATCAAATTATTTTTTTTAAACCAATGCACTACTTGGACTTTCATAGCTCAGACTGATGTTAATCTGCCCAGAGCCTACCAGGATACTTTACAGCTTGTTTTTAGTTGGACTTTGACTTCAGGTCAGCTCTAGAACGGGATGATTGAAATAAGTCGGTTTTTGGAAAAATGTTATCACTTGCAATAGAAAAAAAGGATTAAAATCGGAGTTCGGATTTGGTATGAGTAAAATTAGAGATTTCATTTTTAAGCCCTAATCGCTCAGCCCTAACTAACGTTCTCTTCCAACATGGCAGCTGTAAACGGGAAGACATGGAGCGGCATGTGTGCGTCTCCACATCTTTGTGCCATGAGCATCACACTGACTGACAGCCAGTTTGAATTGCATAGGGGTTTGTGTGAGGAAGGTCCACCAGCCGTATATCATAGTATAGAATCACACTTTCATTTTAAAGATCTAGAAAACCTTGATATATATATATATATATATATATATGTATATATATATTCTCCAGACAGCAGCTTTAATGTCCACTATGGGTTAATTAAATGGTAATTGAACTGAGACAAGATTCCACATTTTTCCTGTATGGAATTCTGATTAGTGTTCCATCCTCTTCCTCAGATGTGTCTTCGTATTACACCCTGTAGAAATATGACGTATGGAAACATACATGTTGTATGAGAAACAGCTGCAGCATAAAATACTGGAATGGATTGGAGAACATGAGGAGGGTGACACGACAAAAACCAGGAAACATCTTGGCTTCCTTCCCGTCTCTGGGCCCAGGATGACAGGAGAAAACAGGAAGTTTACCTCGGAGCTGTTGATTGTCGCCCAGCAGTCTGGTCACCACTTCGTTCCCAGCAAGCTCCGGTGGGACCCTCAGGGTCCCTCCGCTGTCCTCTCCAGACATGTCCCACTGCATGGGGCCATCAGGCTGGGGCTGCACCATCCCTACAGAGGCAGAGGCAGGACACACACTCATCAGCATTCACCGGTAGAAAACGATGTGTACAGACGATTCAAGAACCTAATCTAAAATTGGTGGGAAAGCTATTCAGCCCCCTTTACTCTGACACGTTTAAATAAAATCTATTCGGACTCCTCAGGAGTCACACACCAACTCTATGCAATTAAATGTCATTATAAAGCCAGCTGTTATGTGAAGGCCTCCAGGGTTTGTTAGAGACGATGAGGACCAGCAGCTTGAAGATACAGGAAGAACTCCAGTAATTAGCAGTAATCAGAGGAACTGCAGAGAATTAAACAACACCTCTGCACAACGATGGGAGAGAGCAGGGACTGAAAAAAATCCATGAATGGTCCCACTCATCGCTTGTCATGGGCCACTTATGGGACCCAGCAAGCAGGTGGACCAAGCTGCTCCAATCAGACCAGACAGAAGCTCTCCGTCTAATCGGACTGAATCTGAACTATTCTCCAAAGACTGAGAGGAGACGTCACAGCCAAAGACAAAATCTGGCCGATTTGCATTTATGAAAAAAGGGAAACCTGTTTATCATTTTCTTTCCACTTTACAGTGAGGAAGTCATTTGCTTTGACCAATCACATCAAATCATCATAAAACACCAGAAAGTGTTTGAAAAAACGGGTTAAAAAAGAATCCATGTTAAATTAATACTTTTGTGCACTTTAACAGAGTTTAGCTCCCTTTAGAGTCTCAAATATTGTCAAGGATTATAATCAGTTTACATATTGATTTCTGAATTTTAATAAAAACACTAACGACCAACTCAGCTAATTGATTAACACATAGATTTACACACTCGATAACTACTGATTTCATTCTTCAAATGTTTCTGAGGCTGAGCACGTTGTTAGAAGATGTCAATCTAACTTTCACTTTCATTTTACATTTGGACAATATTCTCTTTTAATAGAAGACCATCCAGCCGCTTTTCTAAATGATTTTGACATCCCTGGAGAAATGCCAGGGCTTCCTTCTTCCTTTCTGAGCAGGTTAACCTGCTGACAGGTGAAGAGCAGCAGAAAACATGACCTCATCATTCAAGGAGCCTCTGTAAGGCGGCGATCAACTCTGCGACCAACAAATGGTTTGAGAAAACCGTGAAAATAACATTATGTATATTAAAAACATAAAGTAGCCCGCTCGGTCTCACCTGGAGACAGAACCAAAATGTTCGACAGTACATTAAAGCTAACTTTAACGTCAAAGGAAAGAGACTTTTACATACAAAAAGGCGCATTTAGATCCCAAAACACGTCTTACCTTTTGTAGTTTTTTATTTTTTTTGCCCAGAACAAAAGCAGCCAAGCTGTCACAAAGACACTCCGTCCTTCAAACAGTTTATTTAGACAGCAGGCTAACACCAGGCAGCTACAGCCTAGCTAACTAGCTTGGTAAGCTAATGTAGCAAACTGTCGGCCGGCTACAGGAAGGAGCTTCTTTTAGCTAATATGAAGGCCATCCTTAATCAACACCCCGAGGATCTCCGGAGAGGCATGTTGTCTTGTTTCCTAACTTATCCCGGGTGCGTTGAAGGTTTCCGCCGATTCGGAATGTTGTTAGCCGAATAATGGTTGGCTGTTTACCCTGCGCGCTGACTGCCAGGTGCAAGTAGCTCTGAGTCATCAAGAATGTTTTTTCCCCAGGTCCTGATACACTGAGATCAGGCTACCCGGACATGGCCTACAACTGTGTGATCTGACACGCTTGTTTGCACCTTCAGTAAACTAGAAAATAAAGTGGCACATCTACAGGCTTTTAGGAGACTGGTTTCATTAGTTCTGCTCAAGTTGCATAAGTTATGCTTTTCACTTAAGACGTGAAAGCTTAAACGTTTGAGCAATAAAAAAAACCAGGTGATTCACATGCACCCAAAAACCGAAACACTGAAGGTCGCTTTAGAAATACTTGATGTGAAATCTGGTTGTTTATTATAAAACCCCAACCGTTCCACATAGCTGCAGTTCTTTATAAAAGAAGTGTGTGCGCTGTGGAAGTTGTAAGATAGAAAAGTAAGACAGAAAAATATGAAATTAAATAATAGTTGGAAACATTGTATCCCCCTTGGGGTAAATTGAGTTGTAGCACAGTCACAATCACAGTTATGAGAAATTCTGAAAAGCATTCCTCAAACCACTAAATGTGTTCTACTTTAGTGGTTAAGAGATCATTCTTTAGCTGCGAGCTAGAACTTGGGTCTGGAAATTATGTTCCAGCTATTTATCTGGATTCTGGAAGCATATAAACGAGAGGTTGGAAAATTCTAATAAAAACGGTGACCTTTCACCTTGGAAAGTTGGAGGCGTCTCTCCAATTTTGACTCCAAAATCCAGTGTGGCTGCTGAGTTTTACAGGTTGTATTAACTTCAATATGAACCGTTCTTCACAGGCTTGTGATACAATTAGTGAGTTTACAAGCAGTAAGAGAAAGCTGAATTATTGCTTTAGTCAAATTGATCTGGACTATGTCCATAATGAACATATTTGGTCTTGACTCTTTAATTCTGTTCTGGTCTAGCTTTGCTGTTACAACCAAATTGTTCTATTCTACTTTTCTTCATCAGACTAATCCACCATTTTTTGCATGTAAACTTCAACCCTACCTACGTTAGCCGACGTATTCACAAAAAGTGACAAGACTGTGGACGCGAGAGTAACAACACTGACACACAACCAGCAAAAACTAGTGAGTAACACAATCAAACAGTACAGTAAGTACTAAATGTTCTGTGCTGCAGTATTCCCTGCTTTACTCCTTCATTGACTTTTATAAATCATTACATCTAACATCAAAGTAGGCAGGTTGCACTTATAAAACAGAGTTGTTTGTATGACATTTAACCTTCTGGATAATTAATATGGATGGAATTTTACACCTCAGAGGGGACTTTCTTGTTTCATACTTGGAGCTCACATATAATATGAAATAAATGTAACTTGATGCTTTGCATTTTGCCATTAAAGTAATGCTGTGCCCTTTGCTTGGATTAAACTACTAAACTCATTAAATTATCTCATATTTGTTACTTTAGTCTCTTAAAAGAAACTAGAAGCATCCATTTTGGATTGCACGTTCTGCTAAACGTTTTATTTTTTTTAGACTTTTAGCTACGTTTAGTCCCAATAGATTATTTTATGGGTTTTATGGTCGGAGTGTCTTGATTCTAACTTTTTTTCTTGCTGCTGCAATTGGCTACTGTAATAACTAGTTTGTGTTTTCTTCTTTTGTATCTAATCAGCCAGGGAAAAAAAGTTTTGTTTTGGCCGGGTAAAGCAATGTGCCTGTCAGGTAAAACCCAGGGCATAGAGATGAGGCTAGCAGGGAATCCCCTTCCTTGTTCCGCAGAGGAAGCTGCTGATGTTTGCTGAGGTGAAGGAGGTGTCATGATGCTCTCCGTCCCGGCTGCTGCCTTTACTCTCCTGCTAGCCTGGATCTATCCCAGCTATGCGCTGTATTTCCACATTGGAGAGACAGAGAAAAAGTGCTTCATTGAGGAAATTCCGGACGAGACCATGGTGATCGGTAAGCTAGCAGCGGAGGAGAGGAGGCCAGCTAGCAGGCTGTGCTAACAGCTGCTGGTTGTAATGAAGCTGCAGCAGGAGACAAAGCCGGCTGCTGTTAGCCTGGTGACAGCCATTCATATTTCCAATGTCTTTATGAAATCTACATTTCTTTCTGTTATCGCTTCGCCCACAAGTTTCATTCAGTATACAGTTAAAACCAGAGCTTTATATACACCAAATAAAAACACACACCTTTATTTCTCACTGCCTGATTTTAGTCAGAGCAAACTTCTCTTGTTTCAGTTCAGAAGTGGGTCAAACATTCAGGGTTTCCTTCCACAAGCTCCTAGTTAGCTGGAGTTCTGACCCATTCCTAGAACTGGTGGAACTGGGTCAGGCTTGCAGGCCAACTCGCCTTTTCATATCTGCCATGGCTGTAAGGTAACTTCTTCAGCTTCTACCTCTGGGGCTTCATAAGAATAGTACATGGAATAGAAGAGACATCCCTTCATTGGCCCAGACTGGGGAAATTCAACCATTATAGCAGCAAAGTGACAGACTCACACATACATAAAAACTTCAAATATAAAAAGCCCAATTAGGATTAACAGTCAAGTTACTACACTACAATACGGGGAAGTTATTAAAATAGCATGCTCCAGCTTAAGAAATGTGCAACCTAGCAAGAAAATTACAAAATATTTACAAAATATTTTTATTTGTGCATTACAGAACACTGTTTTCAAATAAAAAACTGTAAAACAGAAAACATAGATGTGTAGTATTGGACAAACCTGAGCATCCTCTCTGTGAGACAACAGGGTGTTCAGTCAGAGGCTTCTTCTCTGTAACACAGACTGCTACAGGAGATCCTTCCGGCCCACAGCCATCAGGCTTACAACAACTCATTAAAGAAATTGGAATAGTACGAGCTACAAGAATTAATCTTTCCTTTGGAATCAGTAACTTCTTTTTTTTATGTGATAGTGGCAGACATGTTATTTCAAATGAAATGAGTTTGTTGGGTAAAATAATGGTTCTACAGCTGCTATAATAATGAATGTTACAGGCTGAATGGTTCTGTTTCAGCTCTTGCTGCTCAGCCAGCTTCTGCTTAGCTTTTCCATTTTGAACCATTCCACAGAAACATCTCACACACGTCTGTATTGGGTCAGTTAGGACTGAAATACAGCAGGCTCGTCTGATGAGGTGGTGATCATCTCCCTATACCTGCACACTCCAGCTGATTTAGTTTTTTACAGATGAAGGCATCGCTGAAAATTCAGCTTCTGAACTCCGCCAGATTCTCTAAACATAGGTGTGCAGTGGGATTGTGGGAATTGTTGCAGGTTATAAGGCTAATTACCCTGACTAATAGAGTAACACCTGGTTATCACAACAGACTAAAGCCACTCTATCATGGAAACCTTCCATCTGTCACAGTCACATCTTCCTTACAGTTAAAAAAAACGTGTAAAGTTGTCGCACAAGTGAAAAAGTTTATCACACAGAGAGGTCAGATTGGGGTCATCCTCCATCTGGAGGACTCATTTTTTCATCAGCAATATTTCCTCATAAGCTTTCCACATGATGCCATCTATTTTATGAAGAGCACCACTTCCTCCCGCAGCATGATGCTGCCACCCCCATACTTCACAGTTTGATGAGACTCCTAGGCTTACAAGCTTCTCCCTTTTCCCTCCAGATGTAACCATGGTCATTATGACCAAACAGTTGTACTTCACTTTCATCCGACCTCAGCACATCTCTCTAAATAAAGGGATGTACAGAGTCATTTGACTTTGGGTATCTACCAATAGCGAGGCCCAATTTGATACTTCAATAATTCATACAAAAAGTAGAAAGAGAAGAAACAGATCCAGGATGTTCCTTATTTTGGATTGAATTCACCTTTTTTTAACACTTAACAGTTCTGTTAACTAACAGCACTTCTGTGAGGTCGCTTTAAACTTATGAGGAACAAAGGTGGATGTGTCTTTTCATCCAGAACAGTGCTTTACTGCAGCAGCTGGTGACTTAGAGCCCACTCATCATCAGAGGTCTGCATACAGTCCTGCTCTATTCAAAACTACTTCATTCGTCCCAACATGTTGTGACTCATCATACAAGTGTCTTCAAAGTGTCCCAGATAATGGCTCTGCGTGTCTCTGTACCTCTGCTAACAGAGAAGCAGAAATGATGCTAACAGCAGAGATGATCTTCAGTTTCATGTTCTCAGTGACACCATCAGTTTGTCTGCACGCTCTGCTTATCCACCTCGTTAGCTTATGCAGCGCCTCTTTAAATCCCTGCGTGGCTTTATGGTGCGAACACTGGACAGAGAGAGACGCTGGAGTAGGGGAGATGATCCATGTCTGTTATAACGTCCTCCTCTCTCTGCCCAATCTGCACGAAGCCTCTGGGATTTAGAGTCAGAGTTCAGCTTTTGAGATGCTAATCAGCTGCTCCCAGTTATAAATAAATTAAGATTCGTAATTGTTCTAAGATGTATTTGTTAAAGGAAAAGGTAAGAGACCCATAGTAGACGAGCAGGAGAGGAATGCAAGAAGCATCCTGTTGAAAATAGAGTTACGTGTTCTAAATAATGAAGTCGTGCTACATGTTCTTTGAACGATGATGGGATGTCTCATGGATATTTTGTGTATCTGACAGGAAAGTACCGGACTCAGCAATGGGACAAGCAGAGCAGTTCCTTCCTCCCATCTACTCCTGGCCTTGGGATGCATGTGGAGATCAAGGATCCCGACACCAAGGTAATGTTGAGAGGAGGGGGTCATATAAAGGTCAGCACAGAAACCTGAATGTGAAGGTCCATCTGTGTGTGTCTGTGTTGCAGATCATCTTGTCTCGTCAGTACGGCTCCGAGGGACGCTTCACCTTCACCTCTCACACTCCTGGAGAGCATCAGATCTGTCTGCACTCTAACTCTACCAAGATGGCTCTGTTTGCTGGAGGAAAGCTGGTAGGAAGAGCACCTCAGAGACCTGCTAGCTGTTTAACCACTCCGTCACACACAGCCTTTCTCTTGCTGCAGCTCTGGATCCTTTTTTCTGAATGACGGCATTATACCATAATGTTCATCTGCTACTTTTTTGGCTTCTTCTTTTATTCATTGTAATTGTTTATAAAGAAACGGTTAAAGGCAAGGCCAGGGAATTTTATTTGTTTAGCACGCTTTCAACACAAGGCAATTCAAGGTGCTTTACATGATTAAAATTAGAACACAGAAAAGAGAGCATCTGGTCGGCCTAAGAAAGCATTTACAATAAAAAAAGTAATCAAAACAATAATTTGCATGAAAATTAAAAACAAGTAAAAAGGAATAAAAAATAAATATTAATAATAGGATCAATTACAAGAGATAAATGCATGGATGAGTTTTTCTAGGTCTCCTTGTGTCATCAGTCCTTTAATCCTTCAAATGTTCCTCAGGTTATAGAAAGCTGACCTTGTTATTGCCTTTATTTGACCCTGGAGGTTCAGGTCTGAGTCTATTATTACACCTAGATTTCTGGCCTGGTTGCTAGTTTCTAGTTGGACCAACTTAAGCTGATTACTGATATTTAATCGATCTTTTTTGGGTCCAAACACAAGTACTTCAGTTTTTTTTTTGTTCAGTTGAAGGAAATTATGGGACATCCAGATGTTAATTTGCTCAATACATTTATTAAGGATTTGGACGGGTTCAACATCACCTGGTGACATTGAGATATAAAGCTGAGTGTCATCAGCATAGTTGTGGTAGTTAACAATGTTGGTGGTTATAATCTGGTTTAGTGGGAGCATGTAGATGCTAAATAGGAGGGGCCCTAGGATGGAGCCCTGGGGGACGCCGCATGTGATTTCTGTGTTTTGTGATGAGAACTGGCTAATCGACACAAAGAAGTTCCTGTTCTTGAGGTAGGATTTGAACCAGTCGAGTTCTGTACCAGAGAGTCTGACCCAGCCCTCTAGATGTTCTATTAATATATCATGGTCAACGGTGTTATACGCCGCACTGAGGTCTAATAGTACCAGTACTGTGGTTTTACCATGGTCAGTATTTCTATAGATATCATTGAAAACTTTGACAAGGGCTGTCTCTGTGCTGTGGTAGCTACGAAAACCAGACAGATAAATATCAAAGCGGTTGTTCATTGCTAGGAAGCTATTTAATTGTTGGAACACAACCTTTTCAATAATTTTACCGATAAATGGGAGATTAGAGATTGGTCTGTAGTGTTGCATTAACTTGCTGTCTAGGTTCTTCTTCTTTAGTATTCGTTTGATACCTGCTGTTTTTAAGGCTTTGGGGAAAACACCTTATAGGAGGGATCCGTTAACTATTTTGATCAGATCTTCTCTGATGGTTGGGAGGACCTTTTTTAGAAAACTTTTTGGTAAGATTGTATTGTAGAATTAAAATTTATAAAAAAGATAATTCAGTGCATGTTCAAGCAGAGACAAAAATGGAGCCAATTTCCAGTTCTCACTTTTATTTTAAACAGATTAACAAATTGCAGTTTACAGAGAAAACATGCCCTATTTTCTCTGGGCCAGACAAAGATTTCTGACCAAGAATGGTTTCCGTGTCATAACTTTTATAAACATCCAAAACCTCCCACGATTAATCTGCTCCAATCAGAACGTTTTAAACAGTGTCTTAACAATGATTGGATGTCAAGAATTATATGTGTCCTCCTGGATCCAAGTCAAAAGTTCATTCTGAGTTTTATGGTCCTAAGCAAAACTCCCAGCTTTATGGCCTTGGTTCCCACTCTACAGACATCCTGTTTTTACAGCCTGCAATAAAACTCTTTGTCTCATAGGTCCTCAAAGGTCACACATACTCCCCATTATCCAAGGCCCAATTAAAATACTGATAAACAGTGTGTCTTTTACCTCTGACTTCTTACTAAAGATATTAGCCCCAAAAATTAAGATACAACAATATCTAAGCAGAAGGTAGCAGAGCTTAGTTTGTCAATAATTTCATCAAAGCTTGTTTGATTTATTGTTTGGAAGTGAATAATTTTCTCTGCATTTGGCTCAGTGTTGGTATTGGGGTTGGAACTGATGTACTGATTCATCTTCTGATGTTCTAGATCTTTTCAGTAAAGAAGCTGGCAAATTCATTACAGGCCCTGGTGGAGTTTAGTTCAGGGGATACTGTCACTGGAGGAGTAATTGGTTTCACTGTAGCAAATAATGTCCTAGCATTATTGTTGTTTCTGTGAATAATCTCAGAACAGAAGGATAATGCTCAGATCATTTAGCATGGAAAATCCAAACTATTCTCACCCTTTGATCTTTTTCACATTATGTCCACAAATATAAAAGTTTTTAATTGATATTTTACAGAGAAACCAGTGCAGTAATGAAATGTGGAATTTTTTTATAAAAAAACAAAACAGAAGTGGAAGCTCAGAAGTAAAAAAAAAAAAATATATATATATATATATATATATATATATAACATCGAAATCCAAAAGAGGATCGCGATCACCTCCTCCTCCTGCTGTTTACTGTGCGTCCCACTGGGACTCCTTAGCAATAGTTAGCAGGCGACGTCTATTTACTTAGATTTCCTCTTTAGAAGGAACCACACATCACATTTTTCCCTAACAAGTAACTGTCACTAGTTCTCATACAAATCACAACAACACCTTGTAACATTTTAACTTCCTGTATCACATCCCCCAGGATCAGAACACATGTCTACAGAGCACATTAGCTGATGCTAGCAAGTAGCTATTGGCTAAGCTACAGCTCGACCACGGCTAGGACAGATGAAGCAGCGGGACCGGCGCTAAAGCCGCTCCTTCTACTCTGAAACAGATTTGATTCCTGATAGCCACACAGAACCAGCTGGGATGTTAGCTTATGGAGATGTTGGGTTTTGCAGATCCGGCCCAGGGCTGGTCCAGTTTTGGCCCTAATTCAGAAAAACAGATCCATGTTGTGTTAAAGACACCGTTCCAGATTCAGTAGGTGGACCTGGGCCAAAACTGTTATGGGATCCAGGACAGACTTGTTCCAAATGATTTTTGCTGTAGGGAAAACCATTCGGTTGTAGCTTTGCTTGGGGTGCTTGTCCTACAGATTCCCCAAGCATGATGCTACCACCACCACCATATTTCATGGTGTAGTTACCAGGTTCAGGACGATGTGCAGTGTTAATTTTCAAATGCAAATACTTTCCTTCCTGTGCAGGGTTGTAGTGTGGCTGGTGCCTATCTCCAGCAGTCATTGGGTAAAAAGTGGGGTATACCCTGGACAGGTCACTATGGAGACAGACAGGACATACAACAACACAGACATACCTAAGGACCATTTAGAGAGACCAATTAACCTGACAGTCATGTTGTTGGGCTGTGGGAGGAAGCTGGAGTACCCAGAGGGAACCCATGAAGAGGGAGAAGATAGAGAAAGACCCCAGGCTGGGATTCAAAGCGAGGACCTTCTTGCTGGAAGGCAACAGTACCACCCTCTGCACTACTGTGCTGCCCTCATTGTGTTTTCTATGTATCCAAAAGGTTCATGTCTGCAGCTCCTCCAGAGTAACAAGGTGGACGGCCATGCTGTCATAGGGTATCAGAGGACACTGGACTGTGTATAAATGCACCATTTGGTTTGTAAAAACATTTTTAGAAAAACAAATTATGGTTTTCTCTCCAATTCACAATCAAATATAAAACACATGTTACTAAGGATGATCCAATCAGGTTTAATGCTGACGATCACATGGATTGGCTGCACATTTTTCATTTAGTTATGAGTGCTACTGGCTACACGATTTGGAAAAAAGGAACCATCAAAATCACCTTAATTTATAAAAGCATGGTTTTACTTTTTCAAGAGATAAAAATGAAAAACTTTTCAGGCAAAATGCAAAATCCTTGCTTTCACTCAGCCTTCTCCCATAAACCAATAACTCCTCTGTAACGTTGCAGAGAGTCCATCTGGAGATCCAGGTTGGAGAACACACCAACAACTATCCTGAAATCGCAGCAAAGGATAAGCTGACGGAGCTGCAGCTGCGAGTGCGACAGCTGCTGGACCAAGTGGAGCAGATCCAGAAGGAGCAGAACTACCAGAGGGTCAGTTAGTACACGGCCAGAGGCGGCGGGTAAGATGCCAGGCCTTCAGCTCACTGCACTGCTTTGTGTCCCGCAGTACCGGGAGGAGAGGTTCCGCATGACGAGCGAGAGCACCAACCAGCGCGTCCTCTGGTGGTCCATTGCTCAGACCTTCATCCTCATCGTCACTGGAATCTGGCAGATGAGGCATCTGAAAAGCTTCTTTGAGGCCAAGAAACTGGTTTAACATCGTCTGCGAGACTATCTGAACATAAAGGACTAAACAGGGAGCAGACACGTCCAGGAGGAGGTCCGGTTAGCAGCCAGACCCTGTACCAGTACCAGTACCAGGGAATCCACACACCAGTCCTGGGAAGCTTTTAATTCTCACCTCTAGATGTTTAGGTTTTCCCTGGAAGCAAACATTCCAGCTACATTTACACTTGTGTTTGGTTTTTTTTGGACCACACTAGACATTTTATGTGGTTTTTACACTAAATGATTTCTGTGAAAGAAAGAGAATGTTGAAACCGTTTCAGAAATAACCTAATACTCAGTCATATGTTTGATAATTCAGTTTTTTGTTAGTGTTTGTAACTGCATAAAGCTATTCAAAAATTGTCCTGGTAGATAAGTTATTGTTTTTACTGGTTGCTTAGAAATTATTGGATTATTTTGAAGCCTCTTGTTAATGTCTGAAGTTTGAAGCAACAAATATTTTTCAAAAATAAGAGACATGAAAGTTTCATGTTAGATGAGGCTCCCCAACGTAGAACCTTTCTAAAGATCATCAGTCCGCCTTAAACACACACGCCATCCTCATCATCCCGCTGATCCCGCTGACATCACGCCCGCTGATCCCGCTGACATCACGCCAGCTGATCCCTCTGAAATCACGCCAGCTGATCCCGCTGACATCACGCCAGCTGATCCCGCTGACATCACGCCAGCTGATCCCGCTGACATCACGCCAGCTGATCCCTCTGACATCACGCCCGCTGATCCCGCTGACATCACGCCAGCTGATCCCGCTGACATCACGCCAGCTGATCCCGCTGACATCACGCCAGCTGATCCCTCTGACATCACGCCCGCTGATCCCGCTGACATCACGCCAGCTGATCCCGCTGACATCACGCCAGCTGATCCCGCTGACATCACGCCAGCTGATCCCTCTGACATCACGCCAGCTGATCCCGCTGACATCACGCCAGCTGATCCCTCTGACATCACGCCCGCTGATCCCTCTGACATCACGCCAGCTGATCCCTCTGACATCACGCCAGCTGATCCCTCTGAAATCACGCCAGCTGATCCCGCTGACATCACGCCAGCTGATCCCGCTGACATCACGCCAGCTGATCCCTCTGACATCACGCCCGCTGATCCCGCTGACATCACGCCAGCTGATCCCGCTGACATCACGCCAGCTGATCCCGCTGACATCACGCCAGCTGATCCTCTGACATCACGCCCGCTGATCCCGCTGACATCACGCCAGCTGATCCCGCTGACATCACGCCAGCTGATCCCGCTGACATCACGCCAGCTGATCCCTCTGAAATCACGCCAGCTGATCCCTCTGAAATCACGCCAGCTGATCCCGCTGACATCACGCCAGCTTATCCCTCTGACATCACGTCCGCTGATCCCGCTGACATCACGCCAGCTGATCCCGCTGACATCACGCCAGCTTATCCCTCTGACATCACGTCCGCTGATCCCGCTGACATCACGCCAGCTGATCCCTCTGACATCACGCCCGGTGATCTGCTTCAGCTTCTGTAGATGAGCAGACGACTCCTGGAGGATCATCGAGACGTGTGACGCCGCCAAGATGGCGGTGGTGGGAACTACCCAGTTGGCTTCTATTAAGTTCTTCAGATACCTACAGGTGACATCACCGAGGCTCCCTCCATTGCATATACAGTCTAAGGTCAGAGCTAAACCTGTCGTTCTCATTCTGCTGTATCTGTTAATTTCTTTGTCCTGGGTCGAACGCAGAATATGAGCATTTATTAGCATGTTGACACATCCAGAGGCAGCCAAGAGTTAGTCTATTGTTCCTGGTTTTATAACACTTTCTATTTCTTGGCTAAACTTTCAATTCATAGATGATTTGTAGAGTAAATGTTTTAGCCAGCGTAGTTCAGCCAGTTAGTGTTTGAGTTCATGACTGTTAGTTTACGTGTTGAATGTCTCCTGGGGCCTGTACCATGAAGGTAGCTGAACAAACTCGGGGTTACAGGATTGGTTTTGAGTCGACTAAACCAAACCGATGCAATCAGGTTTTATTGCTACCATGACGCAGCTCATCAACTTTCTCTGTCAACTCAGGCTTTGATCCTTAAACTATGATTAATCCACACGCGCATAAAAGAGTGACGTCGACACTGAACAACCAATCGCGTTCGATATGGATAGAGCGAGAGCTATATACTTTTCAGCGGAGGAGCAAGAGATAATATGAAGAATATAGAAGTATTTTTCAAGCACACATTAACACTGTATCTGCTGCCAAAGCAAGAGAACAATCTTAGAGGAAGATTGCTGATTGCCTTAATGCGCAGGTTAAACAATTAATGTACATTTATGTAGGCTAAGCATATTAAAAATATATATTTAAAATCATTCTTAACAGGTAGCTACTGCAGACTACTGTATAATAGATGTCTAAGTGTGAAATATGTGTAACCCAGATGTAGAGCAGCAGGAATAGGGCTCTTCGTGTTTGGACACGCCCCTTAAAAGGTGTGTGCCCCAGCTGATTAACAGCTGCTGCCTCTCAGGTGCTGAGTCAGACATTCAGCTCAGCTTTTCCAGCGTCTGTGGCTGCTCCAGAGTTTGGCTCCTGTTAATTGTTTTTCTCAATCTTACTGAGTTGCAAATTAACCTGCATTAAAGCTGTTCCACACTACCAGCCAGGAAGTAGTGAGGTTTGGTACAGCGATTCAACCTTTTGCAGTGATTTCCTGCTGCCAGTGAGTGTTTTAGAAAAAAACTCTACTCTCGGTGAGTCAACCCAATCTTGTTTTTTTCCCATTACCAAATTAATTTAAGAACTGGATCGGCATGGTTTTAAAATGTTTTTCCTTTAGTGTCCAGGCATTATATTGATAGAATCTTAGTGGGTCTGCTCATTGTAGCATTTCTGTTTGACTCTTGACATTTTTACTCATTTTTAAAATGAGTTTTTTTTTCTTTGAATTTGGCTGTTTTGGCCGATTTAACTTTTTGAACTTTGTGCACAATTAGAAATTGAAAGTTAAAGAATAATTTGAATCATTGGCCTTTGATATACTTGAACCTTGAATTAAGACTTCAGTCAATTTTGAAGTATCTTGTCTTATTTTTCCAAGAGTTAAATTATTGGATTTAACTAATTTTGTCTTTCTTTATTTTAGGTCAGGTTTTTTTTCCCCCTCTCTCAAATATTTTTTTATTTCCTGCATTTTGAATTTTTTTTCCTACTCCGTCATGGGATCTCCCTCAGTTCAGCATGCGATGGCGAGCTACCCAAGAAAGAACCTTCTGGACTATTAATCCAGCAAAACCATAAAGTTTGTGATTGTTGAACTGGAAAGACACAAGAACTGAGTGGAGTTCAAAGAAATTGTTACTGTATTTTTTTTCCCCCGTGTGTGTGTATTTACACTGTTGTGGTTTTTGTAAATATATCTGTTCATTTACTTGAGTTAATTTATTGTTTGTTTAAAGTCCTCAATACAATTTATTTGAATCACATTCTTTGTTGCCCACCCTTTTTATTCACACAAAGTTTTGACTCCGTAGTCGAACCACTTCTGACACCTAATTATTCCATCTAGTGGTTGCAGTCAGTTGTGCCTTGCGCAATTTCTTAAAGCGTTACATATGCTTTTTTTGAGGAAGAAAAAAAATGATTGTGAAATGTTAAATTTGTTGATGTGATGTCACCCTATCAAGATATTTTACCGGCAATTTTATAAAAGCCCTCTTTTATGGACATGGTCGATAAATGTTCGGAGAAAACAATGAAGCTATTGATGTACCCCTGCAGAGCGAGGACCACCTTTCTAATGGTCCGGCAGACTGTGTTTGCCCTAGATTCTCTGCATCCCCGACCGCATACAAGCATATAGGCTACCATTTGCGCTACAGTAAGGGCATGGCTTCGACGAGTCACATTTGTTATGTGTGGCTCAAGAAGTTCACAAAGATAAGACATTCCTTCTATCTTTCATACAAATAAGCATCAGGAAAGTCAAATGGATTTTGTCTGTCCCTAAAAACTCTTTATCTATGAAGTGCTCGTCTAACAATTTGCGCGGAGATGTCCACAGGATTTGGGAGAAAAGGTGAAGCCATTGCAACAGAGAACAGACGCTGGAATTAGTTACGTCACCTATATGTTTCTTTGCTCACAGCTGATTGGTCAAACTTCAGTCTGAGATCTCGAATCCAGAACATAACCTGCCCCGGAGCAGGTTAGCCGTGCAGGGTATCCATGGCAACGAACACCGATTAAAGCCAAGCTACTTTCATAGTACCAAAAACCCAGGGTTGGTGGAAACTAAGCAGAAACATAGCTGGCTAGCCACCTAATCCTGCTTCATGGTACAGACCCCTGTAGTCTGAAGATAACATTTTCTACACAATATATTGGCATCAGCTTTGGTATTGGCCGATGTTGGTTAGATTAACAACCAATGTTTATTCGTCTTGTTACTGTTTGTGTTTCAGGAGGCGGGGTTCGGCCATGTGGTGTTTGGTCACGTGACTGTGATGCTGCGCAGGATTATGGGTGCTTAAGTGGCTGTTTTATTTTCTGTGTCAGAACGATGGGGAGATCTGTATGATATCAGTAACATAACAGAAATATTTTTGTTATGCACAAACTTTCCTATTGGTACATTCTTACTTTCTACTAAAAATAAATCTTCTGTATTTTGAGCTTACTCATAGTATTGTGATATATCATAATGTCCCCGTTGTATCGTGATACATATTGCATCGCGACATTCTTACCAATACACATTCTGATATTGTATAGTGGTGTCCCAATTTGCTTTCCAGGAAATAATTCTAAGATTCCTACTATAGTCAAAGTTGCAGCTGTTGGAAGTATGGTGGGGAAAAAAGGTCTATAAACATTTTGTTTGGTACTTTATGCTTCCAGTTTCATTAAATACTTATTAAAGTGGAAATATTCCTTCTCCTGGTTCATTTAGTTTCCTAGATGGGTCTAAATTCTGTTTGTAATCCTAAGTACCTTACTGTTTTATTCTAGCTTTTACAGGCTGGTTCTTTAGATCGTATTTATTTAGCGGTTCTAAAATGTGTTGATGCAGGTTTATTACTTTGGGAGCTGATTTTACAATCTAGGGCGGATTCTCCAAAAATATTTTTCCAAGATGTTTATTCTTCATTATAATTTGGTCTGGATTTCATCCTGAAAGTCTTAATAAAGAAACTTTTTCCAAAGCATGTTTGCCTCTACGTTTTACATGGCTCTGTCCCTCCTTAACAGGAATAAATACACAGCAATTAACCCATATATTCAACAATAAATTTATTGCTTGGCTTTGGCCTCTTCAAAAACCAAACAAATGATGCCGAAATGTCTTATTGACAGTAAGAACACGTCTAATCATAGGTTAATCTCCTAGTTTAGTTTCTTTTTCAACTGACACTTTTATATGGAAACAGGAAAACACGACGTTTCTCAGAGGAAACCGCTGGACGTCACAGCTTGCAACGTTATAAACCAAACATTTGCATAGATTCACTTTCTCTCATGAACAACACACCACTGCACAGAAACACACACACAACACAAAAAAGAAATCCTTCCCTTCGATTTATCTTTATCAAGAATAAAATCTGACACATTTGGCACATAAGAACCATATCAAATGCACAATAATTGTTATAAAGGGATAAACTATTTATTCAATCAAATCTTTGTTTTACAAGGAAAAGGGTTCATTGTACTGTGGAATTTCTGACCTCAATTGTTCAGTCGGAAAGATTGAAAACATGAACCAGCTCAGCAGTTTCATGTTGGAACACATGAGAAATTGTTTTCATGAAGTTAATGTGTTTATAATAAACTAATGTAACCTAAAAGACGAAACGTTTATTATGTTTAACATTATCCTATAAAAGGAGACCTGAAACAGGAGATTAGAACTAAACTGGGGTTCTGTAGAGTAGCTGTGAGCAGTCGGTGTCCGACCAGCAGAAACAGAACTTGTTAGAACAACTTTGATTCTGGAGCTAACAGCTCTGTTAGCTTTCCTGGTGCTGATTGGCCCGTTTCTGGGTCTAACCCCAACAATGAAAGTGTGTGATTAGGAAAGAAGACCACAGGCCTTATTCTGGGATGAATGATCTGCATGAGCCAGGCTATACAGAGAGGGTCTATGTTAGAGGTCTACATGGACAGATGGATATTAGAGCTGCATAACTGGATCAGATGAGGTGTATTTGAACCAGCATTCACTCAGACAGCTAGGGAGTGTTGTGGAGAACCGGAGCATACCGTTTCCCTACAGAATTTATTGGGATGCTGTCTACTGCTGGTAAGATACTGACTGCAAACACCTACGCCACACTGCCTCAGTTTCTACAAGTCAAAATCTTCCTACCCCTAAGTTCAGGGTTTTCACTGGTTAGAATCCAGTGGTGGTCGCTAAGCATCCAGCACATGTTGGAGTTCAGAGCACAGCTATGGGACACCACTGGTAGAGATGAAGGACACATCTTAGCCGCTGCAGATCTGAACTCAAGGTCCATCTAATGATTAGAACAAAGCTAAAAGGGGTAAGGATTTTCTGATTACTATTTAAAATGATGAAAGAAGGCTGCAGATGTATATTAGTACGCCTCAACGTCCTGGAGGTATGTTTCTAATCATCTCCTTTTAGTGTTCAGACACGGTGAGATGGTGCATCTTCTTGGCAGCTTCTTCCGACACCGTCTTGGAGGTTTTCTCTGGGCTGGGAGCCGGACTGGGAAGGGGGCTGGGATTAGGAGTGTTTAACGCACTGTTGGGGTACTCCCTGTTACCGAAAATGATGCTGCCGACTCGCACGTTGGTGGCGCCCACTTCGATCTGGAATCCGCAGGAGAGTTTCCACATCAGACCAGAGAAAAAAATGATTCATGTGCTGCTGACATTTTCTATTCTAAAAGGGAACACTGAAATTCCACAACACTGAAAAAAAAAATAAGCAAAATGCCTAAAATAGTAAGTAAAGATGTAGCTATGATGCTAATGGTTTTATTGTCCTGAGCTTCTAGTGTAACGTTTCTGCAACGATAGCTCAGAGTGTTGTAGAATTGTAGGAAGGGCCGAAAACTTACTGCATGCTCAAAATCAGTAGACATGCCCATGCTGAGCTCCACCTCCTCTATGGGCAGCTTCAGGCCGTCGCACACTTCCTGCCGCCGACCCAACAGCATCTGTAACAGTTCAGACCCCCCGTCTTTAATGGACAAAAACATGTAGCTAAAGCAGATTTGTACTATTTCAAATATGATAAATGGCCTATATCTGTATAGCGCTTTACGTAGTCCCTACAGAGCCCAATGCGCTTTACATTCAGTCACACACTGATGATGGCAAGCTAAGCTGTAGCCACAGCTGCCCTGGGGCGCACGGACTGAGGCGAGGCTGAAGTGTCTTACCCAAGGACACAACAACCGAGACAGTCAGCAGGACGTGCTTTAGGACAACGGAACGTCCTACAAAAGCCAAGTAAGCATTATTTAGATGATGCTTACTTGTTGCTGTATGAGAAACAAGACAGGAAAATCCACGCTAAAATAACTAGGAAGTCCACTAAGAACCTTAATAAAAGCAAAATACGTTTAGTTTACTGTTCCGCATTTTTGTTACACTGACATGAATAACTTTTCAGCATTCATAAGCCATTCTCATTAAAACTGTGGACAGATTTTGATTACAATCGTTAGAAATGCTAATGTAAAAGTTAACTTTAGCAAACAGTAATGGCGCACTTTGATGATGACATCAAGCTCAGTCAACGTACTTTTTACCAGGTACGCATGGAGTATAATACACTACATTTACACTAAATATTGAAAGTTTAAGATTAGCTGCTTTCTGTTTAACGGATGAGAAAACTGGTAAACATCAAGCATTGTCAATTTAAATATGTGGTTGATTTTTGTGAAATATTAAATTAATAACTAATAAGGAAAACAGATTTTCTTTACATTTTGCACTTCAGTTCAATTTTTTTAACACTTTTCTTGACATTTATCTTTTATTTTATTTAAAATATCTTCATCTTTATGTTGAGAGAACTTTAGTGTCAAATTTTTGGAAATATATTTTAATATGTTTTTATACATTTGCACAACAATTTGTTTTAAATGACTTTCTATAGTTTTAGAAGTTATTCTGCTGCAATGTATTTGGTATTTTGGGTTTTTTAAGGTTTAGTAGCCATATTGGACTTTATTTGAAGGGGGAAAGCACAGAAAGGGGAGAGAAGCAGGGAAGACATGTGGCAAAGATCACTGAGAACGGGACTCAAACTCATGACAGCCGCATCAAGGACTGAAGTCTCTATATGGGGCGCCCACACTAACCACCACGCTACGCTACACACCAAGGTTCTTTTTGAGGCCTTCCTGGACCAAATAGCTGGTTGATTCACACAAAGCGTCTCACCTCAAGGTCTCATCTGAAGAATCAGTCTGAAGCCAGGCTCCAGAAGCTCTGCTAATGTAATCCTGATGCACTGAGTCGTGTTCATGTGTGAAAAAGGTCATTGTTTCTTACAAGTGGACTGGTTTTCTTTGGAGTTTGTACCTGAAAGTCCGGGTTGGGGCCAAGTTTGAGGTCGTAGCCATAGCGACCAATGGTCATGAGTCCTGTGAAGTGCAGGGCGGCACACTGAGACACGATGTGCTTCACCGTGCTGACCGTCTCCTCCGGCGGCAGGCCGTGTTTGTCTGAAACCAACAGTTAGCAGCTTTAGCAGAACCCCAGCATGGCGCCTTGTCTCTGCCATCAGCAACACTCACTCTGCTCTCCGCTGGTGTTGACCTGCACCATGACCTTTAACCTCTGGCTGCTGGCTCCTCGGAGGCGTTGCCACGAGCTGTTGACCCTATCGGCCAGCTTTGCGGAGTCGATCGTCTCCATGAGGAAAAGGTTGGGAACGCCTGGAGACGGAGGAAACAGCTGCTGAAGCTTTTCAAACAGGAAGCTGATGGAGGAACGACGAGCAGAGCTGAGCTCACTCACCCAGAAGTTTGTTGACGTTATTCTTCTGGAGATGGCCGATGAAATGCCACTTGATTTCTGGACAAGACTCTAGAATCTAGATGAGGAGAAAGCAGGAAGGTTCCAAAAGCTGAAAGGTCAACCTGTCCACAACCTGTCCAGTCCATGCAGAGAAACATGCAAACCTACCACTGGATCTGAAGCTTTATCCACCAGCTCATTGACCTGGAAGACAAACAAATAAAGGTCAGCCTTCTATCAACACCGCGGCATTGGTGGGTGCTTTACATGATTCAGTGGTAAAGACACCAAATAAATGATACAAATATACTAATTAAAACAGATCATCACTAAAACAAATGCATTCAGTTACTGAAGCATAAAATAACATTTATTTGAGAATATGACATTTAAAAACAAATAAAATTCAAAACTCCATTAATAAAAAGTACGGAGCCCAGCAGGGGTCAGGTGTAGAAATAAGTTTTATAAGGGGTCAGTTTACTAAACCGTGCGCATGGATTACGAATCCATACCCTCGGTTTATCAAAAGGTGGCCGTCTGGGGGGGTCCTGTCCTTGATAATATTCCCTGGATGCCGTTACAAAGTAAAGTGCTACCTTGTCAGAGTGGTTAACATACATGACTGGCACCTGATACGTTGTGGTTCGAGTCATCACTCTGTTTTATCACACAGCTACTTTCTGGGGTTCCTGCAGGAGAGTAGGCTATGAACATAACCGCTGTTAAAACCTGGGACATTTCCCCGGCATTATTTATGAATTATAGTTATGTTACGCTTCCAGTGAGATTTCGCATTAAGTTTAAAGTTCTCCTGCTAGTCTATAAATCAATGCACGAAATGTCCCCCTCTTATTTGGCACAGCTTTTAAGCCCTTACGTTCCGTCGTGAACCTTAAGGTCATCTGAACAGCACCTTCTGCTTGTTCCTCCTGCCCGCTATAAGGCCCATGGGGAACGGGCTTTTTCAGTTTGTGCTCCTAAGCTCTGGAACCAACTCCCCCTGACGGTCCGACTCGCCCCGTCCCTCCCCATTTTTAAAGTTCGTCTTAAGACATATTTTTATTCCCAAGCCTTCTCGGCTGAGTCGGTTTAACCCGTGTGAGATCTTGTCTGTTTGTTTTTACCATTTTTACTTGTTTTAGCTATTTTTTGCTGCTGTATATTCTTTGGTATTTTATTGTCTTGTACAGCACTTTGGTTGGCGTTGTCGCTGTTTAAATGTGCTTTATAAATAAAGGATGATGATGATGATGTGAAAATGTTGTAGCATTCTTAGCTGCGATTCATGTTACGTCCAGTAAAGACTTGCATTCATGGTAGGCACTGTATCACCCTGTAACTGGTTACCTCATATCTTTAATGCAAGGTGTTTATGCTGCGCCACCTGCTCCATGCATCTATGCAGATAGCACAGGACTGTGCCTCTCCTTGTTTAGTTCTAATTCTAGGAGAGTTAAGTAAGCTAGAGTTGGAGGACCTGATTGGTCTGCTGGGTTGGTATAGTGACAGCAGATCTTCAACATACTTTGGTGCTAAACCCTTGAATGATTTATAAACTAGTAGGAGTATTTAGAAGTCTATACTCTGAGCTACAGGCTGCCAGTGTAAGGACTTTAGAACTGGGGTGATGGGTTCTACTTTATTGGTTCTAGTGAGAAAAACCAGCAGCAGCGTTCTGGATCAGCTGCAGTAATCAATGCGACTAAAGACAAATGTATGGATCAGTTTTTCACGGTCCTTCTGTCTCATCATTCCTTTAATCCTAGAAATGTTCCTCAGGTGATAGAAAGCTGACCTTGTTATTTCCTTAATGTGACCCTGGAGGTTCAGGTCTGAGTCCATTATTACACCTAGATTTCTGGCCTGATGAGTAGTTTTTAGTTGTATTAGCTGAAGCTGTGTGCTGACTTTGGATCGTTTCTCTTTAGGTCCAACAATAACTACTTCCATTTTGTTTCCGTTTAGCTGGAGAAAGTTATGGGACATCCAGTCATTGATTTGTTCAATGCATTCATTTAAGGTCTGGATAGAGTCAAAGTCACCTGGTCTCAATGTAATGTACAGCTGTGTATCGTCTGCATAGTTATGGTAACTAATCTTATTGGCTGCTATAATCTTAGTTAATGGGAGCGTATAAATATTGAACAGGAGGGGACCCAGGATGGAGCCCTGGAAGAATACTTTCACATCAATTATCACCATACATGGCCCCATTCATTTTCCATTATAATTCGTAAATAACTTATTTAAAAATCAGACCATGTGATGTTTCTGGAATTTTTTTCCTCAATTTGTCACTCATAGTTGAGGTATTTCTATGATGAAAATGACAGGCCTCTCTCTTCTTTTTAGAGGGAGAACTAGCACAATTGGTGGCTGGATACATACATTATTTATTTGTATCATTTTTTTCAAGTTAGCCTTATATACCAGAATTTGCCCATAATCTTATATTTTTGTCTGGCTAATGATGTAATCATTTATTTTTATTTTTTATCAGATATTACTCAGTACCCAAAGTAACCTTTTTAACATATGCTATGTACTTTCACTAAGTCATTTTTGGATGCTTACTTTTCATGTTTACTTCAAAAATAAAACATGTTGAAGCCAGCTCGGCTCCTTGGTGGCGACCAGCAGTAGATACTCACATAATTTTCTCCAAAGTTGCGCTGTCCTTGTCTGTAGGCCTCCACAATCATCTCCGGGGGTTTGGTCTTGCTGACAGCTACGAGGCGGGGCAGCACAGCCGGGAGCGTCTGAGGAAGGACAAACCACCGTCCTCTGCATCACTAGATGAGCTCAGACTCTGAGGCAGGCTGTTACTGGGCCTCAGAACAACATTCATAGCTCACATTATTTTTATTACTGTTGTGGGAGAGTGGCACAAAGTACAATCGCTTCAAGTTGTGTTTCCAGTTAGCCACTGGGTGTGTGTGTGTGGGGGGGGGGGGGTCAACATGGAGCTTTAACACTGCCACTAAACCCACCATCACCACAGTGGCAGCATCATGCTGAGGAGGGAATCCCAACCCTGCTCCCCAAGCCACACTGCCCTGCTTGTTTTAGATGTTTCTCTGCTTCAGCAAACCGGATTTTATTGGATGACCAACTAACTGCAGTCATCTGATGCAGGCGTGTGGACGCTGGGAAACATCTAAAACATGCAGGACCAGGGTTGGGAAGCACTGCATTAGAGGCTGCAAAACGTGGGACAGAACAAGGACCTGAAACATACAGCAGGCTGTGATGGATGGCTGTAGCCCAAACCATACACACGTTAGAATGGTCCAGACCTAGATCAGATTTAGGTGGATGGATGTTGACAGACCGTCTCCATTCAGCCTGAGGAATGGTGCAAAAAACAACGTGGCAAAAGATTCGGTCTGGGGGCTAACCGAACACACTGAACACAAACACACCACACTTTTCAGGTTTATATATGCAGGGATAAAAGCGAGGAAAACGTCATGTCCCTTCACGCCCCAGTTACATGCTTCAGATCCATTGCATGTTGGGGTGGGAACATGACAGCATGTGTAAGGGAGCGAACAGATCAGGTTGGTGATCCACCTGGTTGCTGAGGAAATCTGGCAGGAAACAGCTGGTGCATCCTAAGAAGCTCTGACTGGTTTCACCTTGATTTTAAAGAGCACAGCTGAAACCTTGAACCACCTTCACTTCTAAAGATCCTGCTCTGAAAGATCTGAAACAGATCATTGTTGTTTTTCTGATGGACCACTTGTTGTTGGTCCAAAATGAAATCTGGCTGTTTGCTAATTTAGGAGCCTCTTTATAGCTTGATTCTTTGAAAGCCACTAAAACAGCTTCACCGTGCCTAATGATGGAGACCAACTAAACAGGACTGAATATGCATGTTATCCTCACCTCGGTGCTGCTGACCACCTGCTATGATCAGCTTACACCAGAACATGATGAGCCCGACTAAAGAACAGATCAACACGCACCCACAGAAGCAAAGGGCCCACGCACTAACATGCTGTCACTTTAAATCACGCATCGTGTTATGAAAGTGCTGCCTTGCATCCAAAGGTTGGGATGTTTGGCAGCCTTACATAACCGCGGCTCCGGCTGCACACACCGGAGCATCGGAGGCGGCGCCCCCGGCCTGCGGTTACCTTGGGCCGCCGCGCCGCCGCCTGCTTCACCCGCTCCAGCACCGACTGCACCGCCTTCCCAACCTCATCCGACATTGCTACTTTCCACATACCGTCAAAAACGGCTACGAAACACTACGTCAAGCAGACGCAACCAAACACGTAATATACGTAGACGACGCTGCCGTATCAGCGGAGCCGACGTACCAGCGCGGCCGCCATCTTGGATGGGTCCCCATGTGCCCCTGGCAGCCACATTTACTTCTAGTGAGGAAGGTGTATGCTCTACTAGAAAAACATATTTTATTATGTTCTTTGACAAAATAAGATATATGGTATGGCATATAATTAAAAATATAAATGAAACAATTTTATATTTAATAAAAATGCTTTCTACTTGCTTGTTCATTTGAATTTATTCACTCTCCCACATACATGTACATGTACACATTGGGCTTGGGGAGCTAAACCCTTGAAGAACTTTTTTAGACAGTTTCTTGTGTGTGCTGGCACTCCAGGTGTTTCCAGAATGGACCGGTCTTTGATGAAGTTACAAGCCAAAGAGTAAAAAATATGATGAAGCATATCTTGCCTTGCTTTTGTTTCACCAAACACCTGCAATGTTTAACTGAGCTCAAAAAATATGTTGAACCGAGTAGCATACTGTAAAAAGCCTCACCCAGTTATAGAGGATTTAGTAGCCTACTGTGCTGTAGTGTCGACATGATTTCAGCAAAAATGACAGCAGCAGAACAGTAGGCTACAATACTAGTCCTGTCCAGTTATACCAGAGGTCGCACTAGTTGCCGGGTAAAAAGGAATCTCTTATCTATTTTTAAAGACTCCATTTTGTTTTTAATTTTATGATATTTAGTCCAAACAAGCAGAACAGAGAACTACATGTGGACACTGAAATTATTGCTCTTAAAATACAGACAGTTCACCTGTGCCTTGAACCCACAGTCTCACACCCTCCCTGTCCTAATTCGCACTAAAATATCTGGAGTGCGAATGTAGGACATTTTATGGTCATGAGCTTTTGGGTTTTTGCCTCAGACAGAAGACTTCTCATGGGGGTTGAGATGTTGTTGTGGACTGAATCTGCACTCTGATGCCACACCGAAGACTGGAATTAAGCCCCACTTGGTAATACTTTACAATAAGGTACACAAAACTCTGCTTCCGTACTAGGGAACGACTTGAAGTATTGAGTAACGAACCAGGGACTAATGAGTAGTTAACAGTACTTACTGGTAAAACACCCACCATTCTTAGAGGGATTAACGGTTAGGTGTGTAAGAAACAGATGAGGAATGAATTAGGGCTTAATGTAATGCCCATAGACTCTCTTTTGTACTTTTAGATAAGGATACAAGTGAAATCAAGATGATCCCGCAGCACTACATCACTGTGACATTGCAAATGCTTTGCATCCTTACAGAGTCCAGGTCTCAGATGATGCCCAAATTCTCTCAGGCCAATCTTTGTCTTATTTGATTGATTCAGTTTCCTGTACTCTGCGTAAAATACGTCTGCATCAATTGATTGGGTTTGAATCTGCCAATCTGGCGCACAGCCTTTAGATTATTCCATCACCATTATGAAAAAACCCTCTCATATACGGAAAATAGTTGTCTAATCCCATCAGTTATTACGATGCCTTAAATGGCTCAGCACAGACAGGGTGAAGAAGGCTGCGTAGATCTTAGCCCAGTCTAATGGCCGATATTTTTGGCACAGTCAACGATTCTGAAACAACCTATCAAAGGGTTTTTGTGGTACTGTGAGGAAATGGACTCCATCCAACCTCCGAGCCAGCTGCTCTGGGTCGCAGAGAGTCCTGATGGCTGTCATTGTGGTGCTGTCCAGGGTCTTTGAACTGGGAGGTGATATCCACAGCTTTCTGAAGGAAGAGGGCAGCAATTGGATATACAAATTTACCGTAAAAACCTATTTCTGAAATCAATCTTCAGTCAACCAAATTCATTGATGCAGGGCACAAACACACGTCCACCTGTCAGATAAAGTGACATCACAGCAGGTTCTGATGATTGAAGGCCACTGATTTGAAAAACAACCCTTTACACGTTTCTTTCCTCTTGTAGTGTTTTATGTTTATAAATCACATCTGTTGGATATGATCCTTTATAGGAAAAAAAGGTATACATATTATACAGGAAGGTGTGGTGGTGGTGCTGGGCCCTAGAAAAAGTTTGAACCACTGCCCTAATGGATTCCCACAGACGGCACGTAGTTTGGGGGTAATTTATTTAGCACTCGTAGGCTTAAAAAGGCGGCTATATTTCATTTTATATCTTCATGTAGTTGCTATTTAGAGAGACTTTAAGACAAGAGAAACATGACCCAACAGTACCCAACAGGTTGCTATGAGCAGGAACGGGGCTCCCTGGGAAGAAAGAAGCTGACAGCAGCTCCTCATAGGACTGAAACTCTCTATGGAGTTGAAGGACTTCTGAGGCACACACACACGCATGTTCACATCAATCTGGACACACACACACTTTCACATTCCCTTTATTGTCCCTCCGACTGGTGGAGGGGATGGTGAGACAAGCTGACATACAGCTGCAACCATCTCATTAGACCCCCACACCCCAAAATTGATTTTCTCCTCATGTGGGACAATAAAGGTCTTCATCAATACTCTAACTGCAGTTCAAGATCCGTCAAATAAACATTAAACACTTACAGAAAGCTGGTGAATACAGGTGAAACAAATCTGAATACCATATAAAAGTTCATTTATTTCAGTAATCCAACTTAAAAGTTGAAACTAATACATGACTGATTGCATACAAAGCGAGACACTTCAACCCTGCATGAGTTAAGATTTTGAATCACCTGTAAGCTATAATCAAAATAAATACAGGCTTCATATATCTTGTACTTATATAGCACATTATTTACTCCCTACAGAGCACAAAGCGCTTTACACTACACTCATTCACACACAGGCGATGAGCTGCGTTGTATCTACATCCACAACCCTCAAACCACTAACAGTGGGCAACGGGTCAAGTTTGTTGCAGTCGGAGGTTGAACCGGCAACCCTCCAGTTACAGGATGAGCCACAGTCACACCAAGTTTTACCGATTAAGTTGAAGTAGTGTAATAAAGGAACTCTTTCAAGATATAATTTTTTTATGTTTCCCGAGAACATCTCATCTGTAGGATCTGCATTCAAGGCAACTTTAAACTGATCTAAATAAAAGTTTAGCTAAATGCAAAAACCCTTCAAATAGAAAAAAAAAAAAAAATCCCACCAAACTAGTTGTCAGTGATTTTAACCAGTGGCTATTCAAAAAGAACAGATTCCCTTATAATAAAAGACAGGTACAAAAACAAATGTTGATTTATTGCATTAAACCACAAAACATAATCATGTAAAACATTGAAATAAACAAAGTCACCATCTAACTGCTGTGGCTGTTTAACAAAGCTGTAAAGAGGAAGAAGGTTCTGCCGGGTTTCTCATCCCTTTTCCTCATACTCTCTCTAAAGCCTCCAACATGATGATGCTGTTTCCTCTGATCACCTGGAACAGAGAAAAACAGATCTGAGAAAGGCTTCTTAAAATACCCAACATCGAGTACTGGAATCTTCTGAATATAATCAAAATCATTTCAACAAACTAATAAGGCCAACAACATGGTGTGTGTATGTATGTAATATTTTACATGATATTCATATTAGATACATAGATAGAGCTAATGCAAGCATCCAGAGCAGTGGTGAGTATTGATGCACGGCTTTGATTCATGATCCAGACTATAATGGTTTCTATTTGCCACTGTGAGCACGCTGCTGTAAAGCTGGGGTTACTGGTAGTTATATCTCTGTGCTGATGGACTATTGTTACAGAGGGGAGAACTGTGTCCTGCAGAGACACTCATGCAGGAGGATCCACCTTTAGTCATCAAGCACAGTCCAGGCACAGTGTGTAATTTCCGGCCTTTAGGGGGCACTGCATACCTAAATTATCACAAGCATACGGTATCTGTGTCTTCGAGTAAGAAACACAACAACTGAGGTCCAACTAGTGCTGTTTTCAAACGCTCAGTTCCCTGAGAATGATCTATTTGCAGCAACATGACGAGCACATCAGTCTCTCTTTGATCGCTTGGAACTAGCGAAGAGGTAAAAATGGATTTATGGTGAAACTTTTTTGCATTCTGAGGGGAAATCAATGTTTTCTTTGGCGGGCTTGTTCCGTGCGCTTTGTCCGTCCGGGCTCTTTTAGAAGTAAAGATGTCATCTAATATGGCTTTCCCCTGAAAAGAGGACCCGCGCCTATGTATTTTAAAACAGATTTTTAAAGTCGTGTTTTACAATATCGCCAATATTTTGCAATTAATGTGCTTTACATAATTATTATTACATAATATTTTAATGGCTATTTTCAAAGATGTACTGTAAACTATACACTTTACACATTCACATTATGTTCAATAAATGTTCTTTACATTACATTCTATAGATGATTTTAAATTGTTCAGCTGCAATATATATGCCGTGAAATGTTCAAAAGGAGTAATTTTCACACAAACAAATGATTAAATTGTTTGTGAAAAGGGATAGCGAATATAACTTGAGAGTGAAACTGAACAGTTAGGATGAAATTAAGCAGAATGAGTACTTCTATTTTCTCTTAAATTCTGGAACAATCTACCAGAAGAAATAAAACAGAGGAAAAAGAGAAGCCAGTTCAACAGAAAGATATAAAGCACAACTTTGTAACACAGGAGCAGGTGGAACTGCCATGATAATGACAAACATTAACACAAGTTTGCATTTTTTTATTTCGTTCCATTTCTTATTTAAAAAAAAATGTTACTTGTGGTCTAGGTATGTATTTTCTCCTGTGTAGATGAGCATTGTTTTGTTTCTGTTTTTTGTTGTTGATTGTTTTTAATAACCTGAGAGGTAAAAAGAAGGAGGTAGGACTAAACAGGAGTTTATTTCAACCTCCCGTGTAAAAAAAGCCTTATAGAATGTCACTTGTTTGAATTTTTCTTTAGCAATAAATATAGCTACTGCACATGCTCCCGATTATATTGCAATATAGCTTTGAAGCCGTATCACCCAGCCTTAACTGAGATCTCAACAATATAAATAAGAACGGGGCATAAAATGTATTTCATTTTGAGAAAATAATATTTTATACAATATTTGGGCCTTTTTATGACTGTCTCCATACATGATCACATAAGGACAAGCTAATGTTTAAAGAACCTGGGGTCTAAATGTTTGGGGCTGGAAGCAGGAATGGGGGCAGCTGCCTGCAGCTCATGGCTGTTAAACAGGAAACAGGAAGTGACCAGAACCATGAACTGGTTTCTACTCCATGAGATAGGCAGCTAAAACGGCAGATGAAGACGACGCTTGCGATGGTACTGACCACCATGCCAATGGTGTTCTGCTGTCCTCCTGGACCCATCTCTAGAGTGTCGTCCACCACCAGGTTCATGAAGGGGTCGAACCCTCGTAGGATGCCCTGAACGTGTCGTCCTCCATTCAGCTTCACTACAAACACAGCAAGCAGACACAATAAGGCAGGAACACCACAATGAGCCAGCAGCACCTGATCAGTAGGTGGACCAACGTTTGGAGCTCAGTCGACATCTATGGATCAGTTAGAATTCATTACTTTATGATCAGATAAAAAAAACAAAACGTGTTTAATCTTATTAAAACCACAGACTGCTGGATTAAACAAGCTAAGCATCGGCTGTATTTTCTAAAGATTACAATAGTTAATAGTTTAAATTCCTTGAGACAACGTGTGTTGTATAAATAAACTGAATGGGATTGTGAGCCTGAACATGTAATTACTGTGGTTTTCTTTTAAACAGGTATTTTTTTTTACCAGCAGTCAGCTCCAGAAACTCATGTTTCCCATTTCATTAGATCCACCGTACGCATAAACGTGCCAGCTGAGACTGGATAAGGCAAAGAAGTCGGGATGAAAACCTTCTCATTACAAACAGGGATAAACCCACTGCTGGCTTTCAAAAACAACTTAGACACTTTTTTTTTGTTTGATTAAAACACCACTTAAGAAATGAGGAACTGCCTGATAATAAGATGTATGTCGCAAACATAATCAATAATCAGCAGCCAAAAATAAAGTGAACAAATTATGTTTTAAATTATCCAGGAAATCAAAATCCATTAAGATCCAACTTCCTTAACCTGAAGCTGTGGTAATCAGCAGCTACAGTAGACAGAGTATAAAATCATGTTCGGAAAGCATCAGCTCTTTACTGTAGGTAAAGCACCACAGGCTCAGCGGATTAAAAGTAACAAGGGAGAGGGGGAGTAGAATCTACGGTCCGACTTTAACATAAACTGTTAAAGTAAAGAGTTACCTTACAGTAATCATCACTCAAATAGAGATAAGAGGTACCGTGGAATATAATTCTCAGTTACTCAAGTAGATGTAACTTCTAACTAGCCACATTTGGCTCTAGCGTGCTACAAGCTAACACTTCAAACTCCGAGCTTTAGTCAATGAAATAAATATAAATAAAATCTGAGTTAGACTCACATGACAGCTTCTTGTCCATAAATCTGAAAAAATAAAAACAAAAATCAGTTACTGAAGAAATACATTTATGACGGAGTTCAAGCAGCAAGCTAATGTTAGCCTTCGCTATAGAAAACAACACAGCTAAGCTAACACGCTCCTGCTATAACGAACAGAATTGACCGCGACGCTTTGGATGAAACCCAGGTAAACTTACTTCTTCAGCTCTGGTGGGTGTGCTTTGCTCATTTTGTCTGAAGCTTCAGAACGTCTGCGAGCTTTCTGCTACCTGATCGTTTGACAAAGCCGCGGAAGGAAAGCGTGCTAACAGCGACCGGAAGTTCAACTGTCCGGCAACCACACAGCGCACCCGCCCGGCCAGGAGGAAGCTTACGCCTTCCTCTTCTTCTACTTGTAAACTTTATTGGGGATGGCAAACAACAGAATAATACAGTACCGCCACCAGCTTGTGTGGAGTGAAACGTCGCTAAAAAAAGCAAACAGAGGCAAATCATTGTTTTTTTCCCCACTGGAATAAGGCCTGATAACTTTGATTTTTTAAATACTTCCGCAATAAATCACTAAGATTTGTTTTATTTTCATCTCAGATAGGTTTTGAATCAGTTTCCTTCTCTCTATTTGATATGTCTGACAGTATATACCATGTAACATCCTCTTCTCCACAGTAAACACAATTACCTGTACTATGTCCCCCTATCCTAAATAATGTAGTTATGACCGAAGTTAATGACCTAGTTGCATAACACATGTGTTGTAGCTTCCTATGTAACCATGCCTGCTATTTAATTTCCCCTCACCTCATAGTGAGCTGGAATCCATCAATATGTAATTGTTATTCCATCACATTTTTAATTCATATATTCATAATATTCTCTTAGAAAGGCTCGAACATGTAGGGATCAAGGGAACAGCACTAGGTTGGTTTAAATCATATCTGTCCCACAGATTCCAGTTTGTTAATGTCAATGATACATCTTCTACACACTCAAGGGTTACTTTTGGAGTACCACAGGGTTCTGTGCTTGGGCCGATTCTCTTTACTATATATATGCTTCCAATTGGTAAAATAATTAGACAACATGGTATGAATTTCCACAGTTATGCTGATGATACACAATTATATTTATCCATAAAACCTGATGAAAACAATCAGTTAGGTAGATTACTAGCGTGTCTGGAAGACATAAAAACCTGGATGACTCTGAAATTTCTGTTCCTAAATTCAGACAAGACAGAGGTTGTTGTCTTTGGACCAGAACCTTTAAAAAGTAAAGTGCTAAATCAATCACTTCATCTGGATGGCATTAATTTGGCCCCTGGTAATAATGTAAAGAACCTCGATGTAATTTTTGACCAACACATGACATGCAGAGAAACTAGTTCATGCATTTGTGACTTCGAGGCTGGACTACTGTAATTCCTTATTATCAGGAAATCCACAAAATGCAATCAAAAGCCTTCAGTTGATCCAAAATGCTGCAGCAAGAGTTCAGATGAATATTAAAATGAGAGATCACATTTCTCCTGTTTTGGCTTCTCTCCATTGGCTCCCTGTTAAATCCAAAATAGAGTTTAAGATCCTCCTCCTTACTTTAAAAGCCCTTAATAATCAGCTCCATCGTACATCAGAGATTGTTCCATATGTTCCTAACAGAGCACTTCGTTCTCAGAATGCAGGTCTACTGGTAGTTCCTAGGATTTCTAAAAGTAGAATATGAGGCAGATCTTTTAGTTATCAGGCTCCTCTCCTGTGGAACCAGCTCCCAGTTTTTAGTCCATGAGGCAGATACTCTGTCTGTTTTTAAGACTAGGCTTAAAACCTTCATTTTTGATAAAGCTTATAGTTACTCATATAGATACTAGACCTTATAATCCCTCTCCGATTTCTAACAGTAATGTATTAATTTACCAGAATAAAATGATTAGAAAATTGAACAAAGGTTGAATCATGAATCAGGACAGAAAAAGATTTACACCAGGTTTTAAGGCTAGAAAGTGATTATCAAAGATAATGCCAGAGTCTTCGGAAGAGCGGGCCTTTATCTACTCCAGTTATGTCACTTACCAATAATATTATCTCTCTAATACATAGATTCTGGAGAGGGCACAGTCCTATGAGTAAGGAGGGATGCATAAGCACTACAATACTTACCCACTTTACTCGTTCTTTCCTCCGGGATTTCCAGGCAGGAAGTAGAGGGAGATGGAGTGTTCAGCCCGATCCGGCGAGGGGAGGATGCAGCCCGGTCCGGCAGCCCTCCTCAACTCCATCTCCCTCACACCGTACATTGCTAACAGACTTAAGAATTAAGGAAAAAAAATATCCTTTTTCAGACTCAACTGACCCTAACACACCTTCTACTTTTCTTTTCTACTACTCTCCAGATATATTTTTCCTGATGTTAATGCGATTGTTAACCCAGTTTTCTCTCAGTGTTTTTCTTCCCATAGAAGCTCCACATGGTCTGGTACCCTGCTCAGCTATAATGCCCCCTGCTGGATGGGGAGCATTGGTCCAGATGATGCTCAAAGTTCTGCTGGAGGTTTCTTCCTGTTAAAGGGGAGTTTTTCCTCTTCACTGTCGTACATGCTTGCTCAGTATGAGGGTTTCTGAGGAATTGCTGTGGTTGGAGTCTGCATGATCTGGGCACAACCTTACGCCGATGACTCAACGCAATCTGTTGGGATTCCTTACATAGAAAACTTTTAACTGATTGGAATGTTTGTATAATTGTATTGAGATGACTTTTGTTGTGAACTGGCGCTATATAAATAAAAGTGAATTGAATTGATTCTGTAAAGTGATTGTTGAATTTCTGATAGGATGTCTTGTCTGCTTTCTGAATGACTATACTGTAAACTGGACGATGATGAGCTTGAATCTGAACAAATAATTGATTGTCATGTCTTCTACCCGCCTAAACAGATAATAGCATAGCAAGCATCTCTGCAGTGTATACTGACAGTGCATCACTAATCCTTTTCTTCACTTTCACTTTAAACTCAGGGACAACAAATGCTACAACGATGTGCTTGGATTTATTCTTTGAAGCATCTGCATATATTTGCTCATAATTACAATATTTATCTATATTAGCCCGCACTCTATCTGAGTTTAAAATAAATGCTTTATCCTTATTTCTTTTTTCCAATAATGTAAAATCTACTGATGCTTCTGGAGGTCTTAATGGTGGCATTGGAAGTTTCTTTACAATAAACATTACTCTCTTCCACATTGCACCTTCATCTGCAAAAAGGGAAAATCTCATCCCAGCCTCTATGTCCTTTAATAAATCATCTATCATTATAGAAAATAACAACGGACTCACTATGCTTCCTTGTGGTGTTCCATTTTCCACAGAAAATCTCTCAGAAGGAATCTTTCCTATTCTCACTTGTTTTTGTCTCCCTAGTAGAAAATCCTTTATCCATCTGAACATTTGCCTACAGATACAGATTTTCCTAACTCTAATTAATAGGCCTTCTCTCCACATCATATCATTGGCTTTTCTATATATAGAAAATACTGCTACTACACTCTCTCTGCTTATTTGTGCATTCCTGACGTCATGTTCTAAACACAGTACCAGATCCATTGTATTCCTCCATCTTCTAAAACCATTCTGTTTTGATATGTATCCTTTGATTTCTATGTAGCAGATTAATCTCTCATTTATCATTCGCTCCATTATTTACAGATGTTCCATGTTAAAACTATAGGTCTGTAATTAGCTGGATTTGTATCATCCTTTCCTGGATGATACAAATATATGCAAAACTGCTGCCTCCTTCCAGCTTTGTGGCAGTTTACTATTTCTATATTCTCTAAGATTGTATTTTCTCTTCCTCTTCTCCCTTCTTTACTAATATTGCCTGAACTATGGACTTTAACAAACATATTTACCTTCTCCTCATGTTTTACCGCTCTTACTTCTCCATTATTTAAGATTGGATATCCATATTCTCTTTTTATACCATTTATCCTTCTAATCATTGACTAAACATTATGTATTTTTGTCTCTCTCCTCATCAAAATTCCCTCTTTGCATTTTTAATGGTTCTTCTTACCTTAGCCTGCAATCTTTTATATTCCATAAAATTCTGAAAACTGTGATTCCTATTTTAAAAGCTTTATTTCAACACTTGATCCATTTATCACATTCTTTTGTCCACCAAGTTACAATCTTCTTTTTTCCTTGACCTTCTTTCTTCTTTATTGCCTGGTTTGCTGCCACTAAAAATGCATTACAAACAGAAGAATTTAAATCATCAACATAAACATTTATATCAAATTTTTGCATTTCTTAGTCACAAATTAATAAAAAAAATTCCCAGTCGGCAGTACTAAAGCACCACTTCTGCACACCCCTTATATCATATTCCTCTACATTCAGCTCCATCTCAGTCATTATAGGGTAATGGTCACTACCTATAGTTGTCTCTTTTAATGCCTCCCATGAATAAAGATCTGCTAGTCTGAAACTAATGTGAGATCAATGGCTGACTCTCCTCCTGTTCTAACGCTTACTTTTCTACCACTTCCATCATTCAAACACATATTTTTTATTTCTATCAATTCTCCAATTACTGCTCCATTCTGATCATCATTATTACCCAATAATGTGCTGTGTGCGTTAAAGTCCCCACACTGAATTACTTTTCCCCGTAAATGTATGTTAAGTTCCTCTACTGATAACAGTTTGTTAGCTGGGTTATAAAAATTAACCGCAACAATACTGCCATTTCTTGACCATATTTCAAATCTCTATGAATATTACCACAAGCATTTGTAACAAAATCCAAAGTAGGCTTAAGCCAGGTCTCCGTAGCACAGATTATTTCTGATTTTTGTTTTGCATTTTTTGATCAATCGTTTAAGCTCTTGTCTATTTATATTTAAACTTCTAGTGTTCCACTGTAAGATAATTATTCTGTCCCCTCTCCTATTTCCCCTCTTCACCAATTCTTTTATTAATATGTTCCCAAGTTATATATTTGATTCCAAAAAACTCCTTGCTCCTTTCACAATTATTAAAAATTTTCTCTGTTTTGTGTTTTACTTGATCTGTACAGTTTATAGTGTAAGCAATAAACAAAATCATCTTCTCCACTGTCAGCCCTGAATATGTTTCAGGTGTCTGTACTAGAGTTTAGGTATCTGGGGGTGTTGTTCACGAATGAGGGAAAAATGGAGCGGGAGATTGATGGACGGATTGGTAAGGCATCTGCAGTTATGCGGGCGCTGTACCGGTCTGTCGTAGTGAAGAGAGAGCTGAGCCGAAAGGCGAAGCTCTTGATTTACCAGTCAATCTACGTTCCTACCCTCATCTATGGTCACGAACTCTGAGTGGTGACCGAAAGAACAAGAACGCGGATACAGGCGACTGAAATGAGTTTCCTCCGTAGGGTGGCTGGACTCTTCCTTAGAGATAGGGTAAGAAGCTCGGTCATCTGGAGGGGGCTCAGAGTAGAGCCGCTGCTCCTCCACATCGAGAGGAGCCAGTTGAGGTGGTTCGGGCATCTGGTCAGGATGCCTCCTTGATGCCTCCCTGGTGAGGTGTTCTGGGCACGTCCCACCGGGAGGAGACCCAGGGGAAGACCCAGGACTCGCTGGAGGGACTATGTCTCCCTGCTGGCCTGGGGACGCATCGGGATTCCTCCCGAGGAGCTGGCCCAAGTGGCCGGGGAGAGGGAAGTCTGGGTCTCTTTGCTTAAGCTACTGCCCCCGCGACCCGATCCCGGATAAGCGGAAGAAGATGGATGGATGGATGGCTGGATGGGTGTCTGTACTAAATTTGATTTTCACATTGGTTGAACCTTTCCTGTCTCGTTCTTTGTCTTCTGTACCCTTTTGACTGCCTCTGCATAACTTATGTTGTGAACTTGTTCCACCTTGTTAAGAATCCCTTAATTGGTTATTTGGTAGATGTTAGGTGAGATGAATCAGGGCTAGCATTGATCATATATGGTTGGGGGGGGCGTATGGTGGCTCTGGCTCACTGGTCTTTAACAAGGTATTAATCGCACCTGGGTGAGATGAAGAGGCGGGTCTAAAAAGGTTTGCTTCTGGAAGTGCAGGCGAGGGAGAGAAGGAAGGCGATTTGTAAGAAGGACGGTGCTGACTTGCTGACTTCACAAGCACCATAACTCACCCTGTGTTGTCCCCCCAGAGTTAATGCAGTTTATCTCTGCATTCCTCATATTTGTGTTCATCTCCACACTTGGGGCAAGTCTGTTTCGCCTTACAAACAGCAGCGATGTGCCCATATCTCTGGCATCTATAGCACCTGTGGGCAGAGGAATATATGCTCTAATTGAACTTTTGGGCAGCAAATGCGGGGAAGGAACCAATCAGCGATGAGATTTGACTGGACCTTCTCAATGGGGGGGATATATATATATATATATATATATAGATGACAAAATATAGTATAATCTGTGCTTCCACTTCTCAGTAGTCCACAGAATCATCAATTAAAAGTTCATGCCATTGAAAAACTAGCCGGTAATTAAACACCACTATTATAAGGAGAAACTATTTTTAGTTAACCTTTCAATGGGCGATAATCAGTCAGTCTGGTTTTTTAAGTTTGTACTTTTTCTGTTTTACTGGAGGATCCTTCCGCTCTTACACCAGGCTTACTTTACACGCCTCAAGTCTCCATAACTGTACGGAGCAATTCAGCCTCAGCGTACTTAATCAGTGAATAAACGTAATACCCCCTGATTCTTTCTTCAATATATATATTGGCTTACCTCTCCTCCGTCAGTCACCTAGTAGAAGTCACTATCTTACGGTTAAAGCGTATATTATAAATTCTATAACGAATCTAATTTTGCATACGCCGTATGTAAAAGCAGAGCCTTCAGTCTCAACTTACTTAATTTTCAGAATATGCGTAATTACTCCTAATTCTTTCAGTCTATTGACTTACGTCCCTCTCTGCTCTAGTATAGTAAAAACCTCTCTGTTCTGATTACTTATATCTGATTACCTGAACCATCCTGTCCAGGAATGATGCTGAAAAACTAGTCCATGCCTTTGTTACTTCAAGGCTGGATTACTGTAACTGTCTATTATCAGGTAGTCCACAGAATACAATTAAAAGTCTTCAGTTAGTTCAAAATGCTGCTGCTAGGGTTCTGATGAATATTAAAAGAAGAGATCACATTTCCCCTGTTTTAGCTTCTCTTCACTGGCTCCCAGTAAAATCTAGAATAGAATTCAAGATCCTCCTTCTGACATATAAAGCCCTTAATAATCTAGCTCCATCATACATAAGAGACCTGATTGTTCCATATGTTCCTAACAGAGACCTTCGCTCTCAGACTGCAGGTTTACTGGTAGTTCCTAGGATTTCTAAAAGTAGAATGGGTGGCAGATCTTTCAGCTATCAGGCTCCCCTCCTATGGAACCGGCTCCCAGGGTTGGTTCGTGAAGCAGACAATTTGTCTATCTTTAAAACTAGGCTAAAAACTTTCCTCTTTGACAAAGCTTACAGTTAGAGATATGTTTATAGGTAGTTAGAGTCAGGTCAGACAGGTAGATAGGAAGAGACAGGTTAATGTTAGTAGTCAGGCAGAGTGTCAAAAGTTAGGAAGAGATAGGAAGAGGTAGAGTAGCTAGGTAGAGATAGATTAATGTAAGCCAGGTAAAGATCCGGAGCCGGTCGCGGCTTACCGCCGCGGAAGAAATGCGCCCCACAGGGGCCAGCCAGCGCCGGAGAGAGGTCCCTCAAGGGGATCCTCCCGCACAGTGCGGCCGCCCATTACCTGCCGGGTTGAATCCCCCGGGCAGACTGTGCGGACCCCACCCGTTTATCTCTTAAACGTTTCTCGCCCTCTTCAACTCTGTCCTCTCAGTTCTGTCTATTTTAAGCCTTTTTATTGTTCAATTGGGTTGAATTGCTTGTAGGCTTTTGAATTTTGTATTGTAATAATTTTTTGAGTTAAGATTAAAACTTTTTAAATTTACCTTCCTTTTCTAAGCAAGTCTTTTTAGAAGGGTATTAACTTAATTCTTTGAGGAGGTCTCATTATGACTCATGTCTTGGGGTCTCCTACCTGAGCCCATACCTGGGGATTGATCAACATTCCAAGCTACCGACCTATCAAACGGCAGTGCTAGCAGTGATTAGCAGTCACGGGGGTGTTGGGAATTCTCAAATTCGGGGACGATCGAGACAGATGTGCTGATCGACTTGTGGACCTGACTGGTGATCAGATGACAAGAAGCCCTGAGAACGTAGTTAGCCTGAACCCGTAACTGTGACACCGATTTGGTAAGTCAAGAATCTTAAATTTGCTCACTCTGCGCGGGCCCCGGTTCTGATGAGGTTGATTCACCTGTCTTCACATTGTGACAGTGAGACTGAGGTCTAAATCTCTGTAATCAGCCTGGGAGACGAGGAGCGGCCATATCCAACCGACTGAAGAACTTCTTAGTGGAGCCTGTTTGAACAAAACATCTGTGATGAATAGAAGCATCGTTATATAGAAGGTTGTTAGATCCTCTTTTTAGTCCAGCGACACGAATCGGACAATCTCTGAAGAGATCAACTAGATGAGTAGAGCGCAGGGTAGCTTTTTGACTCTATCTATTGCATCTGCATATATATATATAAATGTAAAATATATGTATTACTTAGAAGGTTGTAAGACTTGGCTGTTGACAGTATCCAGAGCTGAAACGAGTCGTAGCAAACTGTATAATTCAATTCAATTCAATTCAGTTTATTTATATAGCGCCATTTCACAACAGATGTCATCTCAAGGCACTTTACAAGAAGAGTTATTACAATACAATGTTTAATGTAGAAATTACAGAACCACAGAAGATTGCGTTGTGTAATTCTCAGCAATCCCTCATACTGAGCAAGCATGAAGCGACAGTGGGAAGGAAAAACTCCCTTTTAACAGGAAGAAACCTCCGGCAGAACCAGGCTCAGCACAAGCGGTTATCTGCCGCGACCGTCTGTGGCTTGGAGAATACATAACAGAGACACAGAAAGAGCAATAGAACTGATGCAGAAGTTTGTTGCAGGACGTGGAGAATTTTCCGTCACTGCAATGCCATCTTAGTCAGGGTCGTCAAGCAGGGCTAATCCGGAGCACCTACTATAATAGAAAACAGGTTAGTGCTTGAATTGACAGCACATCATGCAGTTGGGGAGAAGTAGGAGAGAAAGTAGGAACAGACCCTAATAATGTCCTCCAACAGCCTAGCCTAAAGCAGCATAGCTACTAACATTAACCTGTCTCCTAGCTACTAGGAGACCTGGCTACCAACACTCTGTCTGAGTCCTCCTGACCCGTGGACGGTGTAGGGCCGGTAACGGCCCCCGTCATGCCGGGGTCTTCTCGGAGTCGGGTTGTTTGAGAATGCAGCCCAAAGTGGGTGGTAAACTCCATCTAAGGCTAAATACCGGCACGAGACCGATAGTCGACAACTATCTTAAGGAAAAATAGACAGAACTGAGAGGACAGAGTTGAAGAGGGCGAGAAACGTTTAAGAGATAAACGGGTGGGGTCCGCACAGTCTGCCCGGGGGATTCAACCCGGCAGGTAATGGGCGGCCGCACTGTGCGGGAGGATCCCCTTGAGGGACCTCTCTCCGGCGCTGGCTGGCCCCCGTGGGGAGCATTTCTTCCGCGGCGGTAAGCCGCGACCGGCTCCGGATCTTTACCTGGCTTACATTAATCTATCTCTACCTAGCTACTCTACCTCTTCCTATCTCTTCCTAACTTTTGACACTCTGCCTGACTACTAACATTAACCTGTCTCTTCCTATCTACCTGTCTAACCTGACTCTAACTACCTATAAACATATCTCTAACTGTAAGCTTTGTCAAAGAGGAAAGTTTTTAGCCTAGTTTTAAAGATAGACAAATTGTCTGCTTCACGAACCAACCCTGGGAGCCGGTTCCATAGGAGGGGAGCCTGATAGCTGAAAGATCTGCCACCCATTCTACTTTTAGAAATCCTAGGAACTACCAGTAAACCTGCAGTCTGAGAGCGAAGGTCTCTGTTGGGAACATATGGAACAATCAGGTCTCTTATGTATGATGGAGCTAGATTATTAAGGGCTTTATATGTCAGAAGGAGGATCTTGAATTCTATTCTAGATTTTACTGGGAGCCAGTGAAGATAAGCTAAAACAGGGAAATATGATATCTTCTTTTAATATTCATCAGAATCCTAGCAGCAGCATTTTGAATTAACTGAAGACTTTTAATTGTATTCTGTGGAATACCTGATAATTGACAGTTACAGTAATCCAGCCTTGAAGTAATAAAGGCATGGACTAGTTTTTCAGCATCACTCCTGGACAGGATGGTTCTAATTTTTGCAATATTCCTAAGGTGAAAAAAGGAAATCCTAGAGACTTCTTTAATGTGAGATCTAAATGACATATCTTGGTCAAAAATGACACCGAGGTTTTTTGCTTTATTACTGGAGGCTAATTTAATGCCGTCCAGGTGAAGGGGCTGACTAAGTAGTTTCTTTTTCAGAGCTTCTGGTCCAAAGACGACAACTTCTGTTTTATCAGAATTTAGAAGCAAGAAGTTTAGAGTCATCCAAGTTTTTATGTCTTCCAGACATGCCTGTAGTCTACCTAACTGATTGGATTCATCAGGATTTATGGATAGATATAGCTGTGTATCATCTGCGTAACTATGGAAATTTATCCCATGCTGCCTAATTATTTTACCAATAGGAAGCATATATATAGTAAAAAGAATCGGCCCAAGCACTGAACCCTGTGGTACTCCGCAAGTAACTTTTGAGGTTGAGGAGGGTTTATCATTTACTTGAACAAACTGAAATCTGTTAGACAAATAAGATTTAAACCAGCCTAGGGCTGTTCCTTTTATACCGACACGTTGAAGCCTTTCTATGAGAATATTGTGATCAACAGTGTCAAAGGCAGCACTGAGATCTAACAGGACCAGAATGGTCACCAGTCCATTGTCTGAGGCTATGAGAATATCATTAGTAACCTTCACCAGAGCTGTTTCAGTGCTGTGATGAGCTCTAAAGCCTGACTGAAACTTCTCAAACAGCTCATTATTGTTTAAATGCTCACATATCTGGTGTGCAACTATTTTCTCAAGAATTTTAGATAAGAAGGGAAGATTAGATATCGGTCTATAGTTAATTAAGTCGTTTTGATCAAGAGAGGGTTTCTTAAGTAGAGATTTAATTACAGCAATCTTAAACTCCTGTGGTACATATCCATTGACTAACGGTGTGTCCACACCAAAAGCGATAGGAGCGACTAGAGCTTCAGGTTTACATGTAAAATCAATGTAGGAGCGCGATGAAGCGCGACTTGGTGTCCCGCGACTCTTCAGAAGCAGATTTGCGTCGCGAAAAAGCTTTTCTGCCTGATTCGCGCGAACAATTCGCGCTACAGATGCGATGGAAAATTCGCGCTGCTTTTTATGCGGAGCATTTTGTGCATTCGCGCTCATGGCGTCTATCGCTCGAGTTGGAAAAATCTGAACTCCAGCGTCAAATCGCGCCGCGACAACCAATCAGGCGACAGAGTTTCAGTGATTCTGTGACTGTCATGGAGTCACAGCCTCAGCAGGACATGGAGGAAATACTGATAAACATCGTGGCTAATCACCCCGAGCTACATGACACAAGCTGTTTTCAAATACAGAGACAGAAATAAAGAAATAAACTATTAAGACAGGAATGCTCTTAAGACGTTTGTGGGTGGCTTTTAAAAGAGCCGTTGTTGCTGTAAAAGCACGTCTCAGCCTTGAAACGGCCTCCTCACCTGGTTTCCTGGTAGCTGCTACCGCACCACGTCCCACGCTGCTCAAATATTATAAACTTTTACGAACCGCAGACAGATGGACAGCTGCTCAGAAATGTAGTTGGTGTTTCGGCAGGCGAAGGTTGGACATTCACGGCACAAACTGGGCGAGCAGGTCACGTTCTCCAGGCGGCAAGGAGCCGATGTTTATGAGAGGCTCGCTGATGTTTATGGATCCCTCCGCCGTAGCTAGACTGTATCTGTAGCTCACCAAACCCCCAGTGCAGCGGTCCCAGCTCTACCGGAGGCCAGGTCGAACACGTAATCCACGCTGTCCTCCGTCAGCTCGGTTCAGAATCCACCGCCAGCTGCACTGTAGCCCCAGCTCCGCTGAAGCCGGGCCGAACACGCTGTCCTCCGTCAGCTCGGTCCTCCTCCGCCAGCTGCACTGTAGCCCCAGCTCCGCTGAAGCCGGGCCGAACACGCTGTCCTCCGTCAGCTCGGTCCTCCTCCGCCAGCTGCACTGTAGCCCCAGCTCCGCTGAAGGCCAGGTCGCGCGTGAAAATACCATATTTGAAGTGCGACCAATTCGCGTTGTACACGCTTCAAGGTGCGAATCTGCACGCGAACAGTTAGGCGGGTGTCGCGCTTCATATTCGCTCCCAGCGCGTTCAGTGTGGACACAGCGTAAGGATAGATTCATTATATTTAAAATTGGAGCAGCGATCAGAGGGAAAACTTCTTTTAAGAGTTTACTTAGGATTGGGTCTAAAACGCAAGTTGAAGGTTTAGATGAAGCTAATAATTTTAGTACATCACAAAGTTCGGCTGCATTAAAGCAGTTTAAGCATATATTAGGTTCAACCATTTTTGAGGCTGCCTCATTAACTAAGGAGGAAGCAAGCATATTGGGAAGGTTCCCAATTATCTTATTCTTTATGGAGTCTATTTTATTTATAAAGAATTGCATGAAGTCGTCACTACTTAGAGCTTGGGGAATGGTTGGCTCGATAGAGCTATGATCCTGTGTGAGTTTGGCAACTGTATTAAAAAGAAACCTAGGATTATTTTTATTCTCCTCGATTAAAGATGAATACTATGCTGTTCTAGCTGTGTGAAGGCTCTTTTTATATAGCAATAAACTATTTTTCCATATTAAAAAGGAATCATGTAAATGCGTGGAGCGCCAAATCCCTGATCCAAGGTAAATTGGACTCTGAGATTGTTGTTCCTAGCACCAGTCCGTGGGCAGAGGCAATAGTCCTAGTGCGAAAAAAAAGATGGGACTTTAAGATTCTGTGTGGATTACCGCAACCTGAACATGGCTACCCACAGAAATGCCTACCCACTTCCTCGTATAGAGGGGTCATTAGTCAGTCTGGGGAGCGCCGAGTATTTTACCACCTTAGACTTGGCCAGTGGATACTAGCAAGTGCATGTTGCCCCACAAGATAAGGAAAAGACGACCTTCATTACACTCATGGTATTATACGAGTTTACTAGAGTGCCGTTCGGGCTGTCAAATGCACCCACAACATTCCAGAGATTAATGCACATGTGACAGTGTGGCGGTCCTGTCACTATGGCTCCGCTTGATAATGTGCCCTGGCTGCTTGGCCCTTTGGCTGACTGGTTAGCACGCATGACTCTCACCCGGGAGTTGTAGGATTTAATCTTTGCCGAGCCCTCGTTGTGTACCTTGCCACACATACATGCCTAGGTGATAAAAATTTACAGTCTGTGTTAATCTATTTTGAAAATATCATCATCTATTCACCAGACTTTGACTCTCATTTGGACCACCTAGAATCAGTTCTGGAGAAATTGGGCAAACACGGCTTGAAACTAAAACCTGATAAATGTTGTTTCTTGAAAAGGGAGGTGCAATACCTGAGCACAGAGTGTCTAATGCAGGAATCTCTCACGATCCTGAGAAAGTTAAGTGGATCGAAGACTGGCCCCTCCCAAAGACAGTCAAACAATTACAATCATTTTTGGGATTGGCTGGCTATTATTGACGTTTTGTGAAAGATTTAGCAAAAATTGCCAGCCCACGAAATCTTTTGCTAACAGGAGTCAGTCCAAAGAATTCAAAGAGTGCTGGCCTGCAGTTGTTGGGATGACAGTTGTATGGAGGCCTTCCAGTGCCTGAAACACACCTTGGTGTCGGCACCTATTCTGGTTTATGCAGACTTCAGCTTTGTTCTTTTATACACAGATTCTAGTTTTCAAGGATTGGGGGCAGTGTTGTGCCAGGTCCAAGACGGAAAAGAAAGGGTCATTGCTTTTGCAAGCATTGCTTAAGCCCTTCAGAAAGAAATTATAAGAACTACAGTTCTTTCAAACTGGAGCTTCTGGCCATAACTTGGGCTGTTACAAAAAAATTAGCTGTCTCCATTGTGCCCAATTTTTGGTGTACACAGATAATAACCCTCTGGTTTATTTGAATTCAGCAAAACTTGGAAGTTTGGAGCAGAGATGGGCTGCACGTCTGGCCAGTTTTCAGTTAAATATAAACCGGGCCGTACTAATCAACGTGCAGACGCTTTGTCTCGGTTCCTCTAAGAGGCACCGACAGCAGAATCTGAAGAAACAAGGGAGGGGTTTGACATTCCCTCTTTCATCCACCTTGGAGCAGGTGTGGCCAGAGCTATGTGCATCGGAGTTGGAAATGCCACAGATTTGGAATCAGTTAGTGCTCCTGTATTGACAGAATGAACTCGGGTACAATGGAGAACCCTCCAGAATGAAGACCCAGTGTTGGCCCGAATAGCAATGTACAGTATGTGCAGAGAGGTTACCCCCCAGGCCAACTACAAAGACAAAAGGAAGATAAAAAGACTTTGCAAATCCTAATCGACTCAGTCTGAGGAATGGGGGATTGCACCGAAGGCGACTTGACCAAAAAGAGGTGGAGCCAGTTTTTCAGATCTTACTTCCTGAAGGTGAGCGCCATAACATCTGGCAAATGTACCATGCAGATGCTGGTCACTATGGTCCTGAAAAAACTCACGCACTGTTTTTTTTGGCCAAATATGTGGAAAGATGTGTCTAACTGGGGGGCAGAGTGTCAGCAGCGTTTACTGCGTAAGGCACCTGATCAAACAAGGGCTGCGTTGGTACCAATATGGTCAAATTTTCCAATGGAATTGCTCTCTAGACTTTTTCTCAATAGGACACCCAGAGGATGCCTATCATAATGTGATGGTGGATCATTTCACCAAGTTTGCCTGGGCCGTCCCGATCAGAGATCAGACCACGGTTACGACAGCAAAGGTACTGGCGAATCACGTCATTCAGCAGTTTGGAGATGGGAGATGAAAAGAGGAGAAACTGGCATAATCATTTGCCTGAAATAATGGGGGTTCATAATAATTCCGCCCATAGTACTACAGGACACATTCCACACTACTTGATGTTTGGGAGACATGGATTTGTCCCTCAAGATCGTCTGCTGGGTCTACCTGAGTACGCCGGCTGTTCATCTACAGATAACTGAGTCACTTGTCATCAGAGACGGCTACAATATGCAACAGAGAAGGCAAGGAAGCTGAAAGACTCTGAAATGACCCGACAAAAGAATCATTTTGATAGAACGTCCCAGTCACCATCGTTGACAGGTGGGATGAGAGGCCATATTTGATCATGAAACAACCGGATGCCAACTTGCTTGTTTATTTCATTAAACATGATGGAGAAGAAAAGGAGAAAGTCGTCCATGGGATACTGCTGAGACCAGCACCAGAGACTCAAATAAAAAAAGCCCAGCCCAGTGAGGGCCCCCTATGGGAGGGGTTCTGGGTTTGTGCAGGTCCAGGAGCTAGAGGGACTCCTCCCTCAGATAACCATGGAACCAGCCTAGAGGTCAACAAACTAAGACGGTCGACCAGAAGGACAAGAGGGGTGCCACCTCCACGTTATAGAGAGGCTTGATGCAGCATGCAGAGTGGTCGATGGGGACGACCATTAAAGACGGGAGGGATGTAACCTGGTAGAGTTGTATCACTCTGTGTTTGTGTAGGTGCAGCAACACAGGTGCATTCAATGAGAACTAATGAGGCACTGCTATACTTAAGGGGAAGGCACACACAGCACTGGATCTTCTATGGCTGTGCTGAACTACATGCAGGTAGACTCAGAGTGAACTTTGTTGTTTTACTGTTTCCTCTTGTCGTTGAATATATTTCATTGACTTTCACAAATCTCCCTGGCTTTGCATTCTAGGTACAACCTGCACAAAGATTTATATGGACTTTTAATATTTTAATTCTTAATACATTGCCTATTTTTGAAAATTGTCCTGATTCTGTGCATTCTTGTCAATGTAAATACTGGTTGGTCAGATTCACTCCTGTAACATCTTGGGTGTTGATCTGCATGTGTTACAACATTAGTTTAAAGTTTTCAGCTGACTTTTCTTAAAGGAACCGTTTTTTAACAGAGGTTTTACTCTGATTAGATATGTTGGCTAGGATGGTACTTTCTAATGAGATGCAGAAGGAGTCAGATAATGCAATATCATTTACGGCAATGTTAGAGATATTTGTCTTTGCTAATAAGTAGTTCCAGTGTGTGTCCTCGATTGTGCGTTGACTCATTAATGTGTTGGGTTAGGTCAAAGTTATGAAGGGTGTCATTTAGAGCTTTTGTTCCACTATCTTGGGGCTTGTTAGTATGGATGTTGAAATCTCCCACAATTGCTATCTGGTCATAGCCTAGACCAGGCCTGCCCAATCCTGGTCCTGGAGATCTACTATCCTACACATTTAAATGTATCCCAGCTCCAACACACCTGAATCAAATTGTTCAATTCCCTCATCAGCAGTCTGTCAGCTCTGCAGAGGCCTGGTAATGAGAACTTTATTTGATTCAGCTGTGATGAGAACGGATACACCTAAAAGTTGCTGGATAGTAGATCTCCAGGATTGGGCAGGCCTGGTCTAGACATATTGCTGAGCAAAGGTCATTGAGGTCGTTAAAAAAGTTTGTGTTAGGTTTTGGTGGTCTGCATATGTTTACAAATATGACCACTTTTGGTTAATTTGTTGGCCTACATCTCTTCAGGAATTATTTGATTTCAATTTTACCTGTTTGGAAAATCTTTTTTTGTTTTATTTTGAGTTGTGACACAGTTTTTCTTGTTCCAGAAGGATTGCATCTAATAAGTAAAAGGTCAATACATGTCTAAGTCAATGTACAATATTATTGTACCCTGAACAATTTGCTGGCAAAAGTATTTTTGAATAATGATCCAGGAACAGATTTTTAATTGTACAGTATATCCCCCAGCACCACTTGACCCAAAATGGGAATAAAGGGTTGGAAATGAATAAAAAAAAATAAGATTGTTGAGTTTGTATATTTAAGGCTGATGTCTGCAATAAGACTGAGCCAGTAGGAATGCTCTATTATTAAATTTAAGTGCAGTGTAATGTTCTAACCTGAACAGAGTACTCTGCTGATGGTTTTATTGGGGGTAGAAAATTAATATTTTTTTACTGAAATATACTAAAAAATGAAAATAATGAAGAGATGTGTAAATATACTATAAGACATTTATACAACTCATCAGCAAAAAAAGTTGATTAGGAGGTAAATTGGACTTTAAAGTCAGACACAATGTTATTTTTTTAGCCAAGCTGATGTTCTCTTTAGCTTTTTTGCTCTTTTTTTCATGATTGGCTTGAATTCCTCATCAGTACTTCCAACTTCTCTTCTTTGAAGTATTCTGTCCTTCTTGTCCCTTCAGTTTCTTTTGTGACTCATGAATTCTGTGATCCATTGAGAGGGTCTTTATGTTACAGGGTTTACCAGGAGTAGGTTGATTAAGCTGATTCTTATCAGGTGTTTTGGAACCGACATACTCTAGCTAAACAGGTTTTTGGTAGATTAACCAAGACTTCAGAGTTAACCATATGGTAAGTTAACCAAGCTTTCTGGAACAGGCAGCTGGTAAGTAAGGCATCCTTCCTCTTCATCCTCTACACTGCAGACTTCTCCATCAACACCCCATGCTGTCACCTACAGAAGTTCTCTGACAAATCTGCCATAGTCTGCCTCATTACAGGAGAGGACGACTCAGAGGACAGAGGACTCTGGACTTTGTGGACTGGTGCCAGCAGAACCACCTGCTGATCAACGCTGAGAAATTGGTGGAGGAATTCCGGAGATGCAGACCCACCACACTGACACCAGTGGACATCCAGGAAGTGGACATTGAGATAGTGGACTCTTACCCTCCAGGGAGTGCTGTTAAACACCTTCTCTGACTGTGTGGTAGCATCCATTATCTTTATAATGTTTGTTAGAACAGCAGTTTCAATCAATCAAACTTTATTTATAAAGCGCTTTTCCAACTAAAAAAGCTTCTCAAAGTGTTTTACAGGTTAAAATGACCCCACAAACCCCAGCCTTCCCAAACCCAAAATAAAATCATCACAGCTTTCCAGCCAAAGAGACATCCCACTCTCCTCTGACCCACACCTGTCCTGTCACACCTCAGATCTTTTATCTTCCACCTCAGTCAGGAACTCTTCGACTTCCATAACTTTGTGCTTCAACCAACTCAGCAGATGCTGCTACCCCCTTTATCTTACTCTCCCACCTGTCTGTTTCTAAAAGTCAGGTGAAGAGGCAGTTGAACAAACTGAACCAGAACAAGGCTGCAGGTCCAGATGGTGTCAGTCGGAGATTCCTGAAGACCTGTGAAGAGCAGCTCTGTAGGATTCTGCAGCACCTCTTCAACCTTAGCCTGACCCAGGAGAAGGTTCCAGTGTTGTGGAAGACATCCTGCCTTGTTCCAGTACCAAAGAAAACTCACCCATCAGTCATCGGCGACTATAGACCTGTCGCCCTGACATCCCACATCAAGAAGGTCCTGGAGAGACTCCTTTTGCCCCACCTGACTAAGCAAACTAGAACCTATCAGGACCCCCTGCAGTTTGCTTATCGCCATGGTGTTGGTGTTGAAGATGCCATCATCAACCTGCTTCAACCAACTCACTGTCATCTGGACAAAGCAGGCAGCACTGTTAGAATCATGTTCTTTGATTTCTCAAGTGCATTTAACATAATTCAGCCTGATTTGCTTTGTCAGAAACTCCTGAAGACACAGGTGGAGGCCTCAACAATCAGCTGGATCAATGACTACCTGACAAACAGACCACAGTTTGTGAGACCGAAGGATTGTATGTCAAACCAGCTGGTCAGCAGCACAGGAGCACCACAAGGCACTGTACTCTCACCATTCCTTTTCACTCTGTACATCTCAGACTTCCAGTATAAGACACAGACCTGTCATCTGCAGAAATACTCAGACGACTCTGCAATTGTCGGGTGTTTCAGAAATGGAGAAGAAGCTGAATACAGAGAGCTGGTGGAGCGCTATGTGCCATGATGTGGAAACAATCATCTTACGTTGAAAGGAGATGATCGTAGATTTCAGAAGAAACGGGGATAGTTCAGTCTTAGTCCCGTCTAACCTAAGTACACAGGTCCAGCTAAAGTCTCAGTATTTATCATGTTTCTGGATTTGTTTTCCTTTTATTAATGCGAAACCCGTATCCTAACGCCGGTCCTCAAGGCATACTGCCATGCATCTTCTAGATGTACACTCCTAATTCAAATGGTCAGGTATGCTGGAGCAGGAAAACATCTAAAACTTGCAGAATATGTTGAGCAGGATCCTGAACAGCTGATTGGCATGTAGATGACATTCCGGGTCAGCAAGGAGACTTGGTGACCTGGAATGTCAGTCTGTCATGAGCTCTGGGCCAGTTTCTCACCTTTCACCACGCTCCTCAACATGTGGTGGTCTGGTCCAGAATGCAGGAAAACCCAGAGTCATGAATCCCTCATAACGTTCATAGAAACGCTGAACCTCACAAGTATACAGCTCACAAGTTTTTCTTCACAGATTTGTAGCTATCAATATGCTACATGTGATGGTGTTTGTAACAACACAGGATATTTCTAATGAATAAACCTCAATAGAAAAATCCTTTAACCTGTGGGGTCCCTCAGGGTTTCATTCGTTGACCCCTACTTTTTAATCTATATATTCAATTAGGCAATTTTTTTAAAAAGCACAATGTACAATACCACTTATATGTGGACAACTCAAATATATATCTTTGTAAAACATGGCCACTTATACCAGCCAGACAGCCTGCCTTAATGACGTTAAACATTTTTTTACCCCTAGATCCTCCCCAAGTCCTCCCCCCCCCCCCAAGTCTAAAAACTTCAGTGTCTAATCTTAAATGGACGTGTCAACTGCACAGTAAAATCGGGTTTTCCCCCCCCCCATCTACGACGGTTCTCTGAAGTTAAGCCAATCTTTAAGTGTAATTTACAAGCGAGAATTCACCCTTTTATCACTTTGTTTTTAAGTCTCGTTTAGAAAAACATTTTCACTTCTTGGCTTTAAATTCTCTCTTTTGTCCTTGTATGTTTTATTCTTTGGATGCGATATGTTCGTTTTTAAGTCACCTTTCCCTTGTAAAGCACTTTGGTTGGCTCTCATGCAGTTGTTAAATGTGCTATGGAAACTAAGTGGTATGGAAAATCTCAAAGAATGCCAGTCTGGCAATATGCCGGTGAAATAATACTGAACAAAGCCACGTGTCTAAATCTGTATATTGAAATGTTCAGGCATCTTTGAGGTCAGCCATGTTAACACAGAAAAATGACTGTTCCATCCAACCATGAGAAAAGCATCAAACATTTCTGCTGTAACATTGTTTATTTTGTCATCTATAAAGCAGTATGAACTAATTTATTGAAAAAATTACACAAAAGTTTATTAACTGTTTAAATAATGAACATTTTCACAGTAGCACCTTGAAAACAGCAGAGCAAAAAAAAGAAAAAGAGCAAAGAACTGCTAGTTAAGTCTTCAAAGCACACTTTGAAGAACCCAGACACAGGAGCCGTTCTTCAGTCCACAGGTTTGCATAGGTGAGATAGAAGCAAGACGGGACAATTATTTCCATGAAAACATGTCTGGGGTGACCTCAGGGTGGTGGAGGTGGAGTCTGAGGACAGGCCACAGGCTCTGCAGCAGGTCACACACATCACCACCTACTGCAGGATGAAGCATGAAGGAAGGTAGAAACTAAACTCCACTAAACCAAAACCTCCACAGATGGGTGGAGATTCATGAGGACGAATTCCTTCCACCCAGAAACAGTCTGGAGACATGACAGTGAACGCCTAGCATCAGTTATTACACCATGTTAACATTACATCTCATTTTTGTCCAAATTAAAAGTATAGTTTTGTTCTACTCAATGGCAAAAAAAAGTTACATTATTTCAGCTTCTGTAGCTGAATCTAACCGTTTATGAAAGCATAACTCCCTGAACACCATGTTCAGATGGTGCTGATTGGTTTGGCTGAGATCAGGTGGAAAAGGCCCACAGCATCGTCTACAGACAGCCCTGACCATGCAGGTGATGGGACCAGGATGTAGCCGGGTGGAACAGTGACTAATAGTAGATGTTACCTTTCTGAACAAATGAACACCAAACGTGTTGTAAAACTGATGAACCAGACATTCTTCCAGACTCTGAATCATAATCTGCTGTTTCCCCACAACAGACGGACCCAGCTGGGTCACATGATCAGTGCTGGAGGAGAGCAGGTTCTGATCAGGACGCTCCGTCAGTCGCCGTTGATCATAGAAATATCAGGATTTCAACCCAACAACCAACGCTGCTCCTGTTACCAGTAGCTCTGAGCCCAAGGCTGCTGTCTGAACTGGGATGGAGCGCTAACAGAGTCAGTTCCCTCTGGGGTCAAAGGTCACTCCTTTATAACGTTCAGCCAGCTCTACAGTGTGGGCATGCTCAGCTCTCTGAACACACCATGAGCCGTAGCAGAGGACAGGAGGTCAGGCGGTGGTGGCCGGCAGCACGTAGCCCTCTGAGATGCGCTCCTCCTCCACCCGGATCCGGAGGTGCTCCTGGCAGTGTTCTAGGAAGGAGTCCAGCAGGGAGAAGCCCTGTTGGCAGGGCACACAGTGGTACAGCCTGTGTCTCCTAGAAGCCGGGCCTTTGGACGCGTCCATCTCACTTGTACACACGCTGCAGTGGCACCTCCTCACTGACGACTGGTGCAGCTCCATGTGCTCCTTCAGCTGCTGCTGGATGGAGAACACCTCTGCACAGGAGGGACAGGGGAACTCCCCACCCCCACCGTCCCCCTCCTGCTGCTCCTCCTTTCTCTCAGTCGCTCCTCCTGGATCTACCACCTGCAGGGAAACCTTGGGGAATTTTCTGGGTCGTCCTGGAGGATTTCTGACCGTTCTACTACCTGACAGGCTGGTTTTAAAGGATTTGGAGTCCTGGACAGTGCAGCCTGCAGAGCTGCTTCCATTGCTGATGGGGGCGCTCTGTTCTGCTGCGTGCCGTCTGCAATGCGCCTTGAATGACAGATGGTGGAAGAAGACCTTGCTGCAGGTCTGACACGCATACGTTGCAACCTTTCTGATCTTCTTGATGATGGGCCTGGGCTCCCGCCGGATCAGCTTCTCCCTGCGGTGCTTCTCCTTCCTGTGCAGGTAGAGTTTAGACGTGCTCCTGAAAACCATGTCACAGGAGCGACAGCTCAGGAACTTCTTCTTGGATTTTTGCCCTTCACGTACTTCTCTGTTAACCTCTGCAGTCCTCTCCTCCTCGTCACTCGGAGCTTTGGCGTCCAGCTTCTCCTCTCCATGCTTGTCATGAAAATGTTGCAGCAGCGCAGCTTCTGTACAGAAGGTCCTGGAACAGAGCCGGCACACGCTGACGGCACCACCGCTGGGCCCCGGGGTATCTGAAAAATCCGAATGAGCAGAGTCGCCCTCAGACATGGCCGGAGAATCGTCTGGAAGACTGCGAGCATCGGCAGCGTTTGACGGAGACGGAGAATGGCTGCAGCCGGCCTGCTGATGGTGCAGCAGCGCCTGCTTCTGGCTGAAGCTCCTCCCACACGGGGCGCACGCGTAAGGACTGCTGTCCAGAAGGTGTGTCTGCAGCCGGCCTGGGGGTGAGAGCAGGGCGGGAGACGGAGCGCTTCGCCGGTTCGACCCATGGCAGCTGTTGCACCCGGAGTCCAGACTACACTGGTGCAGCTGCAGGGAAGAGCGCAGGGAGAACTGCTGGCCACAGCGGGCGCAGCGGTGAGGTTTAGGCAACGCTGTCTTCAGCTCCTGGTGTTGCAGCAGATCTTTGGGATAAGGGAAACCTTTCCCACACTCCTGGCAGCCGTAGAGAGGCAGGTGGGAGGGCTGGTGGCTGTGAGTGTGCTGCTTTGTGTCGGTGCGAGCGATGAAGCTGGCCAGCCTGGACAAGGTGTCTGCTCTGAAAGACTCCTGCGACCTGGAGGCGCCCCAGCCGACTCCGTCCATCGCTATCCCCTGCTGGGGGACACACAGAACACAGTCAGCTCATGGAAAACTTTTCTTCAGAAAACAGCTGACACACACAGACATCCTTTTCTCACCCATTCATAAATCAGACTAAAATCTTCCAGGTTGACATGATCTAAATCATTTCTATTTGTTGGACACTTTGCTGCTGTGGAACTGGTTCTGTAGATTAATAAAGGTTTGCGTTGAAACTAGGGATGCAGCGATATCGGGCATCAGTGATACCGTGCTACAAAGCAGCAAAAACACCGACATATTTCAGTAGCAGTTATGAATAGTTAGTTGAAGAAATAATTCACTAATTAGACTGATATCGGGCATATGCAGCAGCCAGGACCAAACCCTGTGGATTAACTGGACTACAGTTACACATAATCATAGGGAGAGGAGCTCTATGGTGTATAAGGCCGGTGCTGGAAGTGTGTGTGTGTGTACACATGAACAGTCAAACAGCCTATCAGGGAGGTGTATGATGAGCTCTGACAGACTGATCTAGGGTGGGTCTCTGATGTCAGTCAAATCACAGGGAGGACAAGTCTAGGTGACTCTTCATTATATGAATGCACATATGAGTTTAACAGAAGGGGGCGCCAGCAGCAGCTAATCTCTGCCTCAGCACACCTGATCCTCTGGCTGAATGAGTTCCTGGACTCAGATGTGTTGAAGTAGAGACATGCATGCAGGGGTGTTCCACCAAGCGAGCTAACTCCAAAAGCCAGGCTTTTACAATCCTGGCTCAATTTCCCCAGATTCGTCTCCACCAACGAGGCTAACCTGAAGCCCTGCTCTGTCACCATGGCAACATGTTGGACCTGCCTGCTTCATGGCAGGCTAACTGTGAGGCTTATTTTAGCCTGATCAAATGATTGGATGATCCAGGTGATGTCACACTGCGGGGCTGGTATCCTGCTGCTGTTCTCCCTTCACCACACCCACCCTCCATATAAAGTTATTAAATCATTGACAGCAGCTGCACTTTTCTTTTTGGAGGTTAAATCATGCAATGGAATATAGGTTTTAGCTTTGAAAAATGAGTTCTAATTAGATTTTACTTTCACAAATCTGAACAACATGCATTTTGCTGCCAGAAACTTTTTGTTCCACTCATATCTCTCCTGATACCAAGCATTATTAATACAAATGAATCACTTTTTGTCAAAGATGGTTCACGCCTCCACGAAGTCCATTATTTTCTGATAATGGACACCTCATCGGGCATAATCTCTTACAAATATAGCAAGAGGTAAAAAAATACACAGCTAAATTTAAATACTGTATTAATGTTACTTTATATTTTAAAATCTTGAAACTGTTCTTAAATATTTTTACATTCTTTCTTATCTTAAGTCACAGCTAGCATATTTAACCTGTCAGACATTTTCTGTAATGTCACTTTGTCTTCTGCAATGTTATATTCTAATTTTAATAATTCACAACAGACTCCAGATTATCTTGCCCTTCCCAACGAGCTAATATGATTTATTAACATGAATTTAGGAGTTTACAGTTAGAAGCTCTTCTCAGCGCTCAGTGTCAGAATCAGAATCGGTTTTATTGCCATTGTTTGAGAACAAGTTCACAAACTAGGAATTTTTTTCCAGTACAGTTGTGCACATAAAACATTTAACATAAGTAAAAATAAAATAAAAAAAATAAAATAAAAAATAAAATGAAAAGAATGAGCCATAAGGCTAAAGTCTATAAATATTATAATCTGTATGTATATAAAAGAACTATGAAGAGATAAACATCCTTTTAACATAAGAACAGCAGCAGGGTTGCATTCACAGATGTGCAGGTGAATGACAGCAGCAGATCTAAGTGTGATCAGACCACACAGTGCAGTAAAATAAAGTTACATAGTGCAGATGGTTCTATCCTACATGGGTCTTTAACTGAACTATCGGGTCTTGTTATTGTTCATGAGTCTGATGGCGGAGGGGAAGAAACTGTTCAGGTGGCGGGAGGTGTGGGTCTGGATGGACCGTAGCCTCCTGCCTGAGGGGAGGAGGGAGAATTGTCACACTCTAAACCGTCCGTGTAGCAACATCACCTAATTTCCATTCTAACCCAATGCAGCCTGACAGCTTCTCTATGCAGCTGCTGTTCCGCTTATTGGTTATGATGTAATTATGATGCTCATAGGCTGCATTAATAAGTCTTTCTCAGACTGGGAGAAGAACGCAGCTCTTTCATTCCCTCCTGTTCTCATTTATCTAGCACTGATTGACAGGAGCTGCCTTTAATGAAGCATTGACATACATTAGCCTCACTTTTTAAGGCTCACTTGACACAGGGGGGATTGAATCGCCTGAGTTGATTTGTTAAACCCAATAAGCCTGGAGTGAACTGTTGCACTTATCGAAATGAGGATATTCCACATGAGCCTCGATTTCTTGAGCTCACTTGGTGGAATACCCCCCCCAACCCCCCGGAGTGTACGACCAATGGTGGATTTCACGGCGGTTTTCTCTCACCTGAGCTGTGGATCTCGGCAGTTTCTCCAGAATGACCACGGGCCTCTTCAATGCTTCTGCCAATAATGCCCCCTGGGACTGTATTCTCTGTTTAGGTGGACGTTCATTCCTTGGGGGGTTTGCAGTTGTGCCGTATTCCTTCCATTTTTTGATGATGGACTGAACAGAGCTATGGGAGATGTGCAAAGCTCTGGATATCGTTTTAGGACCCAACCCTGCTTTAAATTTCTCCACAACTGTATCCCTGACCCGTCTGCTGTGCTCCTTGGTCTTCATGATGCCCTCTGATCTAATATTCCAGTTTGACCCTAGATATCATTTACATCTCATCTGAACGCAACACATTCCAATCAATTGTATTAGGAATACAGGGGCTGGATATTACTCTAAAGTAGTTTTTGTCTCGTCTTCTCTGCTCTAACCCACCTTTCTTTTTCTTCTGAGGGACAATACCAGTTTGGCGGTGGAGCAATAAACCCCCAACCAGAGAAACCATTCAGATCCTGATCTTTTCATAGCTCCATTAGTTAAACATTTGCTCCTACTGAGACCTTGGTCCTTCTCTAGGCTCTCTGCAGGAGTATCAACATCTCTCCTAACAACTCCAGGTTCAGATCCTGCTCATTTGCCCGCTGGGCTGCACTTCCTCTTTACCAATTTACAGAACAAGCTTTAAAACTACATCTTGGCTGCTTGAAAGGAGAAAAAGAGAATAAAACATGGCGCAACACGTTTGCAGAGTCACGTCCACACTGAACTGCGTACTATTAATAAATAAAGTTAGCTGCAGAGATCGAGATTAGATAGTGAAAGTGGGCTCACGTTTCCTTTAGCTTGTTTCCAAAAGCTGCTAAAGTTGAATATCTTCTATTCGGCTGAAGCCTAAAGGAGCAGAGAGCTGCTACAGGAAAGCCAGCAGCTCCATGTGAGAGTAAAGCCAGGTTAGCTTCCTGTGTGCTAACGTTAGCTCAGAGCTAAGCTGCGCTAACACGGTGCCTCACCTGCTCTGTCTGTCTCTGTCTGAGGGAGCTCTGAATGAACACTGGGCTAGAACCACACCATGGGCTCGGTACTGGTCCTGTCCCACAGCCTGGACCAGAACCACGGCGCTGACAACATGACCGCAGTGGTTACAGCGAAGTTTGGAGAGATTAGGGGCTCTTCCGGTATGTCATTCAAAACACTTTTATAGTTCACAGGGAGTTTTTGACCCGCCCACAAAAATAGGCAATAAACATATTAAAACATCAGATGTCATATTCATACAAAACAAGCATAATCTCAGGATTTCTTTAATTAAACTTACTTAATGAATTATAAATCTTTAGATTTTTTTTCTTTCTTCCCGACTTTCATAGCACTTCTTAATAATTTTAAATTTTTACATAAAACATGGAAGGCATTAAAACAAAAGTTCTATGGCAGATATTTTTTTACATTGATTACACTTTATACAACCTGCAAAAAGCATAGAATGAAATAGGTACTTCTTCCCAATAAAGGAACCTTAACAAAGTTCCATTACTAGGACTTTTTCCTCCTTTTGTCTGAAATGATGGTTGAAACCAAAAGTTTACATACACTTCAGAAAAACCAACCCAAACTCTTTCCTCCCCGTCTGAAATTAAATCAGAGGAAACTTCTTGTATTAGTTCAAATAGAAAATTTGATGGACCGTTTAATTTTAACTCTGGCTACAGATTTGTAATAATACTCTGAACAAAAATAGAAAACGCAACACTTTTGTTTTTGCTCCTATTTTTGATTAGATACACTCAAAGATCTGAAACCTTTTCTACACAAAATAATTTCTTTCAAATATTGTTCACACATTTTTCTAATTCTGTGATAGTGAGCACTTCTCCTTTGCTGAGATACTCCAACCGTCTCACAGATGTGCCATATAAAAATGCTGATTTCACAGCATGATTATTGCACGTGTGCCTTAGAACGGCCACAATAACAGGCCACTTTGAAATGTTCAGTTGTATCACTCAGTACAATTCCACAGATGTTGCAAGTTTTGAGGGAGCGTGCAATTGGCATGCTCACAGCAGGAATGTCCACCAAAGCTTTTGCTTGTGAATTTAATGTTCATTTCTCCACCATAAGTTGTATCCAAAGGCTTTTCTGAGAATTTGGCAGTACATTGAACCAGCCTCACAACCGCAGACCACGTGTAACCACATCAGCCCAGGACCTCCACATCCAGCAGGTTCACCTCCAACATCGTCTGAGACCAGCCACTCGGACAGCTGCTGAAACAATCTGTTAACCTTAGGCTAATCTAACACCCCTGTTCATTCTGTTTATCCATTTTCTTCCCAATCATGGCTGTTTCTCCCATATGTTCATTTTCAGGACATCAGTACCATTCTAGAAATCATGAAACCCTCTTAATGTATTTTCCATGTCTCTTTGTTTCTGAGAGTTTTTGATCAAATTAGCTTCATAAAGTGGACTAATATTAATTTGGCTCTGCCCCTCCCCTTTTTAACATGCTGCAGTGTGAGTGTGCCCCAGGGCAGCTGTGGTGACAATGAAGTGGCTTGTCACTGAGCGTGCGAATGCGTGCATGAATGGGTCAATGACTGAATGTAATGTAAAGCACTTTGTCGTCCTCTGACTGAAAAAGTGCTATCCAATTGCAGGCCATTTACCATTTACCATTTAAGTGTGTTCTTAAGAAACCCAGCTGGCATTCTGCCATTGGTGGATTGAACGTTGAAGAACTGGGACATTTCCCGGTGGCCTGGCCCCTGACATGGCCTGCTCCATGATTGCAGATGGTCATGTTGGGTGGTGCTTGATTTTTAAATATATATTCTGTCCCATTAGAGCATCTGCCCTTGTTGGACATTGGCGTAACAAATGCAGGGTACTTGTGGGATTAGTCTCCTAGACATTCTGTGTCGGTGCTTTCCACATTTCATATCTTTATTGTCAAAATAGATAGTCAGAGCCAGTGATGCCGGTAATGCGTTACTTAGTAGCGAGTTACTCCTAATATGACTACTTTTTCATTAACGACTAATCTAACGCGTTACTATTTCCATACAGGTAATCGGATTAAAGTAACTTGTTTTAAGCCACTGCGCGTTACTATTTTTGTGATTTCTTAAGCAAAAATATATATTTGGTCCATGGTGGCAAAAGCATTAGGAAAACAAGCGACAATGGCGGTAAATATGGTTTTAGATACCTTCAACAACACTGCTGCCGTCTTTTTCTGCTACAGTTCGAAACAGCTGATTATCTCCTTTACGGTCGCCATGTTTGTTTTGGTGTGAGCCCATAAGTCTGAGTTTTACTCTGTAACTGCCCCCTAGTGGAACTCTCCAATAGTACATGCTTCATAGTTACTGGTTAACATGAGGTTAAAAGGAAAGTATATTTCTGGCCTTACTGTTAAAATGTATTTCCAATAAAGTGAGTATTGTTAAGAACCGGTTATTGTTTTTATGTTAAGGCGGTGGGAAATGCTACTGGCAGCTGCTGAAAGTAACTACTAAAGTAACTTGTAATCTAACTTAGTTGCTTTGAAAATAAAGAAATTAGTAAAGTAACTAAGTTACTTTTGGAATGAGTAATCAGTAGTCAGTAATCACATTACTTTTTCAAAGTAACTGTGGCAACACTGGTCAGAGCCATATGCCAACAGCAGTGAAGATGACACCGGGTCTTTACAGGTAATTAGGGATTAGAACCTTCAGAGAGAAAAAGATTGATTGGTGGGAGAAACCAGGAAGGAATCAGGACAGGGTTTTAACTGATACTTCAGAATAACTCCCATTCTCCTGCACAATACATTTTGTCTGTATTTTAAAAGGAAACCCAGGAAGGAAGTCAATCACTTTGTTATATTTGCTGGCTATACCTTTACCAGCGAAGGTGTAGATGAACTACAATAATGAAATGTGAGTAGCTAATGGTTATTTCAGCAGGACATAAATGTTCATTTTGTTGGGGAAAGAATCAGAAAATACTGTGTGTGGGCATGTAACGATGAGGAACTGTTACATTTATATTCAGCTACATTGATTGTACACAGAGACTGAACAGTTAAGATTTAAGGGTTATGTTTTCACTTTGATTTTTTTACTGTGTAGAAGATATCTGCTATCTGTTTGGGTAAACCAGGCTGCTCAGCCTGAAGTTTTAACCAGTTTTTTAAAAGACCTTCCTGACAAAGAGTCGTTTTAAATCCTGCAATTTGAGTTACTCGAACTGACTTCGTTTTAATGTTTAATAAATGTATCTGAGCTGCTCCAACCACACCACATGTGTTAGACGTGAGCTATATGCTAAGTGGTTTGAATCACAGTTGGAAAATAAAATAAAAAGAAGCTGATGTTCTTCTCAGCTGGTTTTTGTGCTGCACATAACTGCTTGAAATCCAGTACAAGCATGTAACAAGTGGTGTCAGAAGTGGGGTTTAAAGCACAAAGGAAAAGATGACATGTGTTGGTAAAAAGGTGGAGCAACAGGAGCAACCAGATGGTGGTAAATGGTCTGAATTTATATAGCGCTTTTCTAGTCATGTTGACCACTCAAAGCGCTTTACAGTGGAGCCACATTCACCCAAACGCACACACATTCATACACAGATACAATTATCGGTAGGCAATTTGGGGTTAAGTGCCTTGCCCAGGGGTACAGCAACATGTGACTGGAGGAAGCTGGAATCAAACCTACGACCCTCCGATTGCAAGACTACTCAACCTACTGAGCCACAGTCACCCACTGGGGTTGAGCCAGTTCCTTCACCTGACCGTTAGGGAGCAGTAGCTGCAGTCAGCAATCCTGATAAATTGGAAGAATTCACCATTCTCTTATTCGCTCCCAAGCTTCTGGAGACCAACAGGTTTAAAGAGAGTCCTCACACTCAGATGGCCAAAGGATTGGGCAATCAGGGTCAATTCAATTCACTTTTATTTATATAGCGTCAGTTCACAACAAATGTCATCTCAATACAATTATACAAACATTCCAATCAGTTAAAAGTTTTCTATGCAAGGAATCCCAGCAGATTGAGTTGAGTGTTCGGTGACTTTCAGCATCATCTGGACCGATGTTCCCCATCCAGCAGGGGGCATTGTAGTTCAGCAGGGTACCAGACCATGTGGAGCTTCTACGGTGAGAAAAATACTGAGAAAAAAATAGTGAGAAAAACACTGAGAGAAAACTGGGTTAACAATCACAATAACAGCAGAAAAATATATCCGGAGAGTAGTAGAAGAAAAAAGTAGAAGAGAGAAGAAAAGTGGTCAGTCTGTCCTCCAACAGTCTAAATCTATAGCAGCATAACTACAAAAATAGCTCAGGATAACCTAAGCCACACTAACTATAAGCTTTATTAAAAAGGAAGGTTTTAAGCCTAGTCTTAAAAACAGACAGAGTATCTGCCTCATGGACTAAAACTGGGAGCTGGTTCCACAGGAGGGGAGCCTGGTAACTAAAAGATCTGCCTCCTATTCTACTTTTAGAAATCCTAGGAACTACCAGTAGACCTGCATTCTGAGAACGAAGTGCTCTGTTAGGAACATATGGAACAATCAGATCTCTGATGTACGATGGAGCTGATTATTAAGGGCTTTTAAAGTAAGGAGGAGGATCTTAAACTCTATTCTGGATTTAACAGGGAGCCAATGGAGAGAAGCTAAAACAGGATAAATGTGATCTCTCTTTTTAATATTCATCAGAACTCTTGCTGCAGCATTTTGGATCAACTGAAGGCTTTTGATTGCATTTTGTGGACTTCCTGATAATAAGGAATTACAGTAGTCCAGCCTCCAGGTCATTCCTTTGCTTACTGGGAAGATAAGAAGCGCATATGTTCTGATGAACTTTGATGATTCAGCTGATTATGAGGTGATTCTTGTAAGGTATGAAGTCACAGGTGATGCATTCAGAAAGCGGTTTCATGCACTGAACATTAACCCTGGTAAAACTGTATGTGAGATTGAAGATTTGTTAAACAAATGGGTGAAACATGCAGCACGTTGGTGCAGCTGGTATCGCAGCTCGCCTCACAGCGAGAAGGTCCTGGTTTTAATTCCCACTGGGGACGCTGTGGGTGCTGAGGGTGTGTTTGTTTCTCCAGATCGTGTGAAAGGGACCCAAAGTCTGCTGGGGATGCTGCTCATCTTGCAGATGTTTTCCTGGGAGTCAGAGACCTACCTTTTGCCTTGACAGCTATTTCACTGGACGCAATACGTCCTCTGGGGTTGATGGGGGTGGACAAATTCAAAGTAAGTTCCAAGGCAATTTCAGACAGTCTTGCTCTAAGCCTAGTACCGCCAGACCAAATAACAAGCCAGGTCAATGTTATAACTCAATGTTATCTCTGTAAAGGACTAGGTCACACCAAGTATACACGTCCTTCTACCAGACAGACTACACCCTCATGTGTACAGTTCCTAGACACTCTGAACCGTTAACACATCAGAAACAGGTTTTAACCCTCCCTATCTTCTATCTCAATGGTCAGCGCGAAGAGGCCTTGTTAGACTCTGGTTGCTTTAAAACGGTGGTTTGTTCCGATGTTGTGCCAAGAGAACTCTGGACAGTCTTCAGCTAACATTTGCTATGTTCATGGTGATGAGAAGGGGTACCCCACAGCTGAAGTCTACCCAACAGTTGATGGTCAAACCTATCTAATGTCTGTGGCTTTGGTGTCTAAGCTTCCTTATTTTGTTCTTTTGGAAAGTGATGTTCCTGATTCAAAAAGCATGAACTAAAGCATAGCTGAATGAGGAAAAGGATCTAAAATCACTAGATCAAGGGACCAAGACCAAATAATGGGGAGTTCATAGCCTACTACTTTGTGTAATGTAATTTCAGTTCAATTAGTTTTCAATCCATTCAGTTTTAAGTTTAATTTGATATTTCTAATTTTATTAGTATTATTATTCATGTTATCCTATGTGTGAGGAGGGTGATTATGTAATTGTTTGATTTTTGTTTGATTTCCTCATATCTTAATCTGTAGTTGACCTAATCATAAATGCAATCAGAGTTTTTTTATTGTGATGGGTTCTTTGTGTTGACTACTAATGATCTGTTCTTGTGTAACCTCTTTGAAGGGTCACTGGGCCGCTAGGCAATGAGTGCCTGGCAATCCTTGATTTCTTTTGGGGTTCACACCGTGGATGCAAGCCTCACATGAAGGAACAGTACACATTTCAATATGTGCCAACATATTTTTTGGATCTGTCTGTGGTGTGCTTGATTGATACTGATTGTTTTTTTTTTTTGATTATCTCTTAAGCATCCTGAAGGATGATAAGCCATGCAGACTTGTCAACTTAGGGCAAAGGGGCAGTCGTGGTTCTTTTCTCAAACTGTTGTGAGCTATGTATATGTACGACACAACTGTTGGAGGTTGGCAATACCAAAAGACCCGGTTGGTTTCAGGCCATGATGTGCATGGACTCCAATAACCTCATCAAGAGGGATGCATTGTCATTCTATGCAGCCCAGGAGCTGATTCATTGTAACATGCAATGTATGATTTCAATTGATGTTGATTTATTGTTGTTTTTGTTCTGCTGCCTGCTTTCTCCTAATGATAGCTTCTTGTGTGTTGCAGTTAGGCAACTTAGTTTGTTTTATTTTTATTTTGAGTTATTACTTGGCAGGGTAATAACAGGGGGGTACTGTGGTCGAAATTCAGTGGTGAGGATAATCACTGTTCTGTTTTCTTCTGTTCTGTTAATCAAATATGATAGGATGACACAGTATGCTTGATGTCATCAGGACAATGTGTTAGGCTTCAGAGATACAGTACAGACCAGAAGTTAGGACACACCTTCTCATTCAGTGCGTTTTCTTTATTTTCATGACCACATCGTAGATTCTCACTGAAGGCATCAAAACTATGAATGAACACATATGGAATTATGTAGTAGTTTTACAAAAAAGTGTGAAATAACCTGGCCTCCAAAGTCAGCGGACCTGACACCAATGGAGATGATTTGGGGTGAGAGTGAAGGCAAAAGGTCCAACAAGTACTAAGCATCTCTGGGAACTCCTTCAAGACTGATGGAAAACCATTTCTGGTGACTAGAAGCTCAAGAGAATGCAAAGCAGTAATCAGAGCAAAGGGTGGCTACTTTGAGGAATCTAAAATATAACATGTATTCAGTTATTTCACCCTTTTTATTTAAGTACATACAGTAATTCCATACATAAAGAAAATGCATTAAATGAGAAGGTCTGTCCAAACTTTTGGTCTGTACTGTATGTGTGCGCAATCTTCAGCCCTGGACATCAGCCCATGGCGACCATCAGCTATCTATGGACACTGCTGACATAGGCAAGATGACTCGTTTCCTATCGGGGCAACTAGTGATTATTAAATCCTATACAAGTCTGTGTCAGGTTGGGGAGAGTAGGTCAGTCCATGTGGTTGTACTGTGTGTGTATACTGTACCTTTATGTTGATCAACAGGCTGATCTTAAAAACTCCTGAACTGCTGAAAGAATTCTCTCTCATCCTGTATTAAATTAAATCGATACAATGGTCACAACGTGAGCTCAGAAAGCTAAAAACATACTGTAACAGTACAATACGTACACACCAAAAGCGAATTAAGCGAGCAGAGCGTCAGGTTTACATGTTATGTCAATGGAGGAGCGCGATGACGAGCGGCAGGGGGTCCCGCTTCAAGTCAGAAGCAGATTTGTGTGGTAAAAACTCTTTTCTACCTGATCGCACGGAGGATTTTTGCGAATGAGCCGTTTGTGGCATGTGAAAAAGTCTGAACTCCAGCTTCAATTCGACTGTGTCAACCAATCAGGAGCTTGGTGACGTGATACTCTGACCTAGTTCACAGGAGGCAGGTCCAGCCAAAGCCATTCCTTCTTCATTCAACATGGAGGAGAGACTGATACACCACCTGGAGCTATACGACACCAGTTGTTGTTTGTACAGAGACAGGAATAAAAAAGGACCTAGCTTGGAAGAAGATAAGTGAGGAGATTGGGCAACCTGGTAAGTTCATTTCACTTTTGAAAGTTTTGACCGAACCTGTGCAAAAGGCAGCAAGCCCGCCTACTGTCCCGCTATTTTACTGTTATTTTCCCGCTGATGTTCAAAGACTTTTCCGCTAACTAAATAATATAATAATTCAGAGGACTACTCCAGAAAAAAGTGGATTAGCCTCAGGGACACCGACTACAAGGGGAGACGGAAGGAGAGGTGGAGTGGTTCAGCTGTAGGATCGGGAAGGAGCTGGAAGTTCTCCGCTGGCCTCCCTTCTTCACCCCGGAGGCCAGCAGCAACATATGGAGTATGCGGACCGCGTAGAACATCCTCCCTGAGGGCCAGGGACAGCCTGAAATAGCAGCGGGAGTCCCAGACAGAAGCTATGTTTACAATGATTTAACGTAGTGGGGAAGTGGATGCCATCCACCCTTATCCTGTTCCAACAACTAAGAAAAGGGTTCGGAGCTTTTCTAGGACTGTCAGGCTGGTACAGCAAATTCATTCAATATTTTGCTGACCGAGCTGCCATCCTGACTGACCTCACAAAGGCATAAGCACCAGCCAAGGTGAAATGGACTGATGACTGTGACAGTGTTTAAGGACCTGAAGACAGCCATTACAAGTCTGTTCTTCACACCTGATTTAAATCGTTCCTTCATTCTTCAAAAGTATGCTTCAGCAGTTGGCCTTGGAGCTGTGCTTTCAAGGATGTCAGTGGAGTGAGAAAACCAAACCTATTCCTGAGCTCAAAACTCTTGGATCGAGAGATCAGGTACTCAACTGTGAAAAAAAGGCCGTTTTCACATGTGTGGCCGTACCAGAAAACGGCCAGAGAAAATGCTAATTTTTTCTGTTCACATGGCACGGATCTCTGCCCGTATTGGGATTCAGTCTTTTAATACAAATAAACAGCAGGTGGCGGTATACAAATAAGTCTTAGTTCTCCAACAAAAAAGGGAGTGAGAAGTATCGACGTCATAAAACGAGCGACAGCCTAGAATGTTAACAAACTGGTCTACTGGTCAGCTGCTACCTGAAGCCATCTACAGGGTGAGTGTTGTAGTAAACCCGCCGTTTTGTAACCTGCTGTGTTGCTGTGGGATGCTTGAATCGCGTTGTTTTGGTATTTGTATGGTCGCGAGGTGATTCTGTAATTTCGGCCGGCGGTGTCGTCATTTCCGCGTGGAGCGCGTCTATTGTCTTGAGTACGGCCAGAGTACGGGTTGTGTTCACATGATACGTGGCCGCTCGTACCTGGACTCGGATACTACCTCCAAGGCAGGTCTCTCTGGCCGTATCCTGGCACGGTACAGTCTGTGTTCACATGGTACGAAATAAGTGGATTTTGACCAAATACCGTACCCGAGTACGGACTCCCGTACCATGTGAAAGCGCCCAAAGAGTGCTTAGCCATAAAGTGGGAGATCAATGCCCTGCTGGGATGTCACTTTCACTTGGAAACAGACCATCGGGCTCTGCAATGGCTCAAAAGGATGAAAGACTCAGGCTACGTCCACACTAAGCCCGATAATGCCTTAAACGTGTAAGTATTTAGTCTACACCCCCCTATCGTCCACACTAAGGCGGCTTTATTTGTGGTCTGTGGCTGGATAACTATTAGTATTAGCCGGGTAAGAGAGCCGTCCAACTGTTATCTCAACGGCTAAATGAGCACGTCTGGACGCAACTTATCCGCTCCCCGGCTGAATCAGAGCAGCAACGTCAATGAAATGCTGCGTCCTAAATTGAGGACGACAACAACGCGACAGCATATAATGACAACAGGAAAGATGGAGACGAGTCTTGCTATGCTACTTCTTTTGCAAATTCAGACGTTTGCAAAGCTAACCCTAACCTACTTGCGGATGAGAAGGCGACACAGGAGGCGCCGACAGCGACATAGATTATACGCGTCAATCTGTGTTCTTTTGGTTTTTCCCCGCGCATGCCCAGTACATGCATAGGTAGGCATTGGATTGCGCAGTCATGGGACCTTAAACGGACCGTAAACGGGGCGTAAATGCTCGTCTTGAGTGGATAACATTAGGCGTCTAACTCCCCGTATAACCTTATCCGGCTTAGTGTGGACGTAGCCTTAGGCCCTGTCCACACGTTGCTGGGTATCTCACAAAACGGAGTTATTTTTCTACGGTTTTGCCTGTTATCCACACATAGCCGAAGGTTTTCGGCACCAAAAACGAAGCTTTTTAAAAACTCCGGCCGAAGTGGAGATTTGCGTTTTCTCCGTTTTCAGTATCTACGTGTGGACGGTTGAAAACGGAGTTTTAAGAGCTGTAACGCCACTTTCCGCGACAAAAAATGCTCCAACACCTAATGTGCGACCTGTGTTTACTCTCGAAAACAGCATTTATTTCCTCAGCGCTGTGTTGGTATCATCCATTGATATATACAAACATATTTGGCTTTATGTTGCGCCACTTGTTTGTTTGCTTTTACAAGCTGTATGACTGCTGAAGAGAGGATATAAAGTTTCTCTTGACGGATAGGACTGGGGAGAATGACTGCCCCCTACAGGTTTGGCACATCTATGAATGTGCTGAAAAACGCATTTATCCGGTTACGTGTGGATGGAGATTTTTTTTTCAAGGAGCGGAGGATAATCTTCGTTTAAAAAAAACCCTGGCTACGTGTGGACATGGCATCAAAAACTCAGCTAACAAGATGGTACCTCTCCCTCAAGCCATATGACTTTACAATACAGTATTTTTCAAGAAAGGCAAACCTGGTGGCGGACTGTCTTTCACGGGCCCAATTAAAATTGAGGAACTGTTACATTTATATTCAGCTACCTCAATGGTTCTCTGCCATACCCCCCCTAGAGAACATATTTTTTTGTGTAATTATGGTGACTGATAATTTACCAAATAAATAACCAAATAGATCCACAATTACTGTTATTCACAACCATTTTCACAATCTAACTGTGGTTCAAACATTTCTCTCTCATTTTTAAAGAACTAAAACATCTTATGTGCAAAACAATTAATCTCCTGTTTTTCATATTATAAAATAAAATTTCCCCACCAATTCTCATAAAGAGAACAAAACAGTAAATATTCGTAATGATCATAACCTTTGTTATTTTTTTTACTTCCTGCTCCTTTCCAGACTCCAGTGAAATAAATGGTATTTTTATGGTTAGTACTCTTCCTGCAGCGCTCCGTTTTCCCTCTGACAGAGCTTGTTTCTTATTTCTAACGCGACCCCTCATTATCACTGTTCATCGTGAGCCGACAGAACTCCTAGAGGGATTGTTTTTCCGATTCATAAACATCTCTGACCCTTGCGCTGAGGTTCACGTTTTTTGTTCTTGTTTTTATCGAAGAGTTGTGTTTGTGTTTCAGTGAGTTTTCTCGCTATGGCTGTGAGGTTTAGACAGGTTTTGGAGAGGAGGGCTGCAGATCAACATGGGACGTTGAATTGTGTAGTCTTTTTCTTTTATATCGATTATATCTCGCTTTCCCACACTGTTAGCCTATAAGGTGAACTCTGTTTTCGTTTCATCTTGTTCCGACCTCTGGCTTCTACAAATTGGTTACTTCATAAAATAAATACGTTTGCAAGGTTTCAAAAGTAAAAGTTCTCCTGTAATAGCGCAGTTTTTTTTAGGATCGATGTTTTAGTTTGTTTTTACCGTAGTTACAAAGGAGAGACACGGTTGCTACCTACTTGTTTTAGACCAATGCGGTGCCAGAGTTAAACCGACGTAATGATGACGGAGGTGGATAAGGAGACAGCTGCACTAATTTTTCTAAACTGAGTAAACGTGAATGTAGAATGCGTTACATGCATTTAATTTCCATGAAATTTCATACTTATGCTATGGAATATGTACGGGAACGCCATAACTGACGAGTGCGTTGCTAAGCAGTTGCAGATTTACTGTGTCTGAGTGATTTACAGATTTATTTGGATTGCTAGATTGCCCAGATTGGTGAAAAAATACAAAAGATCCTTTGCATAAATGCTTATGTTAATAAAGATAATAGAACAGGTGCACCTAAGAACCACGTGTGTTTATAATAAACTGAACCGAACGTCTGTGTTTCATTTATTAGGTCTCTTATGGACCTTCTCTGGCTCTGTGGTGGAATCAGCTTCTGTATACAACAATTCAGAGCTCTTCAAATATCTGAAATGCTTTAGTGTCTAAAGGAAACACAAAGTGGTTAAACAGTATCACACTTCATCTGCACGCTGATACAACCAAATGTCTGGTTGTTGCTCAAGAGAGCATGGTTCTTCTGATCAGGCAACAGGCTGGTCATTTTCTATCCTGAGAAGGAATTCATGTGTTGTCAACAATGTCTCTCAAAAGTTACCCAAAACATCTAACTGAAAATAGCTGAAAACGGAAACTTGGAATTGATATCCATGCTTTTACTTCCTCTCATCATGGCTATTGTAAGATAAATTATTCATCAAAATTACCACAAAACTAAAATTTCATGTTAAAAATAAACATTTTCAGTGAAATTATTGCAGTTTCTCAACATTTTCAGCATCTGTTGACTTAAAAGAGTACATTAGAAATGTATTGGCCTGACACCCTATACCACTATCAGTGCAGCTTCTTCATCAGTCCACATACCAAAAACCCCAGGACCAGGTAAAACACCTGGAAGGTAAAACACCTGGAAGGTATCCCCCCTTTCCAGGTTGCTGCACCTTAGGTGTGGAAAAAGCTCTCTCTGTTCGTCATGAGTATGGACACATTTATTCCTCAAGATTTATTTGATTATTATTTTATATTGGCCATCAATTATGTACATCTTTGAGTTTTGTTTAAATCATGTTAATTTCCAGTGCAGTGAAGGACCAGTAGTTTCTCTGTCAACAGGCACTCCTACCTGAGCAGGTACCTGGAGAAGGTGCTCCTTTTCTACAAGTTTTTTGTGGATAGTGTGATCTCATCAACCATCATCTGTTGGGGTAGCAGCATCAGAGTCATGGACTTAACAAGGTTCAACACCCTGACAAAGAAAGCTTGTTCGGTTTTTGATACGACTGTGGAACCACTGCAGATGATGATGCAAAGGATTCGGCATAAAATTCAATCAAAAATTTTTTTTAAACACTAATTTTCCTTCCACTTAACAGTTCTGCATTAGTTTGAGGTAGTTTGTCTCAATCACACCCAAGTTTTGGGTTGTAGTTTGACCAGAACAAAGGGCAAAGAATCTGTGGAAGCAAAATGTTGAAAGCCTTGAAGGTTCCGATTAAAATACCTGAAAAAAAACAAAGAAAATTCCTTGCACACAGAAACAGATGATGGAATGAATAATAGCAATTAGTTTAATATAAACAAAAGGAATGAATATACAGCAGGAACTGTACTAACTGATTCATTTAAGGCTGAAGCCATTTCTGACAACTGAAGCGCTTTGAAACATTTTGTATCGGCCCAAAACATATTTGGCTTTATGTTGAATTAACATCAATGCTTCATATGCAGGTCAACAACCCTAGTTAACATTTAGTTCTTCACGTCACATCATCAAGAACAAATGACGTTTTAACAAGTCAGCACAGATTGAATGACACCATGATGGTAGTGACAATCAGTGGACTCACCTGAATGAAGGAAGGAACGAAGGAATGTGGCTTTAAGGCTACAGGTAGACTGTAACGTTCACTAAACATTCAGAGTACTCCGTGAGATGATTAACCTCTACATTAAATACAATAACTGTACCATGAATAGTGTAAAACAGGGCGGGTCATCTCTCTAATCGCTCCTCGCTGCAGCAGAACCGACACGTTCCAGACAGACTTCATCTATAAAACCACTGCTGCCTGCAGTCTGGTGTCTAGGTTCTGTCATCCAGATAAAATATGAAAAGGCCCGTCACAGCAAACATACTGTATGGTGAACTGTTACTACAAGGTAGATCAAACTAACTTAGATCAGCGGAAAAAACAAACAAAACTTAAATACAAGCATAAGTTATAGAACCTTCCAGAAGTACATTGCAGATGTTAAAAAAAAGGCATCATGGATGCTCAGCTGCTCTGGGCTGTGTTCAGCAGCAGCTTAAGACCTAATGTCCTTCAGTACCAACTAGAATGCACCAACACCGTCATTGTGTTGGACTGATTCTGAAAATGATTCCAACAAGCTGAGGAGAACGTTTCTTCCTGCCGAACAGAACCAACAATCAAGGCGATTTTAACAGCTGAACATTATGACTTTCAAAAATATAATTTAAAACGAGTCATTTGGAGCAATTAAAAACAGATCTTTTAAATCAAGTTGAAGAAACATTCTGGAATCATTGTGTAATGTGCATTTCTAGGGCTCATCATCAACAACAGGTTTGTAGGTCTACATGAAATGTCCAGTTAGGAGGGTGAAATCACCGTGTTGTGTGGCGATAGGTTGGTTGCTCCTCTGTTAGCTGGGTCTAAAACTTAGAGCTAGTCCACAGAATCGGGGAGGTTTCTAGAAGAAAGTAATTAGATGAGCATCAGGATGGAAAACTAGTGTGCCTAAAAAAAAAAGAAAAAAAATAAAGAAATGAGAAACCGATAAAAACAGGAGTTAGCGTCTTAGCTGTAAGAAGTCCAAGGAAACTGGACTAAACCAGAACAAGAATCATCATTTTTAAGAAGCTGGTAGCTTAGCGCTCATTGGTTCCTTCTAGAAACGACGCCATCAGTTTTATTTGAGTTGGTTCACATCTGGACAATGTGGCTCAGCAGGTAGTGACTGTTGTTCAATCTGAGGGTTGTAGGTTCAGTTCCAGGTTCCTCATGTCACATGTCGATGTGCTCATGGGCAAGGCACTTAACCCCACGTTTCCTCCCCAGCTCTGTATCAGTGTATGGATGTGTGTGTTTGTGTGAATAGGTGAATGTGGCTCCAGTGTAAAGCGCTTTGATTAGTCAGTGTGACTGGAAAGCGCTATACAACTTCAGTCCATTTACCATTCTTTCCACTGGTGGTATGTGCTGTGCAGCTGGAAGGATTTTTGCTCTTACTTCCAGACGGTTCAGATGCTTAATAGAACAACTGGGAGCAGCCGATTAGCATCTCCAAAACTGAAATATTTGAACTCTGACCCCAAATCCCAGAGGAGTAGAAAAGGAGGCCTCATGGCTGCAGAGAGGAGGAAGTTCAGACCATGGCTTCCATCCATCCTGATGCTCGGGGATCATCTGCCTGGTGTTCTAACCATACTGTCAGACAGAGAGGTAAAGAGGAGCGGCAAAAGCAAATGAGGTGGATTAGCAGAGTGTGCCAACAACCAATGGTGTCATCCAGGACATGTAAATGAGGGAGATCATCTCTGCTGCCTGGATATAGAGCTGGTAGCATCAGTCAGTCAGTCAGAGGCCTCTTCAGGGTCGATCCAACACTGACTGCTACAGGAGACCCTTCCTGCCCACAGCATCACCATCCATAACAACTCTTTAAAGACACTTGGATAGGAGTTACGACATTTCATTTCCCTTTGGGATGAATCAAGTATTTTTGAATAGACCTGAATAAATAACATATCTAGAGAAGAAAATAGGGTTCAGAGTCACTGACTGTGTGTGACTAGATGAAAGAGGCCACCAGGGACCAATCTACACTATCCAAGGAGACGATCCAGAAGCGTTTGCCTGTTGTTGCCCCATGAAAGATCTCAAGATGTCTGGCAGTGATTCATAGGGGATCTAGGGCTGCATGTCAGGGGAGAGAAAAGGCCAGACAGCAGTGCTCAACTCTTCAGGAAACCTATCGCTGGCTACTCTTCTAGTAAGACCAGAGCAACAGAGTTAGCAATGAAGAGGTGATTTTATCAGGATGATGCATCTTTTTGCAGAGCTAAAAAGGCAGATCAACTAAATCAACACTCCAGAACTTTGAGGATATTTGCCCTCTAGCGCTCTCTCAAGGCTAGTGGTGGATCGTCACAGTCATAAAACCAAATCTGCATGGAGCACATCTGAAGAGGCCAGTTACTGACTGTTTTACAAGCTCGCCAGCCGAAATAACAAAACGCGTCGGTAACCAGCAGTAATGTTGACCGACCAGGCGCAGTATTGAGATTCTAAGATTAGCAATCTCATGTGACGTACTGCCATAAAGCAAAGCTCAGTCAGTACATCCGGCAGGCGTCTCGGGAGAGAAAGTTGGATGATGCGCCTTTCAGCAGCAACAGCTCCCAGAATGAACAGAATAAATGCTGGATGTGCCACCAAAACGTGTGGAGAACATGTTTTAAAGTTACAGAGTGTGTCTTTAACCAGCTGGATCTCAAACCAACTGAAAGATAAAAAAACAAATATCTGCAACTCTGCTCTGTCAGCTGCTACATTATAACCTGGAAATGAGACAGAAATACTGTTTTCCTACCAGTGGAGTCCATGCCTCAAATAGTTCTAGTAAGAAAAGCCAGAGGAGGTTCAAAGAGTCACTGGGGTTCTGGTTCAGGATTACATGACTTCCTTTTCTTGAGCTGAAATTAATATTGCCAAAAATTACGACAATTTTACTCTGGTAGGTTTTAAAAAGCAAAAATGTTCAGCTTTTATGTTATACTTTGATTGAATTTTCTTGCTAAAGACTGAAAGTGGCTGAAAACCATGCAACAGAAGTAATGTGAGATTTGTTTGTAGGATTATATTTCTGTGGCGTTAAGAAGAGTTGATATATTTAGTTATTTTCTTGAACTAACTCTGTAAAATATATCAGGTTTTAGGATGAATCCAGAACCAATAACCTGGAATTAAATGTCGAAATCTGAATGTGACTGAACTAAAAGCTTCATTCAGATATCCTAAAGGCGATTCAACACACTGGAAGGAAAGTTGATCAGTGGATATATTAATCAAAGCGATTCAGATTGGGTTTTTGGCCTTTACCTCATAAAACTAAAACATGAAATAAAACACAGGAAAAACAAGAAGCTTCTTCAGTCCAAGCCGAGGAATAAAAAGGCTGATTGTTCACAGCAGATTCCCAAACAACCGAGAGGGAGCTTAAAATGAGAGGAACAGTAGTTGTCCAGTTCATACTGTGGCTTTTTTTATCAAACAAATATAAAATAGAATCTGCAGATGCCACTGAAAGGAGGATTTCACAGACATTCATCATCCTTTAAAATGACAGCGTGTTCTTTTGATAGACTGTAAAACAAACTAAATACATGTGGTTGATTTACTGTAACAGTCCACTGATACAGTGCAGCATGTTTACTGCATATAGTCCAGAGAATTCACCGGAGTGTTATGGCTCCCGTTGAAAATTCAACATGTTGGTGATTTTCTCCAATCTTCTTCACAGCATAAAGTTGAGTGGTTAGTCTATCCCACTGTCAGTCTGTCCAGGGTTACCTCCGACCCAAATACTGCTCAGGACCCGGCAGCCCCAGGCCTATCTCTTATAGTGGTTCGGGGCGTCTGCAAACATGTACTTGAGTCTGTAAGCTTCTGCCAGGAGGAGTCCCACTTCTTCGTTTCCCCAGTGGATCGTTGGGAGATTCTGCAGGAGCATCAGGAGGCTCTGAGGAGAAAACCCAAAGTGTGTTTATGTCGACATAACTGAGGAACTGCTGACCATATTCTACACAGCAATAGTCCAGTCTGTCCTGACCTCATCCATCTCTGTCTGGTTCGGATCCGCCACCAGGCAAGACAAGGACAGACTGCAGAGAACAGTCAGGTCCTCAGAGAGGATCATAGGTTCTGATCTTCCCTCCATTGAGGACCTATTCCGGGCCAGGGTCAGGAAGCGGGCCAGAAAAATCACCACTGACCCCTCACACCCTGGCCACAATCTGTTTAGGCTCCTCCCCTCAGGCCGGCGTTACAGAGCGCTGTACGCCAAAACCACCCGACACAAGAACAGTTTCTTCCCCCAGGCTGTCGCTCTGATGAACTCTGAATAGTCACAGAGTGTGTGTCCACTCACATGAACAATAAACTAAAACTCTGCACTGCTGTATATACTTACTGTATATACTTACTGTACAATAACCCTGGTTTGGTGTATATATTATCCTTTATTTTTTATTTATTTTTATTTTTATTTTTTCCGCTTTTTAATTTCACTTATTTAAGTTCTGTACTGGAGAGAAAAGTTGCCGGAGTCAAATTCCTTGTATGTGTCATACTTGGCCATTAAAGCTGATTCTGATTCTGACATCAGTCAGGTAAAAAGACCCAGTCAGAAGTTCAGTTCTGTCTGCTGGGAGGAAGACGTGAGGCGGGAAACCCGTCAGCTCTTCAATGGTTTGTGTATTTGATTCTTAGAACACAGTAAGGACACTAAGGCTGGACATTATGAAAAACAGCATATCAGTAAAGAGAACAGTCATACTGATCAATATACAGAATTATCAATAACCATCACAAAATGTAGAAAAGGTATTTTAACTGTCTCCCTGGTCATTTTGTTATTATTCAATGAACTAAATTAACTAAGAATTAAATTCAGCCTATTATTCAATTTTTTTTTCTAACGATAAGTTAATAAAAAACAAAAACGAATCAAGGGACCTGAGTGACATCAGTAAATAAATACAAAGAAAAGTCATGTAAACTATTATAGATTTTTTAATTATGTTAGTAATTGATGCGTATTACTCTTTTAAACCTTATGACACTATATTTTTGTAATGGCTCAAACCTTTGCTTTAGTTTAAGAGTAAAAAACTGGCCAATAAAGAGGCTTATCAGTCCAGCTAAGCTAACCAGCTAGTCACCGATGGCTGAGGGTAGACGGAGCCCAGAACATTGGAGCCCAGTCCAGTCTCAGAGCTGAAGCCAGCAGGTCTTTCCACCCCCAGTTGTATTTTTAAAAGAGTTTTCACTTCTGAGGACGCGGTGGACAGTTTCAAAGCTGCAGGTGTTAGCAGCAACATTTATCTGAACTACTGAAGCATTTTTCTAGGACAGTTTCCTCCACCTCTTCTTGATGTGACATCTGTTGCAGCTCAAATCATTTGTTCCGTTTAGTGGTTTAAGAGGAGAGAGGGCTCAGTGACGGAGCTGATTGGTTTGGAGTAAGTAATGACTGTTGTATTGAGCTACCTGATGGACTAGAATGAAAAATATGGGGACATTCTTTTTACTCAAACTTTTATATCAATCCCTTTTTTCCATCACATCACACATTCATTGATTGATCAATATTTTTATCCAATTATTGTCCAGCCCTATTGAACACTATAACCATTACCATGCTGGGTTTGAAAAAAGAAATCAGTAAACTATAACACTGATGCAGCAATAGCTGAACGCTGGCCTAAGGTTAGTCTACCTGGGGAGTGTCTCTAGGATAATGATGGCAAGTAGAAGAAATAAAACCAGTATGTATAAGGACTTAGATTCAAACAGACAGGAAATGAAGAAGAGCATAGTCTTAGTGTAGCGGTACATGTACGATCCTCAACCTGAATAAATGAAGAGGGAGAAAAACTGGAGCATAGAACACCTAAAGCACTGGGACTCCATAACTCCCCACCCCCCCCCACCCCCTCATACTGAACAATGATCAGAGCGTAGCAGGGCAGATTTTTAGCATGTCTCCAGCACGTATATCTGTGGAAGATCCCTGAACGAGAGCTAGAACTGAAACTGAAAGCAGAGGGGAAGTTTCTCTGCATCAGAGGAAGCGCTCTGTAGCCAGGCAGATCAAGGACTCCTCCTGGACTTTTCCACAGTAAGTCTATTCTGTCAGGAATGACAGTAAAACCAACCAATCAGATGAGGCCTTTAAGTAAGTGTGTGAGGACAACCAATCAGAGCTATCCAACCTCAGGCTGTTTTTATCCTGAGGTCAGAGTGTGTAACTAGCTAGCTAGCTACAGTAGGAAAGGTTTGAACTTCTCATTTTTCAAAGAGTCTTTTTAGCGAAAACGTAGGGGAGGGTCTAATTCTATTTTTTTAAAAATCAGCATCATTTGATGGCATATCTGCCAATAATAAAAAAAAAAAATCAGATTCTCATCAGTACCTGGAAGTCAACCATGCCAAGGATTTCTTTGCGCCACTCAATGAGAAATGCAGCACACACATACAGGTGGAAGTGGGAGAAACCTTCAGCTTCAGCCTGTGGTAAACACAAAGAGAGCAGCCTGTTACCCAGCAGCCTCTGCTGTGACACGTGGCGATGACTCAGGATGAGTGATGGAGAGCATTCACTGAATACAGAGTTCTGTCAGAATGGAGCAAACAGCAGCTGAGGAAGGAAGGAACACTGTTACTGAAATGCAACATCAGAGTTCACTCTGAATATCCCTGGTTTCTACAAGGACAGAATGATTCTCAGGAATATGGGCCATTTATCACCATGGTAACAGAGTAAAATAATGTCTAATAGACGTGATTTAAAACAAATTTGATCTACCAGTTCTAGAAGAAGTTTGTTTGAAGGAGGGCGACAGGAGGATCTCCTTTAGTTTCCCCACCAGGACTGCTGGTTATATTTCAAAGAGGAAACATTTGGATACAGAGAAGCTGGTATTTTCTGTAGGTGCAGGTAGGATGTAGTAATCCTTTCAGCCAGCTGACCAGAGGGGTGTTCCACCAAGCGAGCTAACTCCAAAAGCCAGGCTTTTACAATCCTGGCTCAATTTCCCCAGATTCGTCTCCACCAACGAGGCTAACCTGAAGCCCTGCTCTGTCACCATGGCAACATGTTGGACCTGCCTGCTTCATGGCAGGCTAACTGTGAGGCTTATTTTAGCCTGATCAAATGATTGGATGATCCAGGTGATGTCAGACTGCGGGGCTGGTATCCTGCTGCTGTTCTCCCCTCACCACACCCACCCTCCATATAAAGTTATTAAATCATTGACAGCAGCTGAACTTTTGTTTTTGGTGGTTAAATCATGCAATGGAATATAGGTTTTAGCTTTGAAAAATGAGTTCTAATTAGATTTAACTTTTACTACTTTAAAGAACATTACTGTATTTAATCTTGCTTCCAGAAATGTTTTGGTACATCCATTTAGCTTCTTACACCAAGCATTATTAATAAAATAAATCAAATAAATCACTTTGTCTTCTGCAATGTTATATTCTAATTTTAATAATTCACAACAGACTCCAGATTATCTTGCCCTTCCCAACGAGGTAATATGATTTATTAACATGAATTTAGGAGTTTACAGTTAGAAGCTCTTCTCAGCGCTCAGTGTCACACTCTAAACCGTCCATGTAGCAACATCACCTAATTTCCATTCTAACCCAATGCAGCCTGACAGCTTCTCTATGCAGCTGCTGTTCCCCTTATTGGTTATGATGTAATTATGATGCTCATAGGCTGCATTAATAAGTCTTTCTCAGACTGGGAGAAGAACACAGCTCTTTCGTTCCCTCCTATTCTCACTTATCTAGCACTGATTGACAGGAGCTGCCTGTTGACCAACATGAACCACGATTGTTAAGCCTCGCTTGAATCGGCGGGGATTGATGTAGCCGAGTAAGCCTGGAGTGAACTGTTACGCTAATTCAAGCGAGAATATTTAAAATGAGCCTCGATTTGTTGAGCTGGCTTCATGGAAAAAAACCCTGTAGTGTGCAGCAATCTATGAGGAAGGAACCACCTCTGAGGGTCGCCTGACAGAAACAATCCTGAACACATTTTCAGTGCCTAACATCCATTTTTATGGTTATCAAGATCAAACCTGATCACTCATGACCAACAGTGAGTTTGAATGAGGTCTCTGCTTTAATCCGAACCAAGACAGATTGGGTTTTACTAGTCGACCCATTGGGTTCATATTCACAGGTTTAATCTGAGACATCAGGCAGAGACACTGGGAGGAAGACCAGTCCCTGATATCTGGCTCCCAGGAAAACTACCAGCCAACACTCAGGAAACCTGAACCGGGGTGGTGATCAGCACCTGGTAGGTGTCCCACAGACGAATAGTACAACGAAGTGGCAGCTCCCTCATCAGCAGGTTGTTCATCCATCGGAAAGCAAACTGCAGGTACTCCACCTCGTATTTGATGAAATGATTGTGAATGTCCGCTGAAGACAAAACACACGACATGTTTCAGTTCTCATGATTTGTGATGGAGTGAACCCCACCCTCCTGCACTTCTGTATCTGCTCACCATCTATGCGGCTGACCAGTTCCTCCAGCGCCTTCACCTTGTTCTGGATCCCCGGCTGGGCGAAGGTGTAGTTGTCCTGAGAGGTGCAGCGTTTCATTTAACAGGAACATGAACAGACTGACTCCACACTGAGGTCCAACACGCGTCGCAGCCTCACCTGTATGCCATCCAGCAGTTTGCTCATGCACCAGAAGCTGTCCGCCTCGATGTTCCTCTGGGTCTCCTGAGGCAGAGCGGCCACATCAAAGTTCTCCACATCTTCCGCTGGGATGAAAACAACAAACGCTTTCATTAAACTCTTGTTGTTAAACCAACATCTTCAATGAAAATCCTGTTAAATAAATACAGTTGGATAAAAAGGAAGACTTGTTGTCTTGTAACCACATTGTAAAGTAATGATCAGTTAACACAAGACGGCCCTGAAAACGCCACACTCTGCATTCACAATTCATGGCAAGGTGTAAAAAACGAATTAGACAACTAGTGAATTTAGCATTACAAGACCTGGATGGCTTCAAAATTCATTTTAATACCAAAGCTGCTTCTTTTTTCTACATTTTTGTTTTTTAAAAATTACAGCTGACAGAAGATATTTTAAAACCTTGTTTTCATTTTAGTATTAAATTCTGAGAGTCAAGCTGAATTCAAAGTCCAAAGAAAAACATGCTACTAGGCCCTGGGTGGGCTGAAGTCTATTAGTGAAAATTAATATTAATTCTTATCCACAGAAAATTCAATAATAAATAAAAATATATTTCTGCCAAGGCCTAGGCTGCTCACTTAAAAACAAACAGCACAGAGTTTAAAAACAGGAAACATTTAACCACTTTGTACCATCAACGACTTCTGTTTTTATATTCCATGTAGATAGTGAATAAAAATACTGATGAATTGTTAAATATGTCCATTTCCTATTGCTGTTATAATAAAAAACATTTCCAGTTTCCACAGAGAGCTGCAAAGCCTGATCTAGAGAGCAAAGCTGCTAGCCACACTAAGCACCCATATAACACGCTCAGCCTGTTTAATATCTCTACTGTATATTCATGTTTCTGTTGTAGAGAGCAGTAAACAGCCTGCGTTACAGCGACTGCTGTCTCAATATCTCTGCTCCTGGAACACAAATACTGCAAGGAGGATTTAGGGATGGGTCTAAATGAATCGATTGTTTTAACAAATACACTACTTGGACTTCTGTAGCTCAGACTGATGTCCATCCACCCAGGAACTATCATCTAGTTTAACAAGGAAACTTTGCAGCTTGTTTCTAGTTGGGCTTTGAATTCAGGTCACTGATTGGGAAAAAGTAGGATTTTGACTCATTTATACTTTTGTTTTAAGAAAACGTGGGTAGAAATGGGCATGAAAAAGTTGGAAATGACAGTTATAAGCCATATCACTCAGCCCTAGGACTATTTGAATTTTTCTTATTTTAGGCTAGTTTTACACCATCTACATCACACATGTCAAAGTCTAGGGCCGGGGGCCAAATCCGGCCCACCATAGACATTTATGTGGCCCTCTTTACTCTAGAGGAGCCCATAAATAGAACCTTTAAGTTCTATTAATGTGCTCCTAAAAACTATTTTATCACTCAAATTAGTGTTTATTGGAATAGTCCTAAATCACACCATTGTGAAGAGATGTTCGGCATCATTTAATCTTAAGAAGTACTTGTCACTGAGACAGATATTTATTAATATCTTAGTAGTTTGTTAAAAATAGCTTTATCAATATTTTCTGCCACAACCGGCACTTTAAGGACAATCATTTTCTAAATGTGGCCCAAACTGGAAATGAGTTTACACCCTTGATCTACACTAAACACAAGAACCAGAGGAGGGAGGAGACTGGAGAGAACAGGTTTTTGTTTGCAGATGGCACAGAAGCAGGAGTGTGTGTGTGTGACAGGATCTAGAACATCATTAACCTGAACACAACACAGCTCTTCAGCTAAGAAAGAAATCAAAAATCAAATTTAACACTCAGATCTGTGTTCTGTACTAAAACATATGAAGAGATTTAATATCCAAACAGAGTAAATGTAAAGCTACATACACATAAATTAACTTACTGACAAACTCAGACAGGAAGACAACAAAGAAGGGTGTGACCAGATCGTTGATTCCTTGGACGTAGCCGCTGGCTGGGTGACGGATGGCCCAGATGAAGAGAATCCGCTCAAACACCTGGAGACAGGAGGAGAACAAAAACTCTAAAGAAGCCAATTGTTCATTCTGATAAACGCTTCATCTAGAGTTGAATATGGTGAAAGGATAAGGGAACGACATGCTATGCTAAATAAATCCCTCCATTCTGCTTTCTCTTCTGATGTTCAGCTTGTACTTCAGTTTTTCAGAGGCCAGTTTGTTTCGTTCAGTGCAGCGACTTAACCTCTGTCCACCTGTAGGACGTGGTGGAAGGAGGGCTCAGGACGTCAGGCTCAGCCGCTGCTGGGATCTTTTTTCACTTTCCTCAGCAACTACATGTGCATTTTTCTGATTAGTGCAGAATAAAACTGATACAGTACAGACCAGAAGTTTGGACACACCTTCTCATTCACTGCGTTTTCTTTATTTTCATGACTACATTGTAGATTCTCACTGAAGGCATCAAAACTACGAATGAACACATATGGAATTATGTAGTAGTTTTACAAAAAAGTGTGAAATAACCTGGCCTCCAGTGAAGGCAAAAGGTCCAACAAGTACTAAGCATCTCTGGGAACTCCTTCAAGACTGATGGAAAACCATTTCTGGTGACTAGAAGCTCAACAGAATGCAAAGCAGTAATCAGAGCAAAGGGTGGCTACTTTGAGGAATCTAAAATATAACACATGGATTCAGTTATTTCACCCTTTTTATTTAAGTACATACAGTAATTCCATACATCATGTGTTCATTCATAGTTTTGATGCCCTTATTTAAGAATTTACAATGTAGACATGAAAATAAAGAATACTCAATGAATGAGAAGGTTTGTCCAAACTGTTGGCCTGTACTGTATTAGAAGAAAAAAAAAACTGTGGAAAAATAACTCTCAGTGTCTGAACTTCTAACTAAACCAGAAGGCAGTATTAAGCCCCTGGCTATGGAGCGCCATCAGGCTCAAACCACACAACCTCAACACACTGCAAATCTGAAATAATTTCTGTTCTTTTATCATAAAACCACATATGAGGAAGAAACTAAGCCCTATGTCAGAGAACTTCCTCTTCTTCTCAGTGACTCAGCAACACAATATTTCACCAACTTCCTCCAGTTAGATGCATCTAGTCGTGAAATCAGGTCAAATCATTCGGACATTTCAAGCTCTTCCTTTCTAACTACTGGGACTACACATTACAATTCCTCACCTGTCATTTCTAAGTCTTTTATTAACCCATGAGGATGTAAAAATGGAGAATGTTCAACTCTGCACAATCTACTTATTAATCTGTAAACTGGAAATCTGAATTACGAACCAGTCACCTGCAGCAGAACCAGAGCATGGAGTGACCAAGAGAGCAGCCAGCAGGATTTAACTTTATATTTAAAATTAGGAAAACAACTGAAGATAAAAACACAATAATAACCAAGGTTAGAAGGAAGTCTTTATTAGATATACAGAATGTTTTCCTGCAGTAGAGTTTAGGTCTTTTACAATAGAAGATAAGGGTCTTATTAGCTTTATTATCTGGAAACAAACTCAGTGAGACCTGAGAAATACCAGGGGTAACTTTGACATTAGTCCTAACCTGGCAGGAATGCTGCATATGCTTAGATATAACCCCTCCCCAAACACACCCACTCTTTTCTTTTCTGTCCTTTATTTAGTGTTTGTTTTGTGGCACTAGTGGTCTACATTCATGAGTATAAGACAGAGAGAGAGTCAACAGCCCAGGGAGGGGCGCCGTGAGGTCACATGATGCACCTGCTCTACCACTGCCACCCCCCACAGCTTCACAACTCGGCTCATCCCCTGTCCAATACAATCCCTACAGTGATACATGGTGGTGGGAGCATCATACTGTGGGGGTATTTTTCAGCTGCAGGGACAGGAAAGATAAATGCGGCCAAGTCCAGAGATATCCTGGAAGAAAACCTCTTCCAGAGTGTTACAGACCTCAGCCTGGGCCGAAGGTTCACCTTTCAACAGGACGATGGCCCTGTAAGCTCACAGCTAAAATAACTAGGGAGGGGCTTTAGAACAACTCTGGGACCATTCTGGACTGGACCAGCCAGAACCCTGACCTAAACCCAGAAACCTAAAAATGGCTGTCCACCAACATTACCATCCAACCTGACAGAACTGAGGAGGATCTGCAGGAAGAACGGCAGAGGATGGAAAAGCTAGGTGCATCATTCCCAAGAAGACTCCTGGCTGTACAAGCTCAAAAGGAGCTTCTGCTCAGTACCAGTAGAGGGTATGAAAACTTATGACCATGTGATAGTTCAATAACCTGCCACTTTGCAGCTGTTACCTCTGTGGACAACAAAGGATGTATGTATTTGTATCAAAGGGCTCTTCCTCCAAAGGAAGGCTGGGAGTGCGGCTGATCTAGAGCAGGATTCTATGTCTCGGCCCACTTCAGCTCACCTCTTGGACTGCAGGCTGCTGGAACAGAGGGATGAGAGGGTTGGTTCTTGGAATGTCAATGTGGATCTGATGGGAACAAATCAGGACACTCAGGTGAAGGTAGATGACCCCAGTGTGTCTAGTTCATTTAGAGCGACTATCAGACGGTGCATGGAGGAGAACCTTACCTGTCTGTATGTGTCTTTGTAGTGCTCATCTGTTCTGGAGTGGTAATACTGCTCTATAAACCCAAAGTATTCCTCTCGCTTTCTCCTGAGAACCAGCTCTCTGCGCTCCTTGTTGGCCGGTAGGTAGCCCTGAGAGGAACCAGAACACAGAGGAGAAACTTTTTTCTTTCTGGGGAACGGAACAAGCTGGCCGAGTGAGATAAGAGCAGGGAGAAGATAAGGCCGCCTGCGGAGCGAAGAGCGACTCACACCAACTCAACATTACTTGATAACCAGACTAAAACAGTATTGGGTTGTGAGCCTTACTGAGAGGAGCCTCCATGTGATTGGCCGGACCTCTCTTGGTATTCCAGACCAGCTGTGTTTCCGCAGTTCTTCTGTGACAGAAAAAGCAGAAGAGTCAACACTCAGCTTCACTTTAAGAACAGAGAGCAGCAGTTTCAGCAGGCTGGAGGTCAGAGCCAAGGGAGCTCACACTGCGCTTAATGTGAAGCTCCTCACCTGCAGACTGATTAACGGATGGATGATATTTTAGTAAATATATATTTACAACGCATCAACTGGGTCAGAACCTTGAGATGATAGAACAATGTGATTCTGGGAAGGCGTTACAGGACAGCTGGGGGCGACACTGAGCTAGGCGGTGTGTGGACTTCTTTCTGCTGTTCAACAGTACCTAGGTCAGTGTTGGGACTAGCCAGCAGCTGCTTGAATTTATCCAGCCGGCTTTTCTCCCTCACAGTCATGGGTGGCGCCCCTGAAGCATTCTGGTCTGAGATCCGAGCCACCAGTGGGATGATGGGACGAACTGGGAGAGACTGCTGCTTCTGCAGAGAGGAGCGGACTGACACCGAGGAACAGGGAGAAAACAACAGGAGAATCAGTCCCTGAAAATAACTCCTGTTTCCTCCAGATGACAGCATCTACCCATGTTATAGCACACAGTGACCAAACAACCCCTGTGCTTGGCTTTAGCCTCGCTGTGACATGGAGTCCGCAGATTAATTAGCAACAGTCTGAATATTCAGGAGTTCAGAGATCAGTAAACAGCTATTCATGAGACAGATGCTTTTCAATATGAAAACAAACACACAAGGTAATCCCACATCTGCCCAGCAACACATGATGTTTCTGGACTGAAAAAGTTTCCAACCACATATTCTTCAGATTCTGCTTCCAGATCAGAAGGTAAAAGCCTTTAGCACCGTATACTCACCACAAACACAAACTTTGTATTTTACTGCTTCCTTACTGCATAATACTGCAGCCACTTTAACGTGTGTTCACAATGGCGCCATCCATTAATGCCACATATTGTTGTCTAGGAAACATAGTTTAGAGTGATCATAAGAACATAAGAAAATATCAATATGCCGATACATTGTAATATTTTAAGTCAGGATATTGTACCAGTATTCCAAACAAATGTATTGATTTTTATTTATATATTTTGTTAAGAATTGAATAGAACCATTAATGAGAAGAATTGTTTTTGTAAAATTAAAACTATGACTTTTAGTTGGTGGCTGTTTTGACCTTCTCGGTTCCTGTGGCGTGTTTAAAATACTGGGGGGAAGAAAAAAAATCACAAAGTACTTACTCGTGGTATTGTAACACACATGGCCAATACACATCCGTACCCCTCTGTATAGTAGGGGTGTGAGAGTACACAAAAAAGTGGTTCAATATGTTTTTGGTACAATTTAATCAAGAAAAACCCATAAATGTTCTTCATACTTTTATTTTTACCTACTGATCTGAATTAAATAGAGGAACGTTTCATGAATTCTTTTCTTTTAATTCCTGAAATTAATTTCACCTTATGTTCTATAAATTAAAAAGTTCAAAGTATTGGGATGTCAGTTTTACACTATAAACAACCAAGGTTACATTAAAAAGTATTGAGGTGAACTATTGTTGTTGACCAAATACTTTATATAAAAAAAATAAAAAATATGATTTCCTGGATTGTTTTTTACATCATGTCTCTCACAGTTGAAGTCTTCATATAATGAAAATTACAGACCTCCCTCACCTTTTTGAATAGAAAAACTTGCACAATGGCTGTCTGACACTCTTGATGCAGCACGTCAACCAATCAGAGGATCTCACTGTAGTGATGTCGCCCGACATCATTATCTGACCAACCACGCTCCGTTAGTTTAACACATCCAGCAGAGAAAGGCCCGCCCACGGCCTTCACAAGCTTCAGCTTAAAAACGTATCTGTGTCGAACTAGTGACAAAGCGTGCGGCGTGAACGCATCATTACATGACTTCACCTTTCAATCCACAACAAGAAAGAAATGACAGCTGACCAGAGTAGCTGCATTAAGTTGTTATGAACCGAATCAAACTTTATGATTTCTGTATGTTTGATCTTTGTTGGAATCAGTGAAAAAGATTTTCACTCAAAACCCCACTAAAACATGTTTTCCCATCAAGGCTGATCTTCCTCTTCAAGATTTTGGACAAAAATCTATTCTTTGATGTATACTGTATATTGAATAAACTGATTATCTTCATACTTGTTGCAAGATGCTTAAAAATAGAGCTTTTAAAAAATATTTTTACATATACGCACAAATGTAGGATTTGGACCGTATCATTTTATTCCTCCAAATCCTTTGAAATGTGACTGATGGGCAGAGAAACAGTTTGTTGAATTTTTTTCTTTGTTTTTTTTCTGATTAAAAGAACAACCAAAGTAAAGCAAAATGTCCATAATGTCCTCCGGTATTTAGCGGGTGTGTTTGTGGAGTGGGACATGTCCTGTTAGGCGTATAGAGTACAGTTTAAGGCCTGATGTAATCCTCAGAGCTGTAGCTGCAGAGTTTGCTCCCTCCTAATAAAAGCCATAATTGCCTTCAGCATGAAACTGTGATGACTCAGCACAATCTGCTGGGACTCCTTACATAGAAATCTTAACTGATTAGAATGTTTGTAAAATTGTATTGAGATGACATTTGTTGTGAATTGGCGCTAAATAATTGGTAACCCACCTGAGGACGTGCTGAGCTCTGCATCACTACTGGACTTTACAAATCTGCCGTTGACACGCTCACACTCTGACCCATCATCCCTCTGGGGGTCGTGACCCTGCTCTACGGGTGGAGTCCTTACACGAGGTGGCGCGCTCTCTGCTTCGCCCGTCTGATGCCGGAGTTGCTGAACAAACACAGAAACAAATAAAACTCAGCTGTGAGAGGATTCCGACCAGCCTGTCGTTTCCCACCAGGAGGCGCTGTAGCTAACCTGGCTGAGCACCGCTGGGGTGGAGTCCTGGCCTGAAGGAGAAAAAGACGTTTGGAAGGGAGTTCCACAGAAATGTTCCTCATCCTCATCATCAATGTCCCAAGCATCATTTGTGCTGCAAGCAAACTCGTGGAAACTACAAGCTTTTTTAGACTTCAGGTTGTTGAATTTGGGCTTTGTGTCCTTTGGGTAGCTGCAGAGAAAAAGAAAAGATAGAAGACCTGACAGATGCCAATGGTGGGTGATGGGCTGACTTTAATTTACAATAAATGTTGGAATAATGTTTAAGATGCACCGAGCAGTCAGCTGGCGAGGGAAATCCGACCGTTTCTGGCTTCACCGGCCCTGATTAGAAACTAAAACCAACCTTTCTCTGATCAGCGATCACACTCCCAACAGTCTTCAGTGTTCAGGGTGTGACTGACGGTATCAGGCTGAAAATGAGGAACTTTCAGAAACAGAGAGGACCTTAAAAACCAAGCCATTTATTATCAAGAAGAGTAAATTAATTTGAACTAGTTAAAAATAAATATCATTTTGAAAGCTGATACTCTCTTGATGTTGATGTCCAGAAACATCTCTATGACGGCCATTTTAGTTTCTAAATCTGGAGAGGTATGAATAGTTTTGGTCTCAACTGTATAGAGTTGGACATCATCTCTGCTTCAGATTTGAAAGATTAGGAAAAAAAACGCTCATGGCTGGAAGGTTAAAAATAAAAATAATGTCTTCTGTTTAATTGGAGCCATTTAACAGAAATTGGCATAAATCTTTATTTTCAGCTCAGTTTTACCAAAAAAAATTAAAATGAGAATTTGACGACAAAAATCTGATCAGTGCATCTCAAGATAATGTTACAAAAAACCAAAATAAAATATGAGTTTTAATAAATAAAGCACAAGCGTAACTACTGGGTCACAGTTGTACAGCAACTATCCATGCAGTTCAAACACATTATTAAAATCATAGAAAAATGGAAACAAATAGTGGAAATGACAACACGGTGCATCCAGGTGGCATGCAGCAGCAGCAGCAGTCCTACGTTGAGCACTTACGTGCGTCGGAAACGTGGATCAAGAGGTGGATGCTGTGCCCCATAAACTGGCTGCACACTGCAGACAATAGTGGAAAATGCAGTCACCACTGTGTAGAAAACACTTAACACCAAGTGTTCACATCTGCTGGGGGAGGGGGGCGTTCATTTATCATCCCACTTCTTCTAAATATTAGAGTTCAGACAACATTCCAGCATCAGATGAGCCTTTCCCACTCATATGCAGGAATAATCGCAGGACGCGTTTCAGGGGAAAAAGAAACTATTTCCTCTATGAATTCATATAAAAGTCTTAAAATAGCAGACATCAGTGATTACCAAAGCTAGGGTTGAAACCAACCTGAACAACAATAACAATGATAAACCACATTTATTCTATTAATGTTGTAAAAGATACAAAAATGACTAGATATCAAATGAAATATTGGCTGTTGACACTGATTGTGTTGTTAGGGTTTGGATTTGGACTCTATCCCATCAGTCTTTTGTTATAAACCGCTATAACCAATCAGAGAACATCGCTCTCCACACGGACCACTGCTGTTTCTTCCTTTAGCCAGACTGTAGAAGTAGTGCACAGCTTGCTGGGCTCCCACGTTGTTCACCTCCCTGTGGTGGCCAGTATGTCCAGCAGAAAGGACAAACTTGAACTATTTCTTTTAAAAACACTCTGGCAACCCAGAACAAACAGTGAGAAGTACAACAATTCCCATTTCTGCCTTTGTTTCCTCACAGAAAGCCAAGAATTCCCCCCATGATGCACCTTCTTCAACCCTGCTTGCCTTCTAAAACTCCTCACAGTCCTTGAATCAGGTGAGTCATAGTGTGGCCTGGGGGCCAATTGCAGCACTTCAAGGGATTTGGTGGAAGCCCTTTGACTGCAATAGAAAACTGGTATAAACTTGGTTTGCCAGCTCCATGTCAACATTTGGTGCAGTTAAAAAAATAACTAATTTACAGTAAAATTAAAAATGACTCGTCTAAAAATGGAAGGTACAACGCAGAGAACTAACCACGGTTTTGATATTAAATTAATTCCATTTCATTCTTTGGTGCAGTAAACTCAGCTAAATAAAACAAGAGTTTCTGAAGACTGAGGCCTGGATTATACTTCTCTGTCAGCACACTTTGATGAAGAGGTTTTCCTTTTCTACTTCTCCATTGTTGTATCAGTGTTGTGAAGCAATCCTCCTCCAGGACAGCAGAGGGCTCAGACCTTAACTGGCAGGTCTACCTAGCATTGCAGTGATGTCTCTGGTCAATAGGGAGGGGTACCGAAACCTGGATGCAGACCGATAAGCTTCAGCCTTATCAGTCCTCTTAACGGTAAAATTAAGGTCATATTCTTCTTTTGCGGGAGATATAAACACAAGCCAAAAACTGTATTGGCCGCCTTGGCCTCCTTAAAAAACACACACGCCGCGGGGACTGAAGGTGGGAGGAGCGACTGCGGCACAGCCTCTCACTACAAGCTCCGCTCACCAGTAGTTACACAGACACGATGGCAGAGCAAACGAAACAATCCAAACTTTGGCTTCGTTTTACAAAAATAGAAGCCGGCAATGCACGCTGTCACAAATGCAATAAAAGCTTTGCTTAAAAAGGCCAGAACACAAGTAAACGCTTTGCTAAAATACACCAAATACAAACAGAGTTGTTTGACTTCCTGAGTGCTGCAGCGATACAGAAAATGGATGGGTGGATGTTAGATTGTTGTTCTCAATGTTCTCAGGGCTTATTTTGCACTATAAACTTTAGCATTCAAAATTTTTCATTTTGGCTCTTGCCTCGTTTTATTTGAATACCTTAAACTTTTTTAAATAAACAACACAGTATTTTTAGTTTTTGATCTATAAATTAATTTGTTTATATTGTGTTTTTTTAAGGTTATTAATTTCTTACTTTTTATTTTGCTGTTATATATTTCCTGTGCTTTGCTGTTCCAATTATTAAAAAATAAAACAATTATAGTTCATTATTTGTGTTTTTCCCCTTTCGTTTTAGTCCTTAAAAATAAAAAGTACCGATAAGGATAGCGATAAAGTACCGGACCGATAAGGAGTATCGTAAAGAGTAGTGGTATCGATAAATCCTTAATGATGCCCAACAGCAGTTTTTTGTTTGTTACATCAGCTTGTAAACACACATCCACTGAAGGAGCAATGGCCGACAGGGAGCGAACTTTGATTGGCTGGAAAGCTTTTTAGTAGAAGTGCAGCTCATAAAATATTCTAAAAACATGGAAACAAACCCAGCAGTCTGTTTGGTTGTTCTCTACACCTCCTGGTGTTCAAAATCCCCAAAAGACCAAATTAGATGAAATGGCCTTGTGTGGAGGAATGAAAGGACGCCACGTTAGATCCGGTCAGCACGTTAAAGCAACGGTAAAGCCTCTAGTGGTCAAACTCTGCATCCACTCCTGATTACATGGACTGTAGAGCACCATTCTGGTGAAACGATCTGACCAATCACAGGCGGGTGTTCTCTGTTGTTTGACAGCTAATGGTTAAAAATTGGGCTCTACTTCGACTGTCCTTGCGTAGGTGACAGCCAGACCTTGCAACAAAATGTGTAATTTTGTCATAGTTTTCAGATAAAAAGGAAAAAAAAATGTTGTGGCTCTTATTTTCTCTTATCTTGAACGTTTTGGCCACTGCTGCCCTAAACCCTGTTCCCCATGTTGTTGACCCCACAATGTTTATGTGTTATACTAACAACAGGTAGTGCATAATAGTGAAGTGGAAAAATAATTATACATGTTTTAATGGGGTATATTTCCTAAAAAAAAAAAAAAAAGGAAAGAAGGAAAGAGAACAATTCCCCAGGAAGTCCTGTTGCAGTTTGCCACCAGGCCAGTAGAGGTCAGAGTCTTCCCTTGGTGGTAGAACCAACAACACTGATAACAAAGTCAGTTCATCTGAGACTTTTATTCCAGCTATGACCCTGACAGATGGCCTAATGATCAGCGCTTTAATGGAACAGTTTCCAGTAAGCCTCCAGGCTGAGAACTGGACCTGCTGGTCACCTGGCACCAGCTGAAGGTCAGAAACCACTCCGCTCTTCCTCTCCAACCCTCTGTCCGTGTTTGGGGCTTCAAGCCGTCCATCTCTCCGTCTGCATGTCCGTCCTCAGCACTTACATCCGTCTGAGGACAAAGACTGCCACGCCCTCTCCTTGGAGATCCACTGCGCTCGGGTTTCCCAAACAGACCAGGCGGCCCCGCCCTCTGGCGGTTCTGGACCAACACGTTCGCCGCTCAGCAGAGGAAACCAACGGCTCATGTGGCCAGGAGCAGCATAGAGCTAGGGCCTTACTGCGTGGCTGTGATGCATGCTGGGACATGCTCCATCCCCGTTTCACAACCAATATTACTATTAGGCTCACATTTGGAGCCTGACATGACGAACAATAGAAATAATGAACACACAGCACACACACACACACACACCTTTAAATGGTTGTCATCTGGATTTAGCTCGGCTAAAATACTACAGCTCTACTGCATTTAAGACATGCTAAAACTCTCTCCATAATTATAAGAGTCTCATAGGCATAATGTCCATCATGTCCATCACTATGCAGTGAAAAAGCCAGAAAAGTAAAAATGTAAATAAACATTACATATTGTATTTCTATCTTTTGGCAGAAGCCTGTGTCATTTCCAGTCAGAAACAAACTTTGTGTTTGAATGAAACTGAATTTAAATATAAATATGAATCCATGGGTATGAATAGTTTTGAGCCTTACAGCTGCCTGCTGCACCAATAGACCAACATTTACCTGGCTCCCTCCAGGTGTAGCCAGCAGCAGCAGGTTGTTCACAGACCAGCTACTGTCAGCCCTCCTTCAGCTCCCAAGACACAACAGGATGTGTTTATGCAAGCAACAATCAATCAGTCATTCAGCCAGCTGACAGGCAGTGTGAAGCAACATCCAGGGAGAAGCTCTAAACGAGTGGTTCCTAACCTAGAGATCACCGTTTGGTCTGTGCTGAGACATGAGGTTAGCAGAATTATATCTGTAATTATTAGAAACTCCAAGAGACAAAAAGAAAACTGTCCATATAGCCAACAGTGAAACAAGAAAAAGATCAAAACCCTACAATTGCTGTTTATTTTTTGCAAATAAAAGTTCGTAATTAATTCAGTTTAATATGCAGGAAAGAGTTGGGGTTGTGGGTTCCAGCTCGTCTATCAGGCTAGAAAGGCTGGGAACCAGTTCTCTGAAGCTACAGCCACCAGTCTGCTTATACATATAGCTAGACCTCATACTAATATCAAAAATAACTGCTTCAAATGATTGTGTGACTCTAAACGAGCCCCGCTGTCTAAAGGGAGCAGGTTGCGTTGCAGCAGCTGCCAGCAGGAAGCATACGGCGGCCGCAGGGTGACAGATGACACCCCGCTGAAACAGTGATGGAGGTCAGTCCTCCTGTCGCTGACAATACTAAACCAGCAAATTCATCCAAAACATTTTTAGGCATCCAGCTGTCATGTTTTTAGGCAGCTAGGTGAACCAAAGCTTCTGTTTCTATACACATTCATTTTCTTATTGTTTGCCAAACACATCCACTCTCTGACATTAATAATACCACAACATTCTGGTCCAAAAGTTAGCACCACTTTGGTAAGAATGAGGTAACCAACCTTCCGGGAACCTTAGCGTTTCTCCTCCAGAAATTGATTCTGTTGTCGGTGGCCATTCTCGGATAGCAAAACCCCCTTCAGCCTCGCACCGAGCCCGTCCGGCTCCGCGTACCATGAAAGCGAACCAAGAGGGAAGGGGAAGGGACGCTTCCGCGTTTCACAGCGCGGCCCCGCTCAGCTCTCTCTGGTCAGCCTCGGGAAGAGTTCAAACGATCCGGAGATAAGGCCATGTCTGTCGCTCTGCTGCGAGGATGAGCGAAGCGGCGCACTGGAAGCCGCCATCTTGGGGAGCAACGGTCGAAGCGCGTGATTGGCGCGAGGACAGAACAGGTGCGGTGAAGGTGGCCAATAGGAGCTGCTCACGGCTGAGGAGCTGAGGAGCAGGGAGGTGAGGAGCTGAGGAGCAGGGAGGTGAGGAGCAGGGAGTGAGGAGCTGAGGAGCGAGGAGCTGATTTCATATTTCAAAACAACATATTCAGACAGGAAAATGTACAAAGTTATATGCAAATTCCTGTACTTTAAATATTTAAGTAATTTATTTTTTTTTTTTTACAAATAAGTAGTAAGAGAAAATAACAGGAAGTCTCACTTTATATGTCTGTTGATTTTTTGTTTAAACACTTTTGTTCTTCATTCAGTGAAGTTAATAGTATTGGTAGGCTACCTGAAAACACTCAAACAAAAGTAAAAAGTATGATGTAGTAAAACAAACCAAGTAACCAAGTACCCTTTTTCAAAAAGGAATACTCAAGTAAATCTATCTTCATATCCACCTATGTCTATACAGTTGTCTTTCTAACTTTTACAGCAACATTTCTATTGACATTTTTTTTTTTTTACTTTTTCGAAGACTGAGAAAAAAAACCCTAAAATGTTTTAATTAATAATTATTACTATCAATAACGCTTGATTTAAAAGTTGGAAACACAAATCCAAATTTTTGAAAAAGTGATGAGAAAAATCCCTCTGTTGAATCGCCACCACAGGTGGAGGAGAGCTTTGAGTACTCCTATATGATCCTGATGGCTGTGTTTGCCTGGTGCTAGCTAATGAGACTAGAGCAGGGCTATGCAACCTATCCAAAGAGCCAATTCACACTAAATTCAGCTAAATAAAACTCATTTAGAGCCACTCAACCTTTAGAAAGAAAAAAACAACAACTTGTAATTTAAAAAAATATTTTCTATATTCAATGCATGGTCATTTATCGACTACAATTTTATATTTTTTTGCAGGTTTCAAAATAAAAAAAGTACAAAGCTTTAGTAAAACAAGGATGGATACATTGTCTTCTATTGAATGTTGATATTTGTAATAAAATAAAAAAAATACTTAAAAAACTTTTTTAACCTAGCAACAAGAAAAATAGAGCTAAAAAAATTAGTTGCTTTTAGTGTCATTCTGTTGTGGAAGATCAAAGCAATTATTCAATGAAAACACAGAAAAACTATTAAAATGTACATTTTCATTAGATCTACACTTTAAAGCATGTGTTGGTTCTTTATTGTTTTTTTTCTAATAAAGTTATTAGGAACAATTGTTGAAGGTCCAAAGTGCCACAGGTTGCAGACACCTGAACTTGAGCCACCCTCTTGTGGTGGGGAAAGGACGAGACTTGGCTCCTGGGCTTCAGCCTGAGGAAGCTACTGGGATCATGTGCCATGCAAGCTGAGTGGCAGACAAGGCCAGGGACCTTAGTATGCTAACTCCTGATGCTTAAACTGGATTTTAAGGCATAGAATGTCTCACCTCTCTGAAATGATGCTGGTTTCAGAGTCAGCTCTTTGTTCCTAATAACTGGTGCATTGTCTATGCTTCGAAAAGTAAACTTGAGCATACCATACATCTAAAGTTAATTAATGTTTTCAAAACCAAAGCAGCTGATTTGATTTTATAAAACAGGATATTTATTCTCCTGTATAGTTGCGTGAATTAACTCTCCTAAAATTTTTACCTAAACAAGTAATCATTTGACTTACCAAATGTGAAGGATGCAAATATGTCCAAACCAAGACGTCCTCTGGGACAATCAGATCATAATCTTGTCTTTCTCTTTTCAGAATATAAACCCTTTGTTCAGAGGCAACCTCCAACAAAGACAACTGTTAGAAAATGGTCATATGAAGCTGAAGAAGACCTGCAGGGTTGTGAGTCCACAAACTGGACGACTCTTTGCCCGCTACATGGAGAGGACATCAATGCCATGACTGAGTGTGTGACTGACTACATAAACTTCTGTGTGGACAACATCATCCCCTCCAGAACAGTGAGATGCTTCCCTAATAACAAACCCTGGATCACCAGTGAGCTGAAGGAACTGCTGAACAAGAAAAAAAGAGCCTTCAAGGAGGGAGATAGGGAGTTATTAAGGAGTATACAGAAGCAACTAAAAGTCAAGATCAGAGACAGCAAAGAGGCTTACAGGAAGAAGCTGGAGAACAAACTACAGAGGAAGAATATCAGAGATGTCTGGTCTGGAGTGAAAAAGATCACAGGCTTTAACAGCAAGAAGGCTTTGAATAGATGAAAATCTGGATAGAGCCAATGAACTGAACACGTTCTTCAATAGGTTCAGTTCAGGAACAAGCTCAGCATCTTCCTCTCCTGTTTCCAGCCAAAGAGACATCCCACCCTCCTCTGACCCACACCTGTCCTGTCACACCTCAGATGTTTTATCTTCCACCTCAGTCATGAACTCTTCTACTTACACAACTTCGTCTTCAACCAACTCAGCAGATGCTGCTACCCCCTTTATCTTACTCTCCCACCTGTCTGTTTCTAGAAATCAGGTGAAGAGGCAGTTGAACAAACTGAACCAGAACAAGGCTGCAGGTCCAGATGGTGTCAGCCCCAGAGTCCTGAAGACCTGTGAAGAGCAGCTCTGTGGGATTCTGCAGCACCTCTTCAACCTTAGCCTGACCCAGGAGAAGGTTCCAGTGTTGTGGAAGACATCTTGCCTTGTTCCAGTACGAAAGAAAACTCACCCATCAGTCATCAATGACTATAGACCTGTCACCCTGACATCCCACATCATGAAGGTCCTGGAGAGACTTTTTTTTGACCAACCTACTGAAACTAGAACCTATCAGGACCCCCTGCAGTTTGCTTATCGCCATGGTGTTGGTGTTGAAGATGCCATCATCAACCTGCTTCAACCAACTCACTGTCATCTGGACAAAGCAGGCAGCACTGTTAGAATCATGTTCTTTGATTTATCCAGTGCATTTAACATAATTCAGCCTGATTTGCTTTGTCAGAAACTCCTGAAGACACAGGTGGAGGCCTCAACAATCAGCTGGATCAATGACTACCTGACAAACAGACCACAGTTTGTGAGACCGAAGGATTGTATGTCAAACCAGCTGGTCAGCAGCACAGGAGCACCACAAGGCACTGTACTCTCACCATTCCTTTTCACTCTGTACACCTCAGACTTCCAGTATAAGACAGAGACCTGTCATCTGCAGAAATACTCAGACTACTCTGCAATTGTCGGGTGTTTCAGAAATTGAGAAGAAGCTGAATACAGAGAGCTGGTGGAGCGCTTTGTGCCATGGTGTGGAAACAATCATTACTTTGGATGTGAACAAAACTAAGAGATAATTGTAGATTTCAGTTGAGTCAAAAACTGTTTGCAACCTAAGGGAAGAAGTCGAGGCGGTTGAGGAGTATAAATAACTCAGAGTTCACCTGGACATCTACAAGAAGCAACAGAGCAGATGCTGCAGATCCTCTACAAGTCTGTTGTGGAGAATGTCATCTCTTCATCCATAATCTGTTGGGGTAAGAGCATCAGAGCCAGGGACTTGAAACGGTTCAACAACCTGATAAAGAAGGCTGGTTCTGTTCTGGGGACAAGTTGAGATGATGCAATGAAAGCAGCCTTCATAAAGTTGAAAAATAAAAATGAAGGATAACCCTGAGCTTCCTTTTCATGAGACTATCCTAAAACAACAGAGTATCTTCAGTCAGAGGCTTGTTCAGTTTCGCTACAGCTACAGGAGAGCCTTCCTGCCCACAGCCATCATGATCTCCAAAAAGTACCTGGACAATTAATTAGTATGAACTACAAAAACACTTAATTTTCCTCTAGTATCAATAAAGCATTTTCGAAAAGACAAGAAAAGAGAAAAAGGTGAGTGCTTGTGTGTTAGATGAATCAATAGCCTACTGTAGCAGATGGGTGCTCTTCAGGATCAAAGAGGAAAATCCAGTTAACAAAAAGAAGAAAATCCCCAATTCATGCGCTAACCTGTTTTCTCTTAGTCTCTTCCTACAGTAGGTGCTCCTGACCCGCCCTGCTTGACGACCCTGACCAAGATGGCATTCCGGTGGAGGAACGTTCTCCACATCACATCCTGCTACCAACTTCTGCTTCTGTATCAGTTCTGTTGCTCTTTCTGTGTCTCTGCTGCCTTCTCCAAGCCACAGACGGTCTCGGCAGATAACCGCTTATGCTGAGCCTGGTTCTGCTGGAGGTTTCTTCCTGTTAAAAGGGAGTTTTTCCTCTCTACTGTCGCTTGATGCTTGCTCAGTGTGAGGGATTGCTGAGAATTACACGACGCAATCTTCTGTGGTTCTCTAATTCCTAAATTAAACATTGTATTGTAATAACTCTTCTTGTAAAGTGCCTTGAGATGACATCTGTTGTGAAATGGTGCTATATAAATAAACTGAATTGAATTGAATATGTAGATCTGAGGAACTCCGTGAAATAAAAGTGCTTTTTTGGATTAAGAGGGACATGCCAACATATTTCAACCGGCTAAGTGGTCTTCTTCAGGGAATATTTAAGTAGAACTAAAATAAATTAGAAGTCTCATGGAGAGACTCTCTGGTCAGGTGAGGCTGTGGGGGGGCATGGCAAATTAATAGGGTCCTGTTGCTTCGCCCCTCCCCTCCATGTTTTAACTGCACAACCAAACAAAGAATTGCTGTCATTTTTGATTGTTGAGAACTTTGGAATTACATTGTGGGTGCCACGCTGTGCGGCTGCTGTCATTGGTTCAACTCAGGCTGAGGATCCTACCTGGTGAACAGCCTGTACCAAATGGGTTGTAGAGTGTTAAGATGAAACACCTGACTCTGCATGTGACTTTGATGCCTCAATGTTTATAGGTTTGTTAAAATGAAGAGATATCTGACTGAGTCCCCCCACCCCCTCCCTATTTATTATTTAAGCAGCACCATCTGGCTGGTACATCAGTTAAAGCCTATTTTGTAGCAAAGGGTCTTGAGGCATACCTAGTTTCTTTACATTTTGCCTAAAAAAAACTGACTTAAGTTATAGCAATGTTGGTTCAAAATTATAAACACAGCTTCAAATATATATTAGTATTTACCTGAATGATGCTGGAGTATCAGGGATGTACTTTAACTTGAAAAAGCCTAAAAAAGGTTTGTCAATGTATCATTCACAATCATGATTGAATGCAGCTGTCTTAAGCATGAAACAGATTAATTTGATAGTACTGACTACTACTCTGAACAATCGGAAAGTCCAACTAATTCAGCGAAGATCTATGAAGGTGATTACAGTTTTGCATTGCCAGGAAATGGCCTTTGTCTAAAAAAACAGCAAATATCTGCATGATCATGAAGAAGTAAATGGACTGCCTTAGGCGTGACGTTTGCAGCCATCGATGTATAAAAACCCCAACAAAAACTGAATTCCTTCTATCATAGTCAGATGAGGTAAAAATAAAAAGATTAAGATTGAGACAACAAGTAAAGTATTCTTGGACTCTCCTACCTAAGAATATTGTATCAACTATCAAGCATGGTGGTGGCAGAAACATGCTTTGGGGGCTAATTTGCTCCTGTTGGTACTTCTGCTTTACCCAAATTTGAAATATAATATAAAGTAGAATCTCATTACAATTCTTTAACTATACCTTAAATTAAAAGCTCAGAGCAACAAAGACACATCAAAATGCTTTAGGAATGATAGAAGTTAGTTTTATATATTTAAAACATTATTTCAGAAGCTCCACCCTCAGCCCTGTTAAACATATGTGTACGATAGTCTAAATAAGGAGGTCAACCAATTAGAATTAACTCTACCAAGTTGATGACTACAAAGAGTGTGGCTTGCTAGGAGACATCTAGCCAAATATTGAAATACAAATCCTAATTATTATTATCTGAAAACAATACAACAGTCATGCCCATGGTGATTTAAAAAAATCTTCTGACAAACAGTCAGATAATTAGAACATGTGCAGTCATAGAGTTAAAGGCAATGCTATCCAATACATAGGAAATGTATGCAAACTTCTGATTTGTTAGAGAATGATGAATAGCTCTCTGGCATATTATTTCTCTCATTATTGTGGAATTCAGAAAATAGAAATAATGTGGGTAATTTCAACATAAACCAAGAGAAGTTTGGTCTGATTTAACTTCAAACAGTGAAACGTAAATGTCTCTTTTTATTTAGTGTATTTAAACACCTGGTTTTAACTGTAAATGAGCTTCCATGGCCAAGCAGTTCTGCAGAGCTGGATGCAGTGGTGTAAATGGCGCTACCTCCGGACTCTACAGCAGTAGAGATGGTGTGGAGTGGTGAATCATTCCTGTCTGTCAGGCCATGGATGAATCTAGGTTTGGCTGTAGTCAGGTGAAGAACACACACGTGAGTTCATTTTGTCAAATGCAAAGTTTTATCTTTTCTTTTCACTGAAAGGAGCTCTTACTGTTTCAACATACAACTCAAATGTTACTCCATGTATCTGCATCATAAGAGTTTCCTCACTTCCCACCAACTGGTAGCGTTTTCACTCATTCGGATGGTGAACTTCTAGGATTTAGAGTCTGGAAAAACCCCTCCCAATTTTAGATTGAATTGAGGAGATCTGAAGGAAGAGTCAGATGTTATCTCTAATAAAATAAAATAAAATAAAATAGGGTAATTAAGCAGTCTGACATTACAATTAGACATGTTTGATCAATACGGTTTGATTCTACATTGAAATGTATGTCCCTAACCTTTTTCTATTTTTTTCCAACTCCAAGCTAAACTGCATCAAAGAACATACTCCTAGAAGATCCATTTAGACTGGAAAGTGTGAGAAGTTTATGTTTTAATGCTTTAAACGAGAAAGCAAAAGCAGCTTTTCAAGAATTTGACTAGCGTGTGATTGTTCAGAGCATATGCATCATCAGTGATAAAGCACTTTCCAAACCACACTGAGTTTGCAAATCAAAATACTTCCCCTGCACAGCGACCATTATATCTTATCAGTTCCTGTGATACTTCTGTTTTCTGAGATGCTGCATTCACAGAGTCTTACCACAAGATGGCAGTGTTTATTTACTCCAAGAAGTCTGAGTCAGAATGAAACCAGTTCAGCTACCTCCCTATTTACAGTAAATGTTTGAGAAGCGATTATTGAGTTAATCACAGGCGCTGTCAGCAACAACACAGGAGTTGCAGTTGCAATTTTCCTGAAACATCTGTGAGATAAACTGCATTGTGTCATGTCCACTGGTGTGTGTAGTTCAGAGTTACGTTGGTGGATTCAAATGTAGGCAAATGGAGGGCATGCTTTGGTTTATTATGGATTTGAATGGCTGGTGCTGCTTCTGTGTCTGTTTAGGGAAATGACAGTCCGCTCCTCCTATCGACATCAACTGACAAAATCACAGGTGAGGCTGGAAATCTGCCTCCCCTGTGGTTCTCCTGTTCATATATATTGAGTTTTAAAACTGAGAAGAAGTGAGGCTTTGATGGCATAATTAGCAGAAAAAAGCCTCATACACACATTTTTCTTTTGACTGGAACAAAACATTTCTTTGAACCTAATTCTTTCAGAAGCTGGTCTCTGTTGTCTTTGGAGTGGGAGGCCATAGGAAGAAAACGTTGGTGTTAAAGGGACAAGCGCAGAGACGATCCACTCAGTCACAAGGCAGAACTGTGAGGAATTGTGTGGGATGCCTGGAGTTGCCTGAGGGAGCAGTTTACTGAATGACTCTCTGCTTTTATCTTGTACTTTTACCCTCATACTACTTTAATGTACACTTCTCTGTCCACACTTTACATACTTCTCTAAATACTCAGCTTGAACTTCAAAACTGGACCCCTAGAATACTGCCTTTGCTTCTGAGCAGCACAGCAAAGACTGTGTTTGATCAGAGTGGATGTGCTTTGCTCTGGCACATGCTCTCTGAGATTTCTGCCCTGCAGCCATAGTTTTGTTGATGTGACCCCTTGGTTCTGCTCTCCCTCTCCACCCCTGAAAGGACAGCATTGTGACTCGCTTCCTCAGCGTTAAAGTATTACCAAAACCGCTCTGTCTGCATTCTTAAAGAAAAGAGGATCTGTTATTTTGGTCTGTCTTGTTCTTGGAGTTTCAACGTTGAAGTTGGAGCATATTTAGAGGTAAGTTTTTTTTAACATTTTCTTCGTAACTTTTGACCTTTTTTAAATGAAAATAATTGTGAATAAGCTACAAGCTCAATAGTCTTATCCGTATGATCTGAAACCAAACCAACTTTTCCAACTTGTGCTTCCTCAATGTTTAGAACAAATTTTCCATTTAGGTTTTAGAACTTGATATCTGGTGGCTTTCCTCCTCCAGGCCCATGGTGATGTCCAGCCAGGTTATTCAACACCTTGATGACTCATCACTCTCTGTGTCCACTGACTCTGACTGGGAGCAGGCGTGTGAGGAGTGTGGATTCTCAGAGAAAGGTCAGTCTGTTTGTGTGTGTCTGTGCACCTCTCAGATTACTTTGCTATAAGTCTTTACCTCTTGCAGTTATTCATTTCAGGCCTGTTGACAACAGTGACGGGAGTTAATGCACTGATGATTGCATGTAACTGATTCGTATTTTGCGTCTTCAGATATCAATGGGTGAAACGTCCTCGTCTGCCTTGTGGAATACCTCAGAGTTCTGTTCTTGTCCCAAATTCCTTCTGCTTTATATCCGTCCTCTGGGACAGATTATTGGTTGATCTAAAACGATCTGCTCCAGCTGTTCTTTCAGTGATTTTCTGACCTCTGAGACACTTATCATAATCCTGATAACACAACTCTAGTAAATGCTGACGTATTTTTTTCTTGGACCATTCTGTGTATTAGAGTCATGTGGATGCTCTTCAGCATTATTTCAAATGGCTGGTTTGAAATTGCTTTTATATGTTTCTATGCATGTTTTCGCCTTTATACACCTACACCAATATAACCAGTGCTTGAATGGCTTTATCTCAAGGAAATTTCAATCGAACGCAACTGGAATTGGTAATTTGTCTTGGAAGACGTTTCACCTCTTATCCAAGACTGTCCCAGTCCCAGCCTGGTCAGCTGCGAGCATGAACTGATGAAGCCTCTTGGATAAGAGGTGAAACGTCTTCCAAGACAAATTACCAAGTCCAGTTGCGTTTGATTGAAATTTCCCTGAGATAACCATGACCTGGATGAATGAGAATATTCACAGGCTTGAATGGCTTTAGATTTTGTGGAAAGCGGCTGCCAGAATGTTTGCTGCTACAAACAGAAGAGCTCAACTTACTCCAGTTTGGCTTTTCTACTGGTTGTTTGTTTATTTTTGGATTCATGTTAAAGTTTGAATGTAAATGTATATGTATTAGGGGTGTACCAGTACATCACAATTTCCGCTTTGGTACTTAGCTTGGTTTTAATTTCACGGTTTGGTTCATTTTCATTACAGTTAGCGAACAAAGTGAAAAAAAAACAGTTTTTTTCTGAAATTGCATTTAAAATCAAGCTGTACTTGAAGTACATTTTTTGACAAATTATTCTAACATAAAAATGCGTACAATTTAAACTCTTTCTTTTAAGAATGACAACAATACTTTGGCTTACTGTCAAAGTCAGGACAATCTGGGACATAAAATGAATATTTCAGACGGCTCTACTGTCTGTTTCAACAGTGGTTAAGCTCTTACCTGAGCCAGCTGACAGGACGTTACATGAGCTCTACAGGTGAGGTGGGAGGGGTTACTGATATTCTCGGTTTAATCACTGCTGCAGAGTACCTTTTTACCCAGGAGCCACCTTTTAAACCCCAGGATTTCTCTTGGTTTCATGTATTTTATTTGGCTTTTTATATCAGTTTGTATGCGTGAAAACAAAAGATGAAAACTTAAATTAGTTTTTATGTGGGACACTGTGGTGGTAGCTGACTAAATCTTGGAAAAAACATTTTTATCACATTATTACAGTCAGATGTCCAGTCTGCTTATACATTATTGCTATGCTAAGAGACTGTCCTTTGGCTCAGTGACATCTGTGGTTGCCAACAGCAACCGTCACTAACAGTAGTTGGTGACCAATTAACATGAGCCTTCTGAGGGGGTTCAGTGTTTCGAAACAGAGCATCACCTACTGTACATTTATCCTGCACTGGATGGTAAACTGGGCAACTGGCTTTAAACCGGCTTCCAGAAATATCTTCAGCAATTCCAGTGAGCGCTCTGTGGAGAATAGAAGTGTTTATGGTATACAGCTTTAAGCATTCCAGATCTTACAGTCCTAGTTGATAGCGCTGTCAGTCAGTGGTTTGTGCTGTTTAAATATTCATATTTTCATCTGAAAGCACTTAGATTTGTTTTAATTCTGTGAAAGAATTGGTGTACACAACCTTTACTTTGTGGTGAAACACACATTTCCCAGTTTCCCTCCTAACTGATCTGATTCTCTGCATCGGCTGAGGTGTTACTGTAACCTTCTGGTTGTCAAGCAGCTGACCTCAGATCAGATTGAGGTTGGTGACATTTTACATTTCAGTGCCTTCGTACGGCGCATTAACCCTTGGAAGAGACTTCATAATAGGGTGCATAAATCTGTGGAGATGAAAGCAGCAGGTAGAACTCAGCATCAGTAATGAAAACACTTTTTGTCTTCAAGAAGGCCTCTCCGGATTACTCAGTTAGACTTAAAGATTAATTAGATAGTAGAGCAGTGCAGAAAGGAAGGACTGTACTGCCTATTTGCATAATCTTCATATAGTTTGTGCAATTTTGCTAAATTGAGAGAGGGAGAGAAAGAACAGTAAAGGGAGGTTGGCACTTATCGTAAAACAAAGTGTGACACCGTTAACTGCTGCTCTGCTTTTAGTAAAGATCCGTCTGTGTTTCAGAGTCGTTATCACCCTCCTTATTATAGATTCCAAAACAACACACATGCACAAACCAACCCCAAAGCTTGCTTCAATCAACACACTCAGTTTAGCTTTGTGGGATTGTGTGTTTGCATTTGCATGTGCGAGTGTATGTGCAACAGACTGAGTTATGAGCGTGAATGGAGTGCACGGTGTTTGACCATGTGCATTGTGTTTTATGAGATGAGCAAGCTTTAATGACTCTGTCACCAGTAAATGGGTGCTGATTTGTGGCACAGCTGTTGCTCCACACTCTCCCATCGCATATTTAAGCACACAACCAGCCTGCATCTGGAATCATGACACAAACATCTATCTATCTATCTATCTATCTATCTATCTATCTATCTATCTATCTATCTATCTATCTATCTATCTATCTGTCTGTCTATCTATCTATCTATCTATCTATCTATCTATCTGTCTGTCTGTCTGTCTGTCTGTCTGTCTGTCTGTCTGTCTGTCTGTCTGTCTGTCTGTCACAGATTTATGTTGTCAGTACAGAAACTCTGCAGGCTACACTATATTAAGGAAGACTGTACATGTTCTCAGATCCAGGCAGCAGTTACACATAAGTTCTTGTATTTAATCGACGCACCTATTCCTCTGAAGACAAAATGAATGTATCTGTAAAGCGCCGTGATGACAAGCCACACAAGGTAAGATCCACACCTCACCTCTGGTTTGTTTCACTGTACTGTACATTTAAGCCAATAGTTCACATATCTTATTTATCATCCTATACATGCTTTCTTAGTTACGATGTTTATATGGAGTGCACACATATCAACACTGCAAGTTCAAAATGAAACTATGTTGTGCTTTTACATCTTTCTTTGTTTGAGTTACCTGGGAGTTTGGCCTCTCCTTACTGGTTGGCAAAACGCGTGGCTAAAGCCTATTTTATACTTCTCTAACAGCAACTTTGCACCCAGACGCAGAAATATAGATGGAGACATTTTTTGTTTGTATAGTGCTCCTATAGTCTGAGTTGCAAAGCAATTCCCCACCAGGACACTTTTCATGGTGGGTCTGCCTATCACTGCAGTGTAGTTTCTGGTTAACTAGAGTTTATTTTCTTCAGCTTGCGAACTTGTATTAACAAAACATCACTACTCAAGAGTCACAGAATATGATGTTCGCAGAAAATTGTGTAACAACAGACCACAGCAACAAAGACGATTTGACTGAGATGTTGGGATAATGCTGTACAGCCAGTAAAAACGTGTTGCGTGTTTAATCATCGTTTCAATCCCTTCTTCTGATAGCGTGTAATCCAAAGACATATTTTATTTCCTTGAGCGAGTCGATGGGATTGTGTCCAACTTTCCCGTTCTGTTGTTTTTATCAAAGCGATTTGTGCAACCATAAAAGCACAACACAGATGATCACATCTGTTTCTGGTGACAGTGCGCAGAGAGCGAAATAGAAATATTTCTTCTAGATTTTATGAGACATTTTATGAAACAAATAATAAGAACATATTCGCATTAAATTCAGTTATTTTAGTTGTTTTGTGAAACCTCATTACAGTTTCAGTTCGTTTTCATTTTGTTTCAAGTTTTCGTTTTATTTCAGTTAACAAATATGTTTCTTTACTTCTAGTTTTCATTGTTTTTTTCTTTTTCGTGAACGATAATAACCCTGACAAACATTCTGTTTTGTTGTTTCTCTCCACTTCCTTTTGCTCAAAATTGCCAAAAGACCATAATAGATCAAAGTCCTTTCAATATAAAGCATGTAGTGACCAAACGCTGCATTGACTACTGATTACAATGACTATAGAGCACCGTCGTGGTGAAATGATCTCTGGCTGTCGCTAAGCTGACCAATCACAGCCATACGCTCTCTGTTGGCAGAGACGGATAGACACAAAATTGGGCTCTTGTCTGTCTGTCCTTGCGTAGGTGACAGAGAGGCCTTGCGTCGATGGAAAATGATTTTGCCTCAATCCTTTTTGACGTAGACAGAGAAGTATAAGCTAGGCTTAAGGGCGTATGCAACGGTTATTCTACTCTGTAAAAAGAATAACCTCACTCACTCAAAAAATAAATAAAATCGATGTTCCATTTTCACATCCAAAATATTTGACTTCACAGAATCTAAAATGTGTCAACTAATATGAGCGGATTCTTTTACATTGATCTAAACCATATTACTGTACTTGACCAAATACTTGATCAAACCTTAATTCTTTGCCTTGATCCAAATAAATTTCCTCACATACATCCGTATTTTGGTTATTGAACCAAGCTAATATTTCAAAATTGAACCAGTATAATGTATTTAGATTGAACCAAATTAACATGAATTATATTTGCATACACCAGTTAATTCATGTACATATAAACAAACTCTATTTTTCACATTTAATTTATTTCACTTCAAAAATTATTTCTATTTCATATAATAAACAAGATAATCATCCAACAGATTACATTAAATGCATTTATTAATCTTGGCACAGGAATAAGAACAGGCTACCAACTACCTTAAAATATACCAAGGTTTCCAGTTGACCTGTGTCTCATACACCACATGACCCCAAGCAATTTTAGAATCAGAAGGTACAATTCACAGCAGAATCTAATAATATCATTGCAAACCATTTATCTTACCTTCCATACCCTAATATTAGACTGGCACAGCAATCTCATTCCCCTGAATAACCTCCTCACTCATGGTGCCAACCACATTACCTTTAAAAGCCAGATCAAAATCAAGACACAATCAGAATGCTGTAAACACAGAAAACAGCCGAAAACATGGTTACCCACAATGCACCCCGTACACTACTGGTCCCACAGCAATTCATTTAACTCAAACTAAAAATATTACCTGCAGGTCATGAAGAAAAATCAAAAACATTGATAGAAATCAAAAACGTTGTTTTGGGTCTTTTGGACAGATATTTATTTCAGTATAAATTAAACGTCATGTCTTTGAATGCAAAAAGGATGAGTTTTACCATCAAATCTTTATGATCTTGTTTTAAATGGAAGTTATTAATTTGAATGAACACCAGCATGTTATAACTGACATTGGTGTAATTGTAAAATGCACAACAAAACTCATCCAAGAGATGGTGTTTTTTTCTGTTTTTGTGTCTTTGGTCAGCCGATGCGAACTGCAACAGTTTCAGAACAGGGCCTAGTATGAACAACTAAAACCAGTTGGTGGCTGAGCGAACAGCAAAGAAAAACTTCTGAACATTAATGCTGATGGCAATAAACACCAACCAGTTAGTAAGATTATTGGGTTGAATTTCCTGATCAGGATTGTATCTTATCCCGATTAAAGTCAGTTAGGAATAGGAATTAGATTATATCATATCCCAGCCTGACAAATAAGTACAGTAAATGAAATAAATGCTTTTTGTATGCTTGAAAACCAGATAGCTTTGCTGTGCAGTAATATTACACACTACATTTCAGCAGTTTTAAAATTCTCACCATAGATATTTCAGACACTTGTTCTTCCTACTGTATTTCTTCCTTTCTTGACAATGACAGATCTGTCCTGGTACTGGGTTGTTTGGGTTCGGTTTAATAATTTGTTCAGTATTCTGATGTTTTTTTTTGGTAAATTGTGTTTCTTTTCTACCTTATTTCTCGGTCTCCTCATTGAATACATTTACATTTTCCCAATATTCATGTTATTATCGGGTTAAGGCCACTGTTCAGGTTTCTGAAATATTCGGCATAACCTGTTTACATGTGTGAGCAGAGAGAGTTACTCCTTTATACATGGAATTTGTAATCCCACAATATCTCGATGTAAACCACGAGACGGTGAGCGTTCTACGTGTGCGTAGAAATGTTCCTAAGTATAAGCACAATTCTAACCATGCGTACACACAGCATCTAGTGTTAGACTGGAGGAACTGCAAGACTGAAACAATTTGACAGAATATTTCTCTTAGCAGTTCATGACCTCTGCCAAGGAGCTTATGTTGGTGACCGTCTGTCTTTTAGCAATATAACTCAAAACATTATGGCCAAATTTAAATTAAACTTTCAAGAAATGTTAGAAATTTGCGAAGGAATACTTAATCTAATTTTGGAGGTGATGATGAATGAAAATCCTGCTACTTGTAATCGGCTGGGGAGGTGTGTCTGTGTGCAGAACCCCTTTTTTTGTTTTGTTTATTTGTAGGTTGTTGTTATAATAATAAATAAAATGTTTGAAAAGTGTACTGTGATAACTAGATGGTCTCGCTTATCAATGAAGCAATTTGTTGCTTTTTCCTGGCGTACTGATGGCAGCAAAAGCCGTGTCTCCAACAGGGCGTGGGATCATGTTGTCATCAACCGACCTGGCCACCATTTTGGTAGCGTCCTTACAACAACAGTATGCTCTTTACAGACATATTCACTCTGTCTTGTAGCTTTATTTCATCTATTATTCATTGGATCTACTATTATTATTACACAAACATGGTAAATAGTTGCTGTGTTGTTGGGACTCAACTCATGTTAACCAGGAAAAAGGTGGAAAACGGGCTAACTCTTAACAGTTTCTTTTGATTGTAAGCATTACAACAGACTATCCGATATAACAAAGTGTTGTCGGCTCTCTTGGACCTCAGCTGTAGGCGACCAATCAGAACCTTCCAGTTACATATGGTATGTGGTCTTTTTTAATAGATTGTTTATTTCCTTCAGCCACGACATGCAGACCAACAAAAACAAAGGCTACCACCTGCAGATTAATGCAGACTCACTGATTCTTCTATGGCAGGGGCATCCAAAGTGTGGCCCAGGGTCCATTTACGGCCCTTGGACTGATTTAGCATGGCCCCTGACCACCATTTAAGATTTGTACATTCTGCAATTTGCACCATGATGCAACTGATTAATGCAGATGGAGACTTTCTTTTATAAGGGCATAATTTTTGTTTACAAGTTAAAATGATAAGAATATTTTCAGTTCTACAAAACAAATTAGTCACGTAAATTTTAACAATCACTTTTTGCTTTCTTTTTAATTTCACTATGTAAACAGCTAACGGAAAAGCATACATACAGACAACCAAGCATAGCTGGTTTTTAAAGAAAGAATGACACAAACCCTGTTCTCTCTGCTGAGAAAAAAGAGATTTTTGCTTTTAAATTAGCCCCTCCAAAATATTTTTGAACTCAATTATTTCTTTAAAAAAGGCAATCCTTAAAAGCCCTGTGTTTTAAATATGCAATCCTTTAAAAATACATTTTCTGTGGTTTTGTTTCTTTAAAATATTACAGGTTTAATTTATTGTTAAGCAGATTTTTTTTTTTTTTGTGGCTCATGGGTACGTTTGAATGAATGATTTTGGCCCATGTAGCAAAAAGTTTGGACATCTCTGTTCTATGGGATGACAATTCTGATTATTAATAGGAAAACCAGCAGATGAAATGTATACCTCTCATCCAGACTGGGATCCATTGCTGCTCTTGGGCCACACTGAGATTATAAAGCCACAGAGACTGCACCATATTACAGACCTGTTATTGCTGACAGATCGGCCACACCTCCTGGTATATAAACAACATTTATATATACGACAGTAGCATACAACATCTAAACACTTTTGAAACCCATTCTTAAAAGCATATGTGTGAGTTTTGTTAGAGCTACAGATTACTATGGGAACAGTTTAAAGTGTAACTAAACCCTAAAGCATTTTTTTTTTGCTTATAAACTGTATAAATGGGTTTTTACCAATGCAATCTTTCTGTTTAAGGGCATATATTTGGCATTTCCGTGTAAACTTTTTAAATTCTAAATGTTTTGGTCTAAAAACGTCTTAGTGCTGCTGTTCATTGTCATTGTGTGGTGCTGCATTTGAATGTTGGGATTGGCTGATAGCGGTACATCTTTTCCATTGCGTACGTCACAGGCACGGTCTCACAGAGACGCTCTCACAGAGACGCTCTCTCTCTCTCTCAGACACACTCTGATTATCTTGTGTGCTACAGTCTATGGTGCTATGTGCGCACACAGAAGCATTCTGAGAGAAACAGAGGAAGCTGAAATCCGTATATCGCACTTTGGAGGACCACAACGTCGAAGTGGTTTAAAGTCATAAGTTATAACCTATATGTTTTAAACACACCGTGAATAAGGAAACAAAAGCTGAGGTAGTTCCCTCCGAAGCTACTTAGCATCGATGCTAGCACTAGGCTCTCTGTGCTTGTTTGGTACTATACGTGCTGCTGGCTTCAGGCAGCGCTGACTCAGCGCCCTGAGCCAACAGCTTGAACTGATACGTCGTTTGGCCGCTGCGCTCCATAAAGCCTCTCTTTACCTATGGTGGATGGCAGAGAAGAGACCTCATTTCTCCCTTAACCATAGGTAAATAGATGCTTTATGGAGCTCGGCGACTGCATGCCATAGCTCGGCCGTGACTGTCTTCCAGACCACACCCCCACGTCCCCCCCTCTCGCTCATCCTCCACACTTGGCCACGCCCCTCAGTGTCTCCTGGTCCTGCCCACTTTGGTAGAGTTTTTCAAATATTGCCTGGGGACGAAATTATGTTTTTCATGGGGTTCAGTTACACTTTAATTTACCATGGTCAGGATTACAACTGTCACTAGCTGCGTTTCCATTACAAATATGCATAAACTCAGTTTAAATAACAAGTTTTCATGCAAGTAAGAAAAGTGGCAACGGATGTGAATATTTACAGTAGTTATATTCATTTTGCAGGCACAGCACTAGCGCTCATTATCAGCCATGAAGAACAGACGTAGACAGCTCCGCCTGAACAGGACCTGGTCGGGTGGAGCTGTTGGGTTACAAACGCTCTGGTTCAGCAGCAGCTCTGTTTCTGCAGTAACAAACATGCATGCTCCATCTTAGAGTCTAAGTATCCAAAAAAGTTACTTTATTTGTCGCTAGTTTCATTTTTTTCTGAAGCACAGTCGTTAGGTGAGTCTAAACTCGTTAAGTATAGCTACACAGTTGCTGGGTTAGCAGCGCTTCCCCCCTCTGTCGTTCAGCTCCATCTCTCTGACGCTGGGTTAAATGAACTGAGAGAGGTTTATGACATATGATCATACTGCACAGATAATTCTCCTGCTGAAAGATGGTTCAGATCAGAGCAAGTCGGGTCTCTAATGTGAAGGGACTATCAGCGACAAATTGTCCCATAAAGTAGCTAAGGTTGGTCAGAAATGTCGCTACATTTGTTGCTATGTGCTTTATGGATTTATTTTTAAGGTGGTCTGAAACATTGTTGGAAATAGCAACCAAGTAACTAAGTTGGCAACACTGAACCTATGCGTTTGATAACAGCCCATGAGACTTCAGCACTAATAGCTTCAGAACTGTTCTAAAGTTTAAGCGTTCACACCACAAACAAGGCAGCCAAAAATGTCATTGATGCACAACTGCAGCAACAAGTTGTCATCAGAGCTCCAGTCTTTATTAGACGTTAAACTGTTTATAATACCGATTTTGCCCATATATCGGTCCCTTACTTCCCCTTTTAGCATATCCCAGTAAGTTCCACATCCTTTTCAGGATTTTAACATGTATGTTACTTTCTTTCTCTCAACTCTGCTTCTACCCTGTGATGTACTGTGTCTATAGTGAATAAATGGTTTGTTTAAACTTTTTCAGCTACCAAAATGTCCGCCATGTCCCAGAATGCAAAGCATAATCCCCAAGCCCTTTTACACACGAGTGTCAGATATAATGACTGAAACACCTCAGTGGGAGATCTGACCCAGCTCTGAGCTGCGGTACATTTTGTTATATTTAATTTCACATGAAACCTTTATGTCCAACATCTCCACTGTCCTGTACACATTTACTCTCTGTGTCACTTTCTCCCAGGTCCAGTTATTTTTTTCATTGGTTCCCCCTGAGCCAATGGAATCAGACAGCAATGTTCAATACTAATTTAACTTATTTGTTTTTTCAAAAAAGTTAAGGATTTCCACAGAACTTAATAATAATAATAATAATAATAATAATAATAATAATAATAATAATAATAATAATAATAATAATAAACAATTCTTTACCACATTTTTCTATGACTGCTCTGCTGCAGAAATATGTGTTCTGGGGACTAGATGAAACGGAGAAACTGCTTATAATAGAGGGCAAAACTGTCTGTGTTGAAATTAATTTGTATTAACTGTAGCATAAAAAAAAGTCTGTTCATCATCAATACTTTTTTATTGCCCCACCTACGTTTCACCTCGATCTCGATCTCATTGAAATTCCTTTTTTTGCTCTCTTGACCATTATTTTAAGGAGGAACAAAGGGACTTAATGCACGTGTCAGATGAGGTGGTGGTTGTGTTACAAATATGGTTAAGTGAGGGAATTTCTGTATGCAAATGACTGTGAACAGGCACAAACAACTAGGAAAACACAAGTGGGATTTAGCAACATGATTGTAGACGAACATGCGTAGGAGTGGCTACAACACATTTCATAAATCAGACTTTTGACTGTATGAACATTCTAAATGTAATTGTTAGGTTAGAATATAGGACAGTTTCTGCAAACATTTGATAAATGAGGGCCCTGGAGAACAGTCTGCCCCCAGATCTATCAAGTATCAAAGACAACCAAGCTCCGGTTCTCATTAAGCTACGTTTCATGATGAAAAAAAAGTCAAACTGATATGGTTCTTTTTTTTCTGTTCGAGAAAATGGTTCAAAAGGTTGAACCCGTAACGACTGTTTTAAAAAAACTGTATTTTCATGTTTCTGATGGTTCTAGTTGATTTTACTAAACACCTAGTAAACACCAAAGGGAACCCAAGATGACTTGATTAGACTGGAACACCAACGTTCTGATCAGATATCTGAATAGGTTCAGAAACTCATACTGTTGATTTCATAAGGGCTGTTCTCAGTAGAGGAGTTTCTGCTGCAGTGTTGGTTTAATCCTCAATATTTTCATAATATTTTACTTCTGTAAAATTTCTCTTTTTGTTCTGGACCAAGATCAGTGAGCTCAGTTTGGGACAGTGTGCTGTAATCCAGGTAATCACCAGCAGATGCCACTGTTGTCGAGTGTTTCGTGGCTTGGAACGCCAGTGTTTGGTTTATTTTCAGTTTCTGTCTGCCAGCAGTTGCCCTTGTTCTTCATCACTTTATTGCATCAACTTAGAGCCATTGAGACAGTTGTGTTGATCTGTCCATCTGTCTTGTTTACAGACTCTGAGCTCGCTGACAGTGTAGCAGGTGTGCCCTTTTGATTTCAGTGAAATGTCAGATGACTGCATGTATGAGGAGTGTTTGTCTTATCAAGTTTGAAGTGATTTCCCATGTTCTGCTCTCCCTCTCTCCTACTGTCAGCTCCTTTGTGTCTTCCCCCCTCTGTTCATTACGCGGTGGGGCTGCAGCAGCGATTCCACTCATGTGTGCTGCACCTTGTTGACTTTAGGCTCATTAGGAGGCCAAATGAATATGACGAGTTTTGACATTAGGCTACAGCTGGAACAAATGTGCCAGCCGCTCGCTCTGCGGCCCAGCCAATTCCCCCCCCCCCTCTCTCCAATTTCTTACCAAGCATATGCAAACATGTGCCTGCTTGTTTTTTGGGGAATAGCTTGATGGATTTTCAGCAAAATTGGAAGATGTAGATGGGGCCTGTGATTTTGAATTGGATTGCACGCTTTGATGCAGAGACAGATTGTAAACTGCTTTTATTAAATCCTTCATTAGGATTCATCATTGAGATTGGATCAGAAAAAGGTCACCATGTAGATGCATCCCCCACCCCCTACTTCTTTGCTGTTTGCAACCCCCCCCCAATATATATATGTATATGCACCCTCCTCCACTGTGTACCCCCATCTTTGCCTTTTTGACTCCACTCAGCAAAGCAGCACCTCACTAGCTTTTACCCAAAACAAATTTACAATGAAAATGGGTAAAATGATCATCATGGGCCTGCTACAGAAACACAAGGTGAAAGTGACATTATCCCGCCCCGCCACCCTTACTCCTTCGCCCCCCCATCCCCATCGTTCTCTCAGCCTGGCGCCAGTGGGACGGCTGTGCCACAAATCATTTGTATACTCTCATTTCTGCAAGCGGCCTGTGATGTTGCTTACTGCTTAGCGAGCAGATGACTTTTAGAAAGAAGAGTGAATTTAGAGGAAGGGATGACGAGATGGGGAGATGAGAGGAGAGGGGTAGCGGGGGGTGGGGTAATTTGTGGCATGCGAGGAACGTCTGTGGGAGTTGAAATTGAGAGGGAAATTGTGTGCGCCATATGTCAAGTTCTGCAAAGGAGGTTTTCATGGCCCACCTTGTGTGTGGGGGTGTGTGTGTTAGTGTGTTTTCTGTTGCAAAATGCACCATCTGGGTTGTTTATTGAATCACCTTCACCATTGTCTGCGTTTGCTGTCATTATCAGTGAAAGAGCTGCAGGTAATGTGGTGCGCAGACTGTCTGTAGCTTAGTGTTTGGTCATCTTTGTCTGTCTCACATGTTACCTCACACACACACACACACCCTTCCCCCATCCAACGGCCAGTGTAAGACATGATTCTTCTGCTCTGATGAATACGTTGTCCATGCAGTCTGTGCACAGAAGTCCTAACAGACAAACATGTGGTGTTACTAGGGATTATTTCACCTGCTACACACACATACACACACACACACAACTTTATCTTCCAGCTTCATCAAGCAGCTATATTACATCTAAAAGTGCAAAAATGTGTCCGCTATCATCGCTCATTTTCTCACCCTTGCCCACACATCCTCCCACGTTCACACACTTGCTCACACATCCCTCAGTGTGGAGTAAATATAGAGCGGAGACAGTGTGGCACAGTGACCTGCAGAGGAACTCGTACACTTTGCCTGTTACTTCCACTGGGGCCTGTGCTTTCAGGAAAGCCATGAATACTTCATGGCTTAGTCACGGGATCTGCAAGGCAGGACGGTTGAAACGGCGAAGTCTCTGGAAGAACACTGCAGGCGGCTCAGCAGGGCTCAGATGTTGTTACACAATATGCAGGGATACATGGATCTGCTATCAGCTCTGTACACCGCTTGATCTGAAAGGAGGACTGAATCTCCTCCAGAAGAGGAAAACATTTTTACATTTTTTTTATTTGATACAGGTCTAATTCATGTTAGTCTGATCATGTGTCCATGTCCCATGTTTTTGTATGTGTTGTCTTTCCACACCACTACCCGCTCTGAGAATCTGTCCCATTCTTCGAAATCGCCCCAAAGGCAGTCTGAGAGGCAGCCGTCCTGAACACCGGCACATTTACAAAGAGCTGTTTGTGACCCACATTCATGAGACAATCCTGTGGGGCCTCAGGGGAGATTCAGGGCAGTTGTTCCCTCTATGGTGGGGCATGAACCTCCGTTATGTTCAAGGAGACGATAGTTTGGTGGTCGGCCAGTCCGTCCGTCCGTCTATCCATCTTCTATACCCACCTACCCTTGCAGGGTCACGGGGGCTGGTGCCTATCTCCAGCCCTCATTGGGTGAGAGGCGGGGTACATCCTAGACAGGTCATTATGGCTGGGATAGTTCTGTATTTCACTCCATCCCTCAACTCTGACCAACTTCCCTGTCCCTGAGACTCCTTTTATTTGTTTATTGGTACTAAATAAACTGAACTGAAATATTTGCTTATATTAATAGAAAGTCAAATGTTTTACTATGTTTTCAATAATTCACAAGCTTAAAGCCCCTGTGTGTAAGAATTACCTCCAACTAGTGGTTCCCTAAGTGAAAGTGGAAGATAAAGTATTTGCTGGACTAACCTGTCCTGTGTAAAACATAACGCCAACATAAACTTCATTGTTTCATGTAACTATCTTACCTGTCCAGCAGAGAGCCAGCGACCTCCGTGTCCATCTTCAAGTTCGAATTGTCTCCATCTGGTAAACTCTCCACCGAATGTAGATTCTTGTTTTCTCCCGGTTATTTCTTTTTCTTTTCTGTGGCATGGGGCAAAGAGTACGGATGGTCCTCCATTGAAATTGAAAACTATGATCCATGGTCCTCTATACTTGTTTCTTCTCTTCACCTCTCCCCCTCATCCCGATGTCACTGGTTAAAACGCGTAAAGCTAATAAGTTTAACCCCTTTCGGCTAACGTATTCAAAGATGGCGATGCAACATAGCAGCCTTAGATGGGGGACGGTGCACCCTCTGTATCTATAAAGAACATATTCTAAGACATGAGAACGCTTTCATGATAATGCAATTGTGATTAGACATTGGTAAAATACGTATTTATGAAAGCAGTACTTGATTTTTATTAATAAAAAGCCGAATTTGTCACACACTGGGCCTTTAAAATCAGACACGATTGGTCACATATTTACGTTTGTTTTTAATACTAATATCACTGTTTTTAATCATTACTAGAAATAGTTTTTAGAATTTTCTTTGCACCCAAGATAATGTTATGACTAGCAGTTTAGTTTGATATTTTTCTGTCACTGAGATTGAAATTGGGATGCACAGGGAAGCTGCAGGTAGAACTGTTGCATAGCAGAAAGTCCTGGGTTTTGCGCAAAGATAACAGTTCTTTTTCGGTCTAGGATTGTTTCCAAAGATGAAGTCCAAACTCTTAACCTTACAATTAGCCTAAGCTAACTATAGCAGCTGCTACTCTTCCGGAAATGAGAGGAGGGTGGGGGATACTCGGTTGCTGAGTAAGCTACATCAGGTAGGCGGGTGAGATGGGTGGAAAAGGAGGACATAGGTGGGAGCAGGCGTTTCAGCTCCCCCAATAACTTCCAGCAGAGACGCAAAAATTATTCAAACATAAGTAGATGAGCCAAAGCAACACTTCAGGCATGTTTTTAATAAGGAAATAACATGCTATCAGGATCAAAAAAAGTCAATTTTTGTCTTCCAAATAATGACCATATAAATATCTCTCCATAGTAACCCTGCATTACATGATTTTGGATCATTTTGGAAGCAAAGCAACTTACCTCTTACTAGGCCCGGAGCACCTGGACATTTTCCGGCCCGGGCAGAGTTGTACTACTGTGCTAAATGTGCAACTAGTCAAAAAGTAGTTGCTATTAACACTATTTATGCACTAATTTGGCAAAAGTTTAAACTTGTAGGGGAAAATGTTTAACTAGTCCCATGTAGTTGCATACTATTTAGCATAGAAAACAATGGATATAACATACGTGCCAACCCTCCTGATTATTCCGGGAGACTCCTGAATGTCAGTGCCTCTCCCTAAAATCTCCAGGGCCACCATTCTCCTGAATTTCTCCCGATATTTGATGGCGTCGCATATCATGAACGCTCCCTGTTTCTAATGTGAGAGGGCTCGAGAATAAAACGTGTTACATTTTAAATATGTGAACAGTTTCTTCATTCCGGACATGAAAATCCATCACGTTTGGCGAAAGGTTCCGTTTTGAATCAAAAATAGGTCTTCTACGTGATTCTTCTGTCTATGAGGAAAACAATCAGCTGTAATAGTGACGCATGGCGCAGCAGAGAACTGCAAGTTTTCAGAAGTTTTTTTTGCATTTGGTCTAACAAAAACCAACGTTGCAGGGTCCAAATTAACAGATTAAATGCTGCACTGTGACCAAAAAAAAAAAAAATAAAAAGTTCTCACTCTCTCCTGACACAGAGACTCCTACAAGACTTTGGAATGATTAATAATGACTATTCCTAGTGCTAAGCAGGGGCGTATCCAGGAGGTTAATAAAGAGGGGCTAAACGGGCCCAGGGTGGGTCTGGGACTGTAGCACCAAAATAAAAGCAGAGATGTTCTTGTAGTGGGGATCCAATCTGAGCTGGTCACATTTTAGAGTTAAATTTACATTTGAGTCTTTTTATTTTGCTAAGGTTTATGTGATAATGTAATATGGAAGCAAATCCAAACATTGCAACCTTTTTTCACAATAGGTTTTTCACCAAAAAGTGGAGGGACTGTTTAATTTCTTAACTTACATTATTGCTGTGGACTGTTATTTTGTCAAATAAATAAATACTCTAAGATTTAAGTATTGTTGATAAATATAATTATAATTTTATTTATATATGGATTATTTGTCCCCCTCCCCGTGCGCTTTTGAATGTCTCCCCAATTCTGAGGTCACAAGGTTGGCAAGTATGGGATGTAAGGATATAGAGTTTTTACTGAAACAGCTTGCCATACAGGGCTGCTTCACAGCTGCCAGCTGGCTACTTTCATGTTTTTTCTCTCTGCGCACCTCAACTTTAAACGTCAGAGTAATCAGTCAGCGGTGTTTGAAAGGTAAAATAAGGTGGCGCAGAAAGGACTACTGTTATACAGAGGAAAGCTCAAACAGACGGCCATACCATTTTTGCTTTTGTGCAAAAACTGAGGACCAAAACAGCTAACGAGGACAATGGAACAGGTAAGACAACGTGATGAACTTTCTCTGCATACCACCATTTGAGATAATTTATCTAGTCAATGGTGTGATGTTGTAGCAGCAAACATAGCATGTCATTTTAATTAAAATGATGACGCAACACTGCATAACAGGGAAACTTTGTCTTGTAGCTCCTAAGAGTTAGAAGGAAAATCCAGGATGAAGCAAAATGAGCTCAAAAGTCCAACGTGGGCAGGCTTATTTATTGGGTTAATATTATAAATGAGTACTAATATAATGAAGAGCATGGAGAATCAGTGTCTGAACCAGAGTCAGGAGTCAGAAGTGATGAGAGGATTTCTTTTGTCAGTATAAAATAAATGTGTTGACATGCATCCATTAGTTCCAATAAAACACTTTCTATGCCCAAATGAGAGTTTGACCTAATATTTTTTTCTTTAAAAGTAGGACAATAAATACACAAGGTCCATACTTGAAAGAGAATGGAATGAAATTAATATAAATTAAGCCTGGATGTTTTGCCAATGAAAATATCTAAATTGTTTAAGTCACGTGTTTTCCATATTAAACACACTAAAGCTTTACAGAATATTATATTTTATAGTGGCACGTGCAGCAAATGAGATTAGGGAAAGTAGAGGAAGTGTGAACATGAAAACAGTCTACTTGGGAACTGATGGCAGTGGTAGCAGCTCAGAATATGGATTCTGATATTGTTAATGTATGTGTTGTAAAGAATACTATAGAAGTGAAGGCATGCTGTAATAACTCCACCTAGTGAAGCGGTTAACCCTTATTTATACTGAGTTGGACATTTTATAGAAATAATACTCTTAATTACAAGGCTTTACAGAACAGTGTACTTCTGTAGCTTTACAATGTAAGGTTAGAATTACATGACATTAATTAAGGATGCAATGATAAACTTTTCTCAAAACGATACACAATACTTGGATCTGAGTACTTGCCAATACAGAGTAGGCCTACCAATGCCGATACTTTTACCACACAAAGAAATGCAATAAATTAGAAGACAGGTATTTACTTGTTACAACAAGTGATGGGAAATTCAATTAAAATTAGAATAATAAAAATTGACCACAAAACAAAAATTTCAAGTTAAAAACAAACACTTTCAGTGAAATTGTTATAGAGTTTCCACATTTTAAATATGTGTTCATGGTAACCTATAAGTTAACTTTAAACACTACGAGTACAATAGAACGGTATCGGCCCCGATACCGGAACCGGTATTGGTGCATCCCTAATTTGAACAAAAATAGGTTGTGATATAAAGTGGGCCAGTCTGAGGCATCAAACTCCAGGGCGGAAAATGAGTCACACTCAGGCCCTGTCTCTTATATTCTCTAGCCAATATGGGAGCTGCAACACTACAAGGAAACTTCTGCCTGACAACATTAGAAGAACTTCCTGTTTTTATTCATTCAGAATCTTAACAATCATTTATTTTCTCGCTTTATTCATTATATTAAAATTTATATTAACATTTATGCCATAAATTATTATTTACAATTGAGAGTAAAGGTCTTACATGTGGATTCAGGCAATTGTTTCCCTATAGTAATAAAAACCTCAGAGTGATGAGAAGAAAATGCTCCAAGCCATATTTATTGCAATTAAAAAAATTAGAGTGGGAAAATGAGAGTAAATACACATTAACGAAAAAAAAGCTCTTTGTATGATTCATTTCAAAATTCATCATTCACGTTTTATTTTCTGCCTATAATTTGTTCTCAGTATAAATGCCTCTTTAGATTTCTGCAAAAATAATATAGCACTTAACTTTTTACAGTAATGCAGACTTAGAGATTCAATAGATGTTGTAAATGGACTTGAGGATCTTGGGCAGAAGACTTGAGACTCACCTTGGATTTGGAAAAGAAACCACGAGAACATTTCTTCACCCTGTGCATGTGTGGGTTCTTTCCGGGTACTCCAGCTTTCTCCCACAGTTCAAGAACACCATTGTTGGGTTAACTGTTTTCTCTAAGGGGCAAAGTACATGACGATTTTGCTGTTTTTGTTTGAATATGTGGGTGAAAACTCCACTGTGTTTACACGGCATAGCGAGGCATCTGATGTCACTGAAAACCATGTAGTACATCTGCCTGGCAGTTTGCCCCGTGTAAGCAGTGTTCTTTGGTTTCCCCCGGTTTTCTCCTCCTTACCCAGAAATGAGTTGAAGAATGGTGGAGTGCGCAGGTCCAATATGACCTGAGCCGCTGGCAGTGATGTCATTATTTTTGAAAGTCCCCAGCCTTGTGTTTACAGGACAATGAATCAGAATTCTCCACTCTGGAATCCATTTTCAAAAGGTTCTGTCACCCCCCCCCCCCCGTTCTTCACCCCGTAAACGAGAGGCCAATTGGCAAGAAAAACATTTGTTTTGCTAAAAAACGTTGTTGTGTAAAGTTGCCCCTAAATTGTCCTCGGGTATGAGTGTGTGCATGCATGGTTGTCTGACCTGAATGTCTCTGTGAAGCCTTGTGATGGACTGGAGACCTGTCCAGGGTGTAAGATGGCCGTTGTCCAATAACAGCTGGAAATACCCCCCCATAACCCAACACAAATAAGCCCGTCATCACCCCCACTCTGCACGGATAGCTGGTTATATAGACAATGGGTAGATTGAGATTGAGCTAAGCTAAGCCTTATAGGAATGAAAAAAAGACAAAACAATTTCCCAGAAATAAAGAGTCTGCCTGATATACCGCAGACAGAGGTGACTTTATGGTGCCCAGGCAAAATACATAATCATTTATTCAATAAAGAAACAATAACAACTCATTAAAATGTGGGATTCACATCTTCCTTTAAAGATGAGAGACAATTGCTGCTTTTTCTAGTGGAAATGGAGGTCTCTCTCTTCTGTGGAAAAATATTAATTTGATGTCTCCTGGAGTCAAAAGTACTTCCAGACAAAGTTTGTTTATCTCCTCATTATGGATGTAGAGCATATCCTCCAGCGGTTTGGTGCCGTAACCGGTGCTTTGTACCATTTAAGGTGGCACACAAAGTTATCTTGTTCAGCAACAGAGTGCCGCTTGTGACAAACCGCAAACTTTTCAAACAAGTTGGAGAATAGGCCCTTTGATTCCCAAATCCTCAGCGAGGAAGCGCTGCTTCCTCAGACCAGGTGGGCGCCATTGAGAGGGAAATGTCGTCTCGCAGGGTGAAAGTTTCAGGCTGTAACTCATGAACGGGACGGCTTTGAAAGCGCTCAGCCGGCTGCTGAGAGAGTGAGTTTTTTTGGAGACACTGAGCTCCTTTGGTGTTGCTTTTGGGGCTCATGAATAATTCGCCTGTGCGGGTCGTCACTGTCCTTGTTGTTGTTGTCGCTGTAGCGTCTCTCCTGTCTGAGGGAGAGAGACAGAGGAGACAGAGGACTCTTTACAGTTCAGTCTCTTCCGTACTTCCTCTTTCATTTACACAGAGAGGAAGTGTCAGGGTTGTGTTCTGCGTGTTTGAGTCTGCAAGCGAGAGACGGAGGCAGATAGAGAGGAATCGTGCCTGATTGTGGAGCGTAATGGTCTGTTTGTGCAGCTGTAGGGGTTTGACGGAAGGACAAGAAAATGACGAGAAAAGAGCAACCCAGTGACGAAAGCTCTGTGGCTTCATGAGCTCATTTTTTCAGCCTCAGTGTGACATATTGACAAAATGTATGCAGTGCTTTTCTCAAAAGAAGCATAAATGAAAAAAACGATGACACCTTAGTGTGTGGGGAAAAAAAAGCTGCATGAGGAACATGTTGACAGAACTGTAAAAACAAAAAAATAACCAGCTTTTAGCTAGCAAACAGAAGACAGACTAAAGAATAGTGGATGTTTTACCCTCTGCTTTGGCAGCTTTTAAACCATTTTGTGGGTTTCTCAGCAATAGATGAACTGCTACTTAAACAAACTAAACTACAGAAGATTTTTGATGCCGCCACTCATTCAGAAAAGATCTTGTTGTTTCATGTTTGGACTGAAAATAAACATTTAATCAGCAAAAACTCCTAGCTATCAGCAGGGAGATGGAGGGGTGATCATCTGGACTTGATTTACAGCCTCATTGTCAAGGCGCTGAGTCCATCTTTCAGTCCTCTTTATACCAAATTATTCTTCAGTTAAATGTGAGCTCATTAAAGTTGAAGCTTGATCTAAACTGAGTCATCAAAAGGACAATAATCCCAAACACAGTAGTGAATCTACAACTGATTATCTGAAAAAGAAATTAGTCAAGATGGTGCAGTAGCCCAGTCACAGTCTGGACCTTGACCTGAATGAATTGCTGCGGTGGTACCTTAAAGACTAACCTCTGCTTTACACATGACACATAAGCGGCGCATTGTGTAGTACACTGTTTCCATGTCCCTTCCTACTGAGAGCGTTTTAGACGAGTATCGCCGGCGAGTAAAATCAACGCAGCTGGTCCTGGAGATCACAGGACAATTGCAATTCCACAACTTAAACGTAGTGTGCAGGGAAAAAATAATTCTATATAAATGACTCGCCATCCTCTCCCAAAACTCTAGCTATTTCTCTCCATGGCTTCACCTGTTTCATGTGGTTCTTGTAAAAATGATCAATGGTTTCATATAAACTGGGTGGTTAACCACTTCCAAGATGAACTTCTTGTAATCCATAATGAAACCAACAAAACAGATTATTATTTTTTGTTTTTTCATAGTTAAGCAATCCAAAATCTGCATTAGGGCTGCCAGAAACGATTATTTTGATAATTAACTAAACACTAATTATTTCTCCTATTAGTCAACTAATTGGATCACGTTTAAAATGCATGTTATTACAGGAGCAAGCAGCTGGTCTAATATTTGTGTGTTACCTCGAAGTGTAGTATCTGAAATACAGATTTTTAAGATATCTCATTTAACATTTATGAACTATATAAAAAATAAAACTGCGTTACAGCAGATACATTATGTGTGCTAAGCGTAGTGAAATTACCATCACCACTGTTAATGTTGCATCCATAAAATAATACAACAGCATCTTCAGTGAGGAGCTTCATCAAAACTACCGAATGGTCCTCCCAGAAAGATCCTTCCTACCAACAGCCATTTAACATCTAAAGTCAGACAACACATCACATTATGACAAAATAAGTATTTTAATGCAATAATAAGAATAAGTAGCAGTTTTTTGTTGCGACACCTGCACCTTGATGTCCTGTCAGCTGCTGCAATGGATCAGAACCAGAACCTCTAAGCAGCAGCCCGGCCGTAGAGGACATCATATTAGAGAATCTGGAGATTTTCATAAATCTTTGAATAACCCTGGATAATCAGGAGAGAAGGTAAAAAGCTGACATGTCTGGGGAAAAGAGAAAATGGCTCCACTGTTGATGCTAACATTAGCAGCTAACAAGCTAACTAGCTAACAGAGGCTACAGTCTGTGTTTGTCATCAGCCACAGCGGGCTTCCCTTTAAAAAGCTCAAACAACACTGCTGTACTGCTGGGGAAAGCTGCTTCTATTGTAAATTTTACATTACACATTCTTCTCTGTTTATTTAATAAAACGGCAGAATTTTTTAAAAGGTTTTTTGGGCCAGAGTGGCCTTTATTGATAGTGGACAGAGTTTGAAGGGGGAGAGAGATGGGGAAGACATGCAGTGAAAGTCATCTGGGATGGGACTCTAATCACGGACGGTTGTATTGAGGACTGAAGCCTCTGCACATGGGGCGCCCACTCTAACCACTATGCCACGCAACGCCCCTAAACGCCAGAATTACATTGTCAGTAACTCATACTGCTGTTAAAGCTTTTCTAAGCTGCAGCTGCTTACCCCGATTGGCACCATGGCGCATGTGCACCAGGGACAGAAAGGGAACAGATAAAGGGACAACGACCATAAGAGAAAAACAAAGCTTTAGAAAACAAACGATAATGTCGATTGCTGAATTTTTTGTCGAAAGCTGTACTTGTCAATGTTGTCGTGACGAACTGATTCATCGTGGCAGCCCTAATCTGGATTTTATTTTCGGAGTTTTCCCGGATACCTTAGACTACTCCCGTGTCTGACTTCGTCACTGGTCTGTCCTAAACTGTTGAGATTGATGTCTTCTGGAAGTTTAGCATGTAAACACAGATTGGATGTTAAACTTAAGAGAAGGCAGCAACATAACATTTCTGGGATGTGACAGGAAAGTGTCTGATTTGGACTGCTTCATGCCTGCTGGAAACAAACCCATTGATTATAACAATGGCTATCCGTGGTGTATAAAGCTTTTTCAGAAAGAAGGCTTAAGTTATTGCTCCCAATTTGCTCTACTGTTTGGCTGTTTGACGTCAGAGCTTGATCCTTGATCTCTTAGCGAAATCAAGGGTACAAAAACAGGAAAGTAATGCGGACATAGATGTGATGTTGAATATTCTCTAAGGCCACGTCCACACTAAGCCGGGTAATGACTTAAACGTATAATTATTTAGTCTACACCCCCCTATCGTCCACACTAACCCGGCGTCGTTTAAGGTCTGTGACCGGATAACTATTAGCCGGGTAAGAGAGACGTGTAAATCTTAATTCAACGGCTAAACGAGCTAGTGTGGACAGCTTCCCCGGATAATGAAAGGAAGTGGCGTCAATGAATGCTGCGTCAATAACAATACGACACTACAGACAAAGACAACAGCGACGAGTAATAAATCGATCTCGTCGTCTGTCCACACCAAAAACTCTCTTCTTCTGAGCAGCTATTGTTCTCTTCGGTTAACGGGACAAACAGATATGTACTGTGCTGTAGAGCTTCTTGTATATATTATGTAGGCGCTGGCGTCACGTACATTATACACGTCTTTTCGCGCATGCCCAGTATTTTCACAGGTCGGTATGGGATTGTGCAATCATGGGACCTTAAACGGACCTTAAACGGGGCGTAAATGCTCGTGTTGAGTGGATAACATTAGGCGTCTAACTCCTCGTATAACCTTATCGGCTTGGTGTGGACGTAGCCTAAGTGTGGGTCAAAATGACTCACTGTTGAAGGTGGTTTTAGGAGCGGTTAAACCATAGGATGGACTTATTTTTAACACATTCCTTCTGAAGTTTGGTTTAGATGTTGATGAATAAACATGCTATGCTATCTGTCATTCTTTTTGTTGGTCTGATGTTAAAAAAACATGTATTTATCTTCAGAATGAAGCTTTCTCCCAACACTCCCTTAAGACACCTATATAATGAAGTGAAAACAGTGCTGGACAGAATGAATGAGAGCTTAGATCGGACTGATGGAAGGTGTGTGTGGGGGAATGGTGGGGGTGGATGGGGGGACCCATTTGCATGTAAATAGCCAAACGCAGCAGTTCTCTGCTATGAGGATGACAAAAGGCATTCTGGGATTGCCTGGGTTTGCTTGTCATCCATCACCAGAGAGAAGCGCAGCAACATAAGAGAAAGGAAGATGAAAGACAGAAGGTGCAACACTGATCAAGGACGGAGGATAAACACTGTCACTTCACAGCACCATTTTTCCTTCAACTCTTGATTCAGAGGTTCCTTCTTTCCCTGACCTTTTGCTTTTCTTTACTTGCACTTCATCCACTTACGTACACACACACACCACTTCCCCTGCCAGCCTCTTCCCAACATCCCAATCACTATCTTCCCCATCTAAAGATGCACTTTCGCCCTCCTCTGTTTCCCATAACTCTGTTTTCCACCCCGCCCCCACTTTCTCTATCTGTCTCTTCTTCGATTTCCCGGTGGACTCTTACAGTAAGCTGCCAACGTAATTTAAATGCAGTGCCTTTCCTTTTTAAATGGATGGTGTGTAGGACAGGGGGAGGAAGAGGAGAATGAAGAGAAACAGGGGAGGGGGAGAAATGAATTTCATTATCACACATATCGAAAAAGGCTTATGGCTCTGGCTCTGTCTGCAGAGGCCTCAACAAACAAAATAAGCTGACATGCATCATCTTGTTCGACCCTCTGATGCTTTTTCATTTTCATATTTGCTAGAAAAAAAACTTTGTTTCCATTTCATTAAAGTGTTGCATGCTAGAAAATGGGGGTCTGATCAATATTTACATACTGGTCTTTGAGTTAGGAAGATAACATGATGGTAATGCCTTACCTTGACTTTTCCTTTTACCTGACCCCTCATTCTTACTCACATGCTCATGATAGAGCGGTCGTCACAGATGATTAAATTAATATATCGGAAGCTTATTTGATTCACGTTTTAGCAGAATAAAAGACAGAGAAGCCAGAGAAAAAGTAATGACATCGTAATTTAGGTTGCAACATAATTGGCTTCAGACCTTTAAAGCTTTTAGCGTGGAATCCATTCAGGAATGTAGGCTTAAATGAAGATTGTTGTAAACATTCTCTTTAACTTGCCAAAAATACTCTGAATGGTTTTTTTTTAAAGGAATTTTCATTTTCGGAGCTAGAAAAACACACTAAATGTGACTTGTGTTTGTTTATTTGACATGTAGAGCGCTGTGCTGCCAGCACTAAGACAAACCAAACATTTTAACAATGTTTTAGCAGTATAATATCCACATTTGAGTGATTCTGACCTGCACTGACTCACCAGTGATTTTCAGAGGTTCTTGTATGGCACTGCCTTCTATTCAATTCAATTCAATTCACTTTTATTTATATAGCGCCAGTTCACAACAAATGTCATCTCAATAAAATTATACAAACATTCCAATCAGTTAAAAGTTTTATATGTAAAGAATTCCAACAGATTGTGCTGAGTCATTTATGTGAGGTTGTTCCCGGATCATGCAGACTCCAACTACAGCTGTTCCTCAGTAATCCCTCATACGGAGCATGCAGGTAGCGACAGTGGAGAGGAAAAACTCCCCTTTAACAGGAAGAAACCTCCAGCAGATCCAGAACCAGAACCTGGCTCAGTACAAATGGTCATCTGCCACGACCATCTGGGGGTCTGAGAAGACAGAGAAGAGACAGCATGGAGGATGCTCGGAGACTTTGATGGGCGTGTAGTTCGGTCGTAATCACGCCCATTCTGCTCCCGCGTCTTTAGCTCTGATGCTAAACTTGGCTCGGCCCCCTCATTAATTATGCAAGATTTCAAAAAATTATCTTACGAAAACCAGCCTGGTGCCCAGGTTTTTTATGAGCCCAGCGTTATCTCAGGAAGAATATGTAGCCATAGAAAGTTTAAAACAATGGGGCACCAGGCATTAAAGTTGTTTTTAACGTGTCTAAAGTCCAATGCTTTTCAATGGGGGCCTAGCGGCCAAATGGAGGTACTACAGCAATGGAGGAGCAATGGCGGCCTCCATGGTATGCGGTCACAAAGCAGAGCAGCCAGCAGCCGTTGGGCCAGAGGCAATATAGTTTGGAGAGGCAGAAATAATAATTTTATGATTATTACGATATAGTAATGCAAGATATTTACAGGAGAATACTTATATCGGGTACTACTATCTAAGTAAACTCACTTCCACTGAGGATTCTTGTATAATTAGTTACTTCCTGTATTGTGACAATCATCATATAAGTTGAAAAACCCAGACTGGTTAGATAACGTCCAGCAAATTGCATGATGTTCTGTGGTTTCTGATGGATTCTGCTGTCAGTGTTATCTGCATTCAGGAAGACATAGAGGAAGCAGAATGACACCAAAATAATTTTTTTTTTATCATTTTGTTTTGACCCATTTCCTAAACATACTTTACACAGATCCTGTCACTACCACACACCTGTAAGCTGTGAAAACACAAAGAGATAACATTTGACAGCATCTACTTCACTGTTAAATCCCCAACAGTTAAACTTAACAAAGTACACACCACAGTTATAGAAATCACTTTTACTTGCCTGAGAGCATTTTCAGTCTCTGATGTTGTGGTTATAACTTCAGAGGGACGAGAATAGAAAAGCAAAATGAAAAGCAATAAAACCCAAACTAAGTTTAGGTTTAGAGCTGAAATCTTTCATGTAGAAATCTTTTATGTCTGAACCCGTGAAGTGTTGAATTACATCACAGTTCAATGTTTGTTCCTCTCTGGTCTTAAAGTCCTTATCTATGCTTGTGTTTATGTGTGTAAACCAATCAGTCCTCTCACAGTATTGATCGAAATTCTCTTTCTAGCCTTCCTGCATCTGTTTCTCTTTGTACCTGTTTCCTCTTTGACTTAAATGCTGCCCGTCAATAACACACCGATAGCAAATCAGGTTAACTTTGTGGGTTTTTAAACCATTCTTCTGCTTTCTTTTGTTTTCACTGTCTGAAGTGGATTAGCGACCGCCACAATCCTTTTTGCTTGTTTTGATTGTTTCCTCTACCTCCTTGTTATCACTGCATTGTATTAGTTCAGAATCATTTCTTTTCTTTTCAAGATGTGTTTTTTCTCCCTCAAGGACTAATTAGCCTTGTTGCAACTGCAGGGCCAGCATTCTCCATTGCTCATTATTTATGCTACTAACCTTTGCTGCAAAACATTTCTTTTTCCTTGCCATATCTTTTTCGCCAAAAGTGATGATTAACCATTTAAAGTCTAGCTTTATGATCCTTGGTTCTATATGTAACTCAGCTGTAAATTATGTCAACATCTAAAGCCTTCAAGGAGAATAAGATCAAGAGCTCTTTATTTGGTGGTGTAGAATTAAGACTAACAAACCAAACAGATTGTTGAATGGGATTAACAAAATGAAACAAGTAAAACCCAATGAATGAACTTTAATGGGAGTATTATACACAACTAGAACTCGTCCTTTAAAGTGCTGGTTGTAAAAAAATTGAGCTGTTTTTACATGTTGAATTCGTTTGGTGCAAACCTCCAAAAACATGGAAAAGGTTTGATTTTTACAGACTTTATGGCCCGTAGAATCTTAAGTTCTCCGTCCGAGTTTTGGATTTATTATGAAACATGAGCCCTTTAAGATCAACTCAACGCTCTGCATCTGGGTCCTCATTTAACCCAAACCTGACAGTGTGAACCTGCCAAATGGACCCAGCAGAGAAGAAAGCAGCTGAGGAGCCACAGAAGATAACCCTATTTCATTGGTTTGACTAGAAGGCAGACAAGAACTTTTCCCCGGTGGTCAACTCACCTCATGTGGGCACACGTCCCACCCTTTTTCCTCCCAGCGTTGGGCCTCGAGGAAATGAGGCGATTCACTCTTCCACTCCATAATCCTCCAGGCGGCGGGAGGGTCCAGAGGATGTCTTCTCAAGCTCAAGTCCCGGTTCCAGTGCAAAGGCGATCCCTAAGCCCAGACTCGGTTTTGTTTCAGCATCTCCCACGCTGAACCCATTAGTGATGAGGCAGACCAATCTCTTTTTCCTCAGCCAGCTCCGATAGAGGAAGTTAATCCCAAGCTCCAGTTTTCCGAGTGTGTCCCTGAGCCTTCAGACTGTGTTCTGGGGTCCAATACTTTGGTCTGTGTATATAAGCCTGTGATTCCACACGGCCTTCTAGACCTCAAACTTCAGCTCAGCCACAAACTCCAGACCTGTTGTCTTCCAAGCTACACAAGCTCCCGTTCTCTCACACGTCACAAGTTTCAACTCCATCGCCTTAAAAGCCACAAGGTTGTATATATATATATATATATATATATATATATATATATATATATATATATATATATATATAAAGTAATTTTAAGAAATTAGGATGACTACTTTGCGGATTTGGACTATTGTAACTTCTTTTTAGAATGTCAACCCTCCATAAACGAGGGACCGCTGTATACGCTGTATACATGTAATCAGTGTGTGCACTCACAGCTTTCCCTGCCCCCATCAAACCAGGTGGGCGTCGCTAGGTCACAAACTTAGGCTTCTCGCCATAAATATTAAAACAGTTACAACTCCTCTTCAGAAAAACACAGACTGGGGAAACCTTCTGTGTTGGATGTTTATCAGGTCCCTGGCAGTCCTAGATGGTCAAATGCTGACATCTCTTAAGCCCCGCCCCCTAAGAACAGGAAGTGTAATGTTGACAGCTGACAGTTTTAGAAAGAGGGTGTGGATGCTGCAGCATGGTGAAGCTGGGCTGCATGCCATTAAAATAAATTTTTTTAGCATTTCAATATGCATTGTATGATCTGAACCAAAATCAAGAATATGGATATTGATCCAACCCATAAGGGATATACATGTATTTATGTCCTGGTTGGGGTCTAATTCCTGCACAGCGCCCCCTAGAAGTATAAAAATTATCCCCATAATGTGTAGCTTTTATATAGGAAATTGAAATTCAGCAGATGTATGTAAACTGTGATTGTCTTGACCAAAAATTATTTTAAACCAACTTCAAAACATCACAGAAAGTCAGCCATTTTGGATCAAAGCTGCCATTTTCTTCTTTTTATACATGTCACATGAGAAAAAAACGATCTTTCAATTCATGACTTACACACTTACAAATGATTATCTTCACTAGCTTGGGGGACAAGATTTTTTTAGAAGGATATGGCTCTATCATAGTATGTGGGCGTGGCCAAGTCCACAATTTTACCTTTTCACCACATAATTACAACCTGTATTATCTTGCACATTAAACGTCACAGGTCTACCATACTTCAGGGCTGTCATCACATACCACCAATGAACACTGTATTGAAGTCATTTACCCATGTCATATAACCCCGCCCCATGACATCAGGAGTGCAATGATTCAGTAGAGAAAGTGGTTACTTGGCTTCCTTTACCTAATTAAATCTCCCTGTGGACAGTGACTGGTGAGGCTGCTTTAATGTTTTTGTCCAGAGCTAAAATATTTGGAAAGAGGGTGTGGCTGTAGCAGCATGGCGAATCCTCATATCACGCTATGGAAATATGTTTGGCTCTAATTTACACACACATCATCTGATCTGCTCCAAATTCAACAACATGCATAGTATTACTGTCCTTAACAAATATGTATGGCCAGAGCGGCGCTAAGCTGCGAAGGCCGCTAGACGCTGCTTGCAGCTTTAATATTTCTATTGTTCTTTATTATTTCCACACAGCTGCTGATACAGCTTTGGGTGATATAAATGTGAGGAGGGAGATGATGTGTGTGATCTCTTATGAAAAATAAGAACAAATGAAAGGTAAGGTAGAAATCACCAAAATTTGGATATCAGCGGCTGTGTTAAATATTAAATAAATCAAATGTAATATAGACTTAGTAATCAAATGTCACTCTTTACCTTTTTCCAAAATGTTAACACTCAGCAGGGCTCATGTTAATCTGTAAAACACTTTGAGAAGCTTTTGTAGTTGAAAAAGCACTTTATAAATAAAGTTTGATTGATTGATTGATAAATTTAAACACTAGGAATACATGCTGTTATTATGAAGTAGCGGTGTCTACACAGCTACTGCTGCTATGATTAGCACTAATTTAAGCCTGAAAACATCACTTTAACTGAATAATGGACATTTGTAACGCAGCGATACTTTACCTTTCTATGAAATGTACTCAAGCTATACAGTGACCCACATGCATAATTAAATATAATTATCTTTTTTCTCTTTCTGCATGTTGTGTCTCTTTTCGTTCATCTCCAGCTCCTGCAGTCTGACCTGTCCATCAGCCACGCTGTATGACAGACGGCTGTGACGTTGGTTTGATTTCAGACCCCTTCCCACAGTGGGAAGGGGGCAATATGTATTAAAGAGGAGCTACTGCGCTTGTACAACTTATAATGAGAGTCATTGGGCACAGAAATACGTCCTCAATCAGACACCGATGTGTAACAACCACAACTCAGCTCCATTTAAACTATGAAATATTTATCTTACACATCTGAAAGAAAACACAGGTATGTTTTATTCAAGGTAATATGGCAAGTTGTGAGTGGTGGGGTGGCGCCCCACTGCTCTGAGGGCATTAATGCTGTTTCTGAGAGGAAAACACAAGTGATTTTGGAGTATTTTTTTTGTCACAGACTGACATTACACAACTTAAAACTTTATTTTCATACATCCACACGCAGACACGGTAAACGGAGAAAACGCAGATCTGCACTTTGGCCAGAGTTTTTAAAAATATTTATTTTTAGTGCTTAAAATATGCGTTTCCGTGTGGATGACAGGCCAAACCATAGAAAATAGCTTACAGTTAATAGTTTACAGAGAGTAATTTCTGTAAACTATTGATGAGTAGGCCTGATGAACACCCATTCTGGGGGAGCTAGATGTCATCTACATGCCAACCAGCACCTGGACCTTTAACTGGCTTTCTTCAGAGAAGACTAACATTTAGCTTTTTACTAACAAATACTGCTAATGGGTTTGGTTCAAAAAAGTAAATGAGGACCAGGGAAAAACTCCTAATGTTTACTGTCAAATATAGTGGAGGTTCTGTGATGCTGAGGGCCTGTTTTTCATGTAAAGGCCCTGACAACCTGGATAGAGTGCATGGTGTCATGGACACTTTATTATCTCAGGATATTTTAAAACAAATCTAATGGAGTCTACCAAAAATGAATTATGGGTTGTCATAGTACGTTTACATGCAAATCTAATTGCATCTCTTCACTAGTGCCTTTCACCGAGCCGTACCGTTACTATCGGTAACGTGACTCGACACGGCTTGACTCGTTAAGTGTTGCTTCACAGTTGCAACAAACCAGAGCGTCTAAAGTGAGCGGGTCGGTCATATGGTGGGCGGCCCCAGAGTTCGTAGCAGGAAGTAAACAAAGGCTCGGAGAAAAAGAAGAACAATGGTGACCTCACTAGGGGATCCTGAGCTTTTTGCTCAGTTTGTGGATTTCTGTAGTCCCACATCGAAGAGAAAGCCTCTCTTATCGAAGAAAAAAGACCCCAGAAAAGCTGCACACTGCGAGGAAAAACACGGTGAAGTAGTACAAAGGAGTGTGAGAAGCTCTGCAGGAGAATGACGCGACAAGGACTCCGGCAGCTTGTGTGGGTAAGCCGATGCAAATACTACCCCGATGTGGTGGGTTATAAATATGCTCTGGGTATTTATTTATTCACTAAAGCCCAACGTAAAAACCTATGTTAACAAATTTGCTTTAGTAATAAGTATTCTGTGTGTGCGTGTTTCAGATGACTGCTCTGTGAAGTCGTCACACCGACTGTTGGTTTGGTCGTTTAACTTGGCCTTGTAGTGATGAGACGTTCTTCTGGGTTTCACCGAAGCTCAGTGACTGCAGAACTTCAGGATGTGGGAACAAATTCATCTACATGTGCAGCAAACTATGTCCAGCACTGGAGTGACGCAGCTTTTCACCTCTGTGTCCGCTTAAAGAAAGGAGTTACCATATACATGCTACGAATTCTATGAATTACAAACCATAACTGTATGTTTTGTAATAAAACTGTGTGCTTTGAAAATGTTTTCAGATTTTTTAAATCACCACTACAATATGTTTTACAGATATCCCATCTTTGAGTAGGCTTAGGCTTTTCATCAGCTTTCTAATGTATGCAGTTTACTTATTTAGCAGAGCTAGACTTTTTTACTTTTAACAGTCAGAGCAATTGTTGCTACCAGATTTTTAAAATGTTGCTGAACCCTGATGCCAGACATACTTAGGTCAAATGATTCTACAATGATATAACTTGGACATTTTTATTGGACAGGTATAGAAAAAGTTCAGAAACAATGTTCAGCTGCACATATCTGTGGGTCATGGTTTAGTCTGCAGCATCCCAGGAAGGTTTGATTGAAGGCAAACTGAAGGCATCGTGTCATCTCCACCCTCTGTAAGCCGCTTTCCTGCTTCTGCTCCATCAGAAGAAGGTGTTGATCCCGCTGTAAAGTATTATGCTTACAGAGCATTTAAAACATAAACTAAGAATTCAAATTAAGGAATAGAAACAAATATGTCTCACTGTGCTGCAGGAAACGTAAGTAGGTCATTCATATTTACAAAAACAAAACACGGCATCAGAACTAATTTGGATAACTGAAAATAAAAACTTTCATACTGAAGATAATATGCAGTTAATATTGTGAATAAAATATACAAGCGACATGAAATTTGCTTCTTACTGAGAGTACGAGACAGCGAGTTCAGGACTTGGGCGTTCTCCGTTTCTCTGCTTCGGCCTGCAGGTGAGAGCCATCGGCTATGAACCACGATCAGCTCCGACTTCCTCCTTGATAACTTCTCACAGCGAGCAGCTCCATCCAGCTCACACTGAATCTTCTCTTCAGCCAACAAACTCAGAAATGCTGAAACTCCGTTTGGATCACAGCCCTGGTTTTTAACGTTGTCATTGTTCTTCAGCAAATATTAAACACATTCACTCGCTGTAGCGAGGTTTCAAAATGGCGGTCGGTTTGTTGTTAAAAGACACTGTCAAGTTACTCTCCAGTGACTCCGCCCTCCAGCCAATCAGTGACAGACAGCTGTCTGATGTCGCCTTTCAGTACCAGGTCAGCACGGATGGAACCACAGCTGAGGTGGTACTAAAAATAGTATCGGCTTGGCGCGGCTCAGCCAGACTTCTGCTGGTGGAGAGTAAAAGGTACTGCGGCCGAGTCGATCCGAGCCGAGTCGAATCGTACCAGTGGAGAGACGCCTTAAGAGATATGGGATTAATCAGACCTAGGGCTTCCCCCTTGTTGAGAGCTAAGTCCCAGTTCACATGTAACTCATATTTATTAAATGAAGTATGTTGGACTCCCTGATGATAGATGGCGACATATAAGCCTGATAGCGGTTAGCCTGGAGCTGCACTCAGGCAGTAAAGAGAGGCTGGTGGGAGTGAAGCAGATGGAGACAAAGCAGGATATGCACAATCACAGTGCACTGCATCTTGGTCAGTCCAAAATGCACTGAACAGCAGCTTATGTTTGTCTTAGCCTCCATTTTTTTCTTATACTACTACTGTGGTGTTGTTGAGTCGCACTTCTGTGTGTCCTCACTTCGCGAGGGGGTGCGTGATTACAGGCGGGGGTCAGGGGATGGGGAGGGGTAGAATAGTCCAATTTGTGAAACTCCAGTTCAGTTCGATTCAAGTCGGACTAAGATATATACATGCATTTCAAAAGTCTGATTTCTGTCGGACTAAGGTAATAATTCGACTTTCTCTTGCTGCATGTAAACACACTGATTGGCTCTCTCAGTTGGATAACGACTGAAAATATATGACCAAATCATCACAGGAATGCTTAATCAAACACAAAATTCACCTTCCATCAGAATTTCAGTCTTTAGACCAAAGTCCTGTAAAAAATAAAAATAAATGCTGTTAGGTGCAGAGAGAAAGGCATCAGAGGTTCCAGGCTCTAGATAACGTTTAAAGATCTTCTCTCTAGAAGCTCCAACCTTGTGAAAATATTACAGTAGACTAAGTGCTGTCCTTTAGATCAAAACATTGACCCCAGAGGTACCAGTGGTAATTTGGTTAAAAAAAACCCAATTCTTTCTTAACATTCAATATTTGTGCTCTCTGAATAAATGTCTATTTTTCAAAGATTTTCAGTGTGAGCTTTTGCTCCTACATTAAAAGCTTTTTCACATATTTACCGGGAGGTCAGCAAATGTCTTCAGGTATAAAAAATCTGTAATAAAAGCTGTCTTCTAACGAAGGCAGTAACATTATGGCTTTAGTAATTAATATATTTTTAATAATTCGACACGGTGCATGTTCATTATGGCTCTGTTGTTGCATGACGGTGTAAAGACTTCATGAGAAAGGACATTTGACACCTGGTGTGCAGAAAAGTATTGATGTGTGAATGAAAAGGAATGCTTTTTCTCCTTTCATGGGCCGTTTCACTGATGGTTTTCAAATCTTATTTTGTGGCTGAAATGTTAATTAATGACCTTCATGAGAACAGAGAAAACTTGGCCTTGTCTTCAAAGATAATCCACTCATACACTTTCTTAATCATTTCATTATTTAGCAAAGAAAAAGCCCAGAATCACAAGATGTTAAAGGTCTTCTAAGGAGCTGCTACATATGACTCTCATTTGACAACATCCAAGGACACATATACATTACACATTACACATTACATATCAGCAACCTGCTGATTGTCTTAATGCTAGGCTGGTGACCACAACACACCTAAGACCTGCTAACCACCAGCAGAGATATGAATCCTGGCTCTAAAAGATGATTCCATTCAACTCCCGGCATTTTTGTTTTGGGCAAAGAAGAACGGATGGCCACTTTGAGTAATCCAACACTAGTTTTTCATTAAAGGTCCATTTCAATCAAATCTGTTGATGGAGCTGACTCTCAGGAACCTTGAAAATGTATCTCAGATTCAGGCCAACTACACACGGAGACAGTTTTTTTTTTTAATTGAATGTTTTCTTCTTCTCCTTTAAAATAAAAGAAAGGAAAAAACAGCTCCATCCACACATAAACGGATAAGTGTGTTTTTAAGCACATTCATAGACATGGCAAACCTGTAGGGGGGAGTAGTTCTCCCAAATCCTATCCGCTCAGAGTAACCCCTGATTTCCACTACATTCACTCCGCTCCGCCCCGCTCCACAGCCGTTTGCTGCCGTCCTTCATTTCCACTGAATGCGTCCCACATCCACTCCAGAGCACAGAGGTGCTCATAGAAGCATGCGCTGGAACGGTGGAAATACGGAAGTCCGACCAAAACTATTCATACGTGGAAGATGAACAGAAAACAACTTATTCTACTTTGTGTCAAGATATCTCCACTAACAGAATGAGGTTCTCTTCATCCGTGTTGTCCTCCTGGTTTTCTGTCGTATATGAAGACGTACTCCTTGACCCACATGCATACTAAAAGAAATGACAACAAATTGAAGGGAGATTATATTAATATAGCTTTGCATTCAAAGAAAAATATAGTCTGTCTTTACTGATTTATTTTGAAAAAGCGGATGTTGTACATGTTCGGTATCCTGTGATGCTTTGTTATTCGTGTAGTTTGACTGCAAACTTGCTCCAGCATCCGGCAAAATTTGATTCCATCCTATTTTTGACGGAGGGTGAAACGGCGGCCAGTGTCCTGTGCTGCTCAGCGGCGACAATGGAAATGCTCTATTTCACTACAATGGGATGGGGATGGCAGAGCGGAGCGCATGCAGTGGAAATTAGGGGGAACTCTCTGCTCTCTAACTTCTGCATGCAGATGTGATAGAGCTGGTAAAAACAATCGAGCAAAAAGCGCGTGGACAATCGATAATACCAACACAGCTCTGAGGGTATAACTGAGGTTTCTGAGTGTAAACACATGTTGCACAAGGGATTTTGAAGCATTTTTTTGTAATGGATAGTGACACTACGGTACTTAAAACTCTGGTTTCATTTATCCACACGCGGACACTAAAAACTGAGAAAATGCAGATTTTGACTTTGGCTGTTGTTTTTAAAAAGATTTGTTTTTGGTGACACATTTTGACACGTCCTGACTGGAAACCCAGTTATAATAATCCTCCTCCTTCCAATTTTACAACTTTGGTTGTAGTTAGGACTGAAGAATTTTTAAAGTAGGAACTCTTTCCTTTTTATTTGAGCTGGGTAGAGCCGGTTTATTTTACTTGTTCATGCATGTTCTGCTAAGAACTGATTGATTTTGTTTTGTGATAAAATTACTCTATTTTCCTTTTGATTTCTAAGTAAAGCAATGTGTTGATTTTGTGTTCAGTGTTACTGGACTCTGCATGTGGTCATTCTATAGAGGGCGAACGAGAAGCGGTCCCCATTTTGCTAGCCTTTTGTTTGAGCCACAAGGCTAGTCTCCTTTGTCCGTCGAGATCTGACCGCATGCTTGGGTAATTTCCATCTAGTTGATAAGCACTGTTTGTCGCCCTCCCTCCCTCCCCGCCCTCATGCATGTTTACGACATAAGCGCGTGAGGTCGACCTTCCGGTGACATTGTTGTCTACTTCCATAGTCGTCCATCTTGGCTGTTCTTGTTGCTTAGCTTTCCCATTTAGCATAGCATAGCATTGACATTTTTTTTGATTGAAAAATTTGTTGAATAAATCCCTTAAACTTGAGATTAGTCTCTCTGTTTCTTTAGTATTTGTGGTTCGTACATCTAAAAGAACTCACCTTTCAGATTGACTGATTGTCTGGTTTAATAATTAATATTGTTTCTTACATACGGTAACAAGCTGGTGCCCCGTTTCTGCTACATTTCATAAAGAATATTTAGAAAGCTGCAGCCTTAAAAATCTATAGGCTTCAAACATAGACATTATCACGTCTTTGGCTTCGAATTCATAACTTTGGGGGCGTTTTTTAACGCCCACAAAGTGTGCAGGGTGAACGTCCCATAATGTTTGTGTTGCCTGGCAACAGCCTTGTCTCCCTTCCAGTTGGAACTATTTTTGTTGCCGGAGCTAAAAAAGGATCAAATACGCCAACAAATCATAATTTTGTTGATTATTATTGTTAAAAAATAAAATGAGCTTGTAGAACTGTTGTATAAAGCCAATATCACACCCGAGGTTGTGCTGTTGTGCGGAATATCAGCACTGGTGTGATTATCTGTGCTTACGATGATTATGTGCAATCGAATCACTGATATTCAGCAATACAGCACTCTTTTTCATGTGATATTGCTTAATTAACATATGTTATTACAATGGTACAATGAGCCCTCTTAAAGGAAACGTATGTAGGATTGTGGCCAAAAGCGGTACTGCAATCACATTCAAAATACAGTAGAACTGTTTATCCCTTCCTGACTCGAGGTTGCCAGCTGCTGCGGGATCCAGCAGGAACGGCTGACCCTGACTAAATAACATTAGCAATGGTCATACAGGTTAACGCGCAGCATGTGTAGTCCACAATGTACGCGAAGAACGAATGAGGAATTATTTGTACCGAGGTATAGGCTACTCAACACGTCTCCATTACGTTTCACATTGCCAGAATTGACGTGCTGTTGTTTTCCCCGACAGTTCAGCATAATGACAAAGAAAAGGGCCCTGATGCTAATGCTAGCAATGATGACTCGCCGTTTTTATTTCCCAAACAATTCCTTACCTTTTCAATTTGATGACCAATCTCCTCCATATGCGACGTTGACGTCTGTATTCAAATTCTTCTCCATTTTCAGGCGTCTCCATCTTTTAAAGGCATCTCCTATACAAATCCTTGTTTTATTTCAGACTTTGTCACAACGTATTTCGGATCGATAAAGAGGTCTTTTAGGTTTCGTAACGTTATACATGTTTTGTCCGTAACGTTCGGAGCTTCAGCTGTGGTAAACATAGCAGAGCTGGCAACCCGGATGAGGAAACTCTACTGACTTTGTGATTTGTAGATAACTTGAGGGTGGAGCCTCAGACCAAAACAGAACATGACAACAATAACATCACTCGAGGGCTGCAACTTTCACTTTTACATAACAATATCCTGGCCGGACCACTGCTGACATTGATATAAATATTTGAAAAGAACATGATTTCTTAATGTCTAGTGACATATCGGGGCCATTTTATGATTAATTAAAATACATTTCTTACATACGTTTCCTTTAAGGCACTGCTCTCTCTTTAACATGGTGTGTCCAATGGCCGCTGGCTGCTCTGCTTTGTGACCGCATACCACGGAGGCCGCCATTGCTCCTCCATTGCTGTAGTACCTCCATTTGGCCGCTAGGCCCCCACTGAAAAGCATTGGACTTTAGACACGTTAAAAACAACTTTAATGCCAGGTGTCCATTTTTTAAAAACTTTCTATGGCTACATATTCTTCCTGAGATTACGCTGGGCTCATAAAAAACCTGGGCACCAGGCTGGTTTTTGTAAGATAATTTTTTGAAATCTTGCATAATTAATGAGGGGGCCGGACTTTGATTGACAGGCTGTTTCGTTTAAATTTAATTATAGTAACACTACATTTTAATAATTATTTCAAGTTACTAGTTCTTACCTTTTGAGGTTTGAGAAATAGGAGAACCGTCGGAGGAGCGCAGATACGGCAGCAGTCAGGCATGGGGCTATTATCCTTTAGCTTAGTTAGCCAAGTTTAGCATCAGAGCTAAATCAAAAATCAAATCAAACTTTATTTATAAAGCGCTTTTTGAACAAAGAAAGTTACTCAAAGTGCTTTACAGATTTAAAATAACCCCACAACCCCCCCCCCCTTCAAAAATAAAATCATCAATGCAAATACAACCCCCTCCCAACCCAACCCATCAGCCATACTCACTCACACACACACTTAGAAGCTACAAAAAGCGGGCTGAGTACAGATGAGCCAGGAAATGCCATCATGGGAGCCATCTGCATCAGCAGCAGCAGATCAACAGCAGCAACCAAGGCTCCGACCCAGGGCGCCCAGAGGAGGGAGGTCTGGTACCCCCACCTCCACCCAAGCGCTACCTGGGGGGCACCCAGGCAGCCACAGCCGACCACCGCCCCTGATGCAGGGGGCCCCCCAGAGAGGAAACACTGGCAAGAAAGATTAAAATACATTAAAATACAAAGTTAATAAAATATAAAGTATATAAAGTATAAAACAATAAGTTTAAAACAAATAATAAAAATGCAAAGCAGATTTATAAATAAACATTTAAAATCTAAACTAAAAATTAAATCAGGTAAAACATGCTGAGCGATTAAAAATATATGAATAAATAATAATTAGTTAAAGGCTAAGCTAAAAAGGTGAGTCTTGAGTCTGCTCTTAAAAACATTAATGTTCTCTGCGGCCCTGAGGTCCTCTGGCAGCCTGTTCCAGAGGTGAGGGCCATAATAATGGAAAGACGCCTCACCATGAGTCTGTGTCCTGACTTTGGGGATGATAAGGAGACGGCTGCCAGAGGAGCGCAGAGACCGCGAGGGTTCATACGGTAAAAGCATTTCTGACAGATAAGAAGGCCCAAGACCATTAAGACACTTAAAAACCATTAAAAGAACCTTAAAATCGATCCTAAAACATACGGGGAGCCAATGCAGTGATTCTAAGACCGGTGTAATGTGCTCCCGCCTCCTAGTCTTCATCAGGACACGAGCTGCTGAATTCTGTAAAAGCTGTAAACATGAGGTAGTCTTTTTGGGAAGACCAGAAAGCAGGGCATTACAATAATCAATTCTACTGGTGATAAAAGCATGCATTAGCGTCTCCGTATTGGCCCGAGAACTAAATAACTAAAACCTCAGTTTTGTCCTGGTTGAGCTGGAGAAAGTTTTCTGCCATCCAGGATTTAATGTCTAAAATGCAGTTAAAAAGTGCATCCATTGGCCGTGTGTCATCAGGAGACATGGAGATGTACAACTGTGTATCATCAGCATAACTGTGAAAGTTAACTCCATGTCTCCTGATAACACTACCAAGAGGGAGCATATACAGGTTAAAAAGCACTGGGCCTAAAACTGAACCCTGGGGAACACCACAAGTGATCTTATGGACCTTAGAGGAACAGGTATCCAGACTTACCATATAAGTCCTGTCTGTGAGGTTGGATGTGAACCATTTGTGAACAGCACCAGAGAGCACCAGCTAAAGACGCGGGAGCAGAATGGGCGCGATTACAACCGAACTAGACACCCATACACACCCCACGATGGCAAAGTCTACAGGGAAGATCCCGCCCCTATGCCCTTTTTAGGAACATGCTTCTTCAGATCTGGGAAGGAGGAGTCTGTGAATCCGCCATGAATTCCCCCATGAAAGTCATTCTGGTAAACTGGGAGGAGTGAGGAGGCGCTGTCTATTCTTTTTTACAGTCTATGGGTGTGTCTGACCCCACCTCCCACAAAGACCCCCACATTTCCTGAAAGCTTTCAGGACTTAAATCAGGAGTGAGCTACTCTACAGACATAACAGCAGACACAACCACAATAAAAGGAGTCCTTCAGTTAAATCAAAGTAGGTGAAACGTCCATGAGTCTTCTTCACCTCCAGTCTCTTCAATGAGTCCCAAGCATTATGCCATATTCCCTGGATGCCTTTACTAAAGATTAATTGTCACTAAATAGACCTAGTCTTGAAATAATTTTCCCATAACATATACAGTATACCAAAAAAAACATATTTATAATAAATACATCCAGTTAGGTTTAACCCTAAATTCACCAGTAATAATCTGAGACTGTAGTTCCATGAAAGGCTTCAGCAGCTATGGGCTTAAAATTTAAACAGTGATGTAAAATTTTACATGTTTCTGTTTTTATATGAATTTACTTAATGTCAGAAAACACAATCCTTCATACCCAATAAAAGATGCTTGGGCCCGTAAGAGATACACACTGACCTGTAAACAACATGAACATATTTATAACACAATGCTGATGATAATATTTGGATGTTTTCTATTTCTTCCCAGGCCAAGTGATTTTTGTAGCGTAAAAAACTGCCCCAAAATCTGTTCCATAGGAAGATAAAACCTCCACAAGAACAGGAAGCCACCAAATTCCCCTCCAGCACAGCAGAGGGTGCTGACCTTTTCTGGTGGGTCTCCCTACCATTGCAGTGACATCTGTGGTCAATGATAATTTATTTTCTTCAGCTTGTAAATGCACATCCCCTCAGAGAGCAAGCTTAGATTGACCTGGAAAGCTTTTTACTAGAAATGCAGCTCATACAATACTCTAAAAACATATAGAAACAAATCCAGCGGTCTGTTTTGTTGTTCTCTACACCTTCTGGTGTTCAAAATGGCCAAAAGACCAAATAAGATAAAGTGGTCTTGCAATATAAAGCATGCAGAGCCCAAAAGCTGCACTGACTACTGATTACATCGACTGTTGAGCAACGGTGTGGTGAAATGATCTGGGGCTGACCAATCACGGATGGGCGATCTGATGTTTAATAGTTAAAACATTGGGCTCTACTCCATCCGTCATTGCGTAGCCATCAGAGAGCCCTTGTGTTGATTGATAATGGCGCTGTGTTTCTCTGTACCTCTGCTGACGGAGAAGTAGAAACTATAGGCTTAAGTCATTACACCTGTTAGTAATGAAATAATGCAGCTTCAAAAATGTGGAAAATCCATTAAGACTGATTCTTGTCCTGACCTTCCCATAAACCTGAATGTAGGTTAAGGTTTGTATGAAATCCACCTAAAATCTCCATTTCGTCAATCTCCCACCTCCTCATGTGGACATAAACTCAAATTTAAAAGTACGTTGGTGTATATTGAGTCCTGATGGTGGAGACATATTGGACTGACAGCATGGGTTAACACACTTCTCCTTATGTCGTATGAGTAAGCCAAACTTCCTGTTTGTATATATGTGTGTGTATTAGTGTGCCTAACTTCACCCCACAGCCACAGTTGTCCGCAACAAGCCATATGGACGCATCCTAAGCTGAGCCTTTTCCTGCTGACAGCACTGAGATTGACTTCTGTAATTTGATCTGATAATCTGCTCTTGGTTGCACTGAGTGAAAGCAAACTGAGATAACACTAAATTCAGGCACAGGAGTTAAAAAAAAATCACTGATGGAGGAGGGGGGATACATAAACATATGTATATTTGACATTCAGCATTTTTATTATGCCAGAAAGGTCCTTTGTTTCAGAAGCATCTTTTAAGGCTTTACTCCAAAGAGAATATTGATGAATGAGATTCTTTGTGGAGGCTTGAGAGCGCTCACTCTGGTTTGATATTCTAATGCCTAACTGCTCTGAAGTCGTGAACCATTCCCCTTACGTGCCATGAACGTGGTGATATCTTTGTTTGCTGTCCGGCCATCTTTTCATTGTATCTCCACTTGGATTGTTTCTTGGTGGTTTCACCTCACCAAATGGACATTTGGTGAGTTGAAACCAACAGTTTTAGGCCATAAGAACCACCGCTACATTTGAAGGAGAAAGGTAGAATCTGATGCAGTGGGAGGGTGGCATCATGTTGGGTGCAGGCGGGACGGCTACATATGGCATCATCAAAAAATAACACTATTGTTTCCAAATCTAAAAACAAAGGCCAGGATGTTAAAGCTTGGACACAAATGGGTCTTTTAAATGAAAAATTATCCTAAACATCTCACCAAATCATAAAAAAGTCCATGTTTTGCAGCCGTCATCACAAAGCCATGATCTCATTCCAATAGAAAAGTTTGGGCTCAGCTAGAAGAAGAACATGGTTAAGTGATCTACAAATCTCTCTCCATTTCACCAGTTCTGGTCTGAAATTTTAGCCAACTATTCTGAAAAGCTTGTGGAAGGATAGCTAAAACATTTTACCTGGGTCATACAGTTTTATAAACAATGCTATCAAATACTGAGAAAATGCATGTAAACCTCTGATTTTAAAGAAAATACTAAAAAAGACCTCTTCTGTATACATAACAGAAATAAGTTTGGTCATTTTAGCTGATCTAAAACAGCAGAAGTTTGGTCTGATTTAACTGCTGACAGGGAGAAAAAAGATGGATGTGTTTGATGTCTGCTGATTTATTATCAGCATGAAAAAAGAAGATTCTATCTTTATATACAGGGTATGGAAATATCTGCTTTGAACCATAAATGACCTGCTAAAAATGCACATTAATAGTTAGGGTTTCCTGTTTCTTGGGTTGAATTAGGCAAAGGCTGTTAGATCCACATGGAAGTTGAGCTGGCCATTTAGATCTATGGAATGAATGTCAACGGGGGCACGGTCCTGTCATTACACAGTATCCAAGGTTAAGAGGAGAAAAATGTAGCAATCTTTAGTTTAACTAAAGCAAATCTAAACATGAATCAGCAGATTGTCAAGTAGCATTTCTGGATAGAGAGGAAGACTTCCTGTATTATTGTGCAGAAGTGCAGAGAACTACACTCAGCTGTTAACCTTCCCTTCCTGCTTTCCACATCATTTAACTTTTAACTTCAAGTTTCCCATCATTAACTTGACCCTGCACTGTTTTTATGCCTGAATAAATCAGGTTAAACTGAGCTCCAAGCATTCTGCTGAAAATGATCAAGTATAGGTATGGAACTGAGCAACCTAATTCCAAGTAGCCTAAGTCCACAAAAAAAGCATTAAAAGCCCCCCAGAAAGCCCACAGAACCACTGATCAAAACTAGTTTACGAAACAAAAAATATCCAGCAGGATTTTCTGCACAGAACCGTCTTTCCTGGGTTCCCCCATCCCCCTCTTCTCGCCTTCATTTCCTCCAGAAGGCGAGGGCCTCTCTAATTACTCTATTCTTGTAAAATCTTGACCCACGGCTTCTCTTAGGGAGGTCTGTTGTCCCTGGATGGAGGGGCTTCAGGGGCCTCTGTGTGTCCCCGCCAAAGATTGATCAGATAACCCCCCCCCCCCCCCACACACACACACAAACACAGACTGCTTGGCAGAGGCTGTGCATTCAGGGCAGGTGTGCAAGGAAAAGAGGAAATGGAGGGGTGAATGGCTTCAGAAATGAGAGGAGAAAGGTGGTGGGGTAAAAGCAGAGCTTATCTCCCTCGCCGGCCTCCTTCTCTATGGCCCTCAGGTGCGGATAAGGGTGCTGATTGTGACGTTCGATCTGTGTGAGTTCAGGGCTATGATATGTTGCAGTTCGTGTCAAAAGTCACTTCATTCCAGGAGGGCTTCCCCGCAGCCGTCCCAAGTGTCCTTTGAGAAGTTTTCCGTGTGTAGTAGTGGGTGTGTATTTTCTTTGTTTGGAGCTGGTTCTGTGTTTGTGAGATAACAGCTCATGAGCTATAAACCCATGGCAACTAAATCACAAACAAACCGCAAGAAAAGTGAGAGAAGAGAAACTTTCCTGCTCATATCTTGGGTTTAGCTCCAACAGGAGTTGACTCTCTCAGATCTGTGGGCTCTGACGTTCCTCTTTATTGTGTTTTCATGCTCTTTCAGAGTCCCTCTTTCAATCTCTGGGGTTTTGCCCAGAAAGACATCACTGATTCACTAATACAATCAGCAGCACCACAGCTGCCCCACCATGATGGCTAATTACATCATGGAGTCAGTGATAAAGTCTGGAGTGGGCTGCTGTATCTTTCTGGGAAGATGGAGCATTTTTTGTGGCCTTTTAGCTTTTTTTCCCCTTACTGGTTAAGTTTAGCGGAAAAGTCATTAATGAATTTCCAGTCAACATTGTCCCAAATCAGCCTTGTACAGAGGAAGGCTTGTTGTTCTATCCATATGTATGATGTAAAACACTATTAATCTAATCATAATCAATCCAAGTCAGTTTTGATACAAAGACTAAAACCATCATATTCATATATTACATGGAATAACATTCAGCAACCGGGTCTTGGAAATATTCTAGACTTTTCTAAACTGGGGCAGTATAAATAATCACAAGGTCACATACTTGATCCTAGGGTAACAATCTCATTTCAGTGTAGAACAATAAGTATAGGTTTGATCAGTCTAAGTATTTTGAGTTTAAAACAAGAGACTATCAATTCATAAAAATAAAAAGTTATGAGTAAAGAGTGTAGTTTATGACAGTATTTTACCCTGCTACACACTTGGTTCCACAAAGAATCTCACAGTTGACCGTAGCTTATCAGAAGAGATCGAAAAGCATTTTATAAAAAATGGCCAATGACAAGCAGCGTTGCATAGATGGAAATGTTCCCTTCAGTGGTATTTTCTCTTATTATATGAGGACTTTAAGTGACACTCCTCAAACATAAAATGTAATTATACATATAAATTGTTCAAACAAATTTTAAGAAAGCCTTTTATTTGGATGGGCCCTGGTCCAAAAAGGTAAGCAATTAAAAAAAGAAGCAAATGCAATATTTTCCATAGAAATTGTAAATCCATTTTTAATTATAGTTTTTATCATCTTTAGTATAATTTTTTTAATGGTTTTCTTTACATTGTAAAGCACTATAAAGAATTAGTTAAAAAACACTAGAAATGCATTTTTTTAATTAAGATTATTTTGTGCTCCATTGAGTCTTGGACTTTAGTCTTTTAAGTTCTGTTTTTTTTTTACAACCCAGTTTATTGTTCTTTTTAAGTTTATCTCACTAAAACAATGCTCCAAAATGTTGCAATAGTTTACAGTGCATTAAGTAGTATCCTTTAAATGACAAAAATCTTCTCTCTGACCCTAAACTCCTAAGTATTTACTGTCACTGTCACATAGCTGACACTGAAGGGATCATTTTTCAAAGAACAGTATGGATCAGATGAGCAGATGTATTGATCTGGTCAGTAGACACAGGATCTGTTTCTCTCTAATCATTGAGAAATGAGATTCTCTGTGAGCTGTGGTCTTCCTGCCGCTGAAAAAGGGGCAATCGAATGGGGCTTAGCCTCATCTTAAATTCATCTTTAATCTTTATGAATTATGAATCAAATTCTGTGGTTGAAAAAGAAACTGCATTTACATAACCCCCCATGACTGGCGCTTCATGTTTTATGGGTGCTCTTCTTCTGCACTACATTTTCACAGCTAATTATTTCTCACTCACACTTCTTTTCTTGTGCTTGACGAATCAGTGCAAAGTGTTGCCACTTGAAGTCTGTAACGACATATGTCTTTGCTTGCAAGTATAATAAATGTACAGATATATGATGATATGTGCATTTATAGATGCTGTGTGTGAGTATGTGTGATTTCCAGTAGAATTGCTCCTCCCTTTTGAATCATGCAAGTCAGCAGGATGAAGTGAAGCCTTCTCCCTCTGGGCAGTATTATGGCAGCATGAGTAAAGGTATTTTCAGACACAAAAAGCAGTGCTTTAAATTTCAAATGGGATTTTGGAGAAGGGTTGAAACGAAGAGGCAAATCTGTGAAGGGATTCACACTTCTTACCCATCCTCCTCCTCTTCATCCTTCTTTCTTCATCTCGTTCTCCCTCTCTCCCTTGTCAACCTTTTCAAAAAGCATCTATATTCTCACACCAGGCTGTAGGGGCATCTTGTCATGTTGCTATGCTACCTGAATGTCAAGCAGAATGTCAGAGTGTGAATATACAAAAACAAAATGGAGTTTCTGCTGATTGGAGAGCAAGAAAGGGGAAAAGCCACAACAGCATAAAAAGCATCAAGGTACTCAAAAAATAAAATCAATATGGCTTCAATAAATTCTCAGAAGTAGTCATTAGTTAGCCCAAATGAAACACATTTGACCCATTTTTCTACTCAAATCCCATCAAGCCAGGGTTCTTCCACCTCTCAATGGGCTTTTCTAGGATTTTATTACACTACCTTACAGTTACTAATGACTAACACATGAGGATGTAATCAAAGGATCTTGTCAAAACAGGTTATAAAATTATTTGAATCAAACTAATTGACTATACAGAAACACACAACAGATTCTGCCTTGACATCATTTATTAAACAAATATGACGCCTGAATGGAAAACTGGGATAAAGGAGCAACAGGTCAAAGCAGTCAGTTGCTCCATGACTTCATTGGTTTCTGACAACTTCTCTGACGTTTGTTTTGGCAAAAATCAGAATGAGGTCTGGTCTTTGACTGGGCCACTGCAAATCCCTGATTTTTCTTTTTCAGCCATTCTGTAGTAGATGTGCTGCTTTTTTTGGGGATCATTCTCCGGTTGATGATGGACCTTGAGTCAAACTGGAAGGTCCTAAAAAAAGACAGTTAAAAATAATATTTTAATGGGGAAATGGCAACATTTAGAATAAGCGCTCAAGGAGGAAGACAGAGAAGAGGTGGGAAACCCGTAGAGTCTGAGATGGAGATCTTGGGTTTATCGCTATTTCTGAGAAGAACAGAGTATAACATTGGAGTGAGTTTGTTAGGACATCCAATCTTGGTACATCAGGCATCTGTATTTCATCTTTTATAAATAATCTTCCACAGCAAACAGGGTCAAACACCAACAGGTAGTTGGGCAAAATTAAAAACATGAACAAAGCCTTGATATTCAATTTAAAAAACATCAACAACTGAGGACGTTTTAACTTCTCTTTAGATATAACAATAAAGCTTTTTATATAAAAGAATAATGATAGTGCCATGGGTGTAGGAAAGGCTGGGTATCGGTTCAAATTCTAAGAATCAGTTTGATTGGATTTCTATAAGAATCACTTTATGAGTGACTTTCTTACAGGAAGGTGTTGGAGGGCGGATAGGAGGCTTGCTGATGATGATAATGGTGGTGAAGAGTGAGTCCATATTCGACAGATAAAGCTGAGTATGAATAGAGATGTAGATGAGCGGATGGAGTTTTAGTAGGAGGGAGTTGATGGATGAGAAGCCGGAGCCAGTCGTGAAGATGACAACAGGTATTCCTTGAAAGGAGGTAGGACTCTGGAGACGAGGGATCTGGAACTCAGCAGTGATATACCTGGAAGAGGAGGACAAGGGGAAGGTAAGGCTCTGGAGTCAATACAGAAGCTCTGAAAAGCTCCTGCCCCCTAGCTTCTGGTTGGAGGGCAAAAAGACTCATCACCCCCACTGACTGCCTTTGTTGTTATGGTAAACTGCCTATATCATGCAAAATCAAGTTTTTGGAGTTTTCAACCATATGGTAATGCAATCTTCTCATAACCCCCCCCCCCCCCACCAGAGTGGTTCTTGGCTTAATTCATGCATGTCTGAGTAATCCTCCTGAATCCTGCTCTCTGAATCCTCTCCTGAAAAACGACTGAGTGTTCAACTAGTGACATCACTAGCTGAAAGCAAGGGAATGCTAGAGGTGTCTGCACCTCCCTTGTAGGCAGAGCGGCTTACTCCTGGTAGATTTTCAAACACACCCTCGTCCTTCTCACAGCTAATGGCTGCTTTGGTTTTTGGCAGCTTAAAACACTTTTTGTTGGATTTTTTACTTTCTCTGTGAAAACAGCTGTTTGGCTGCATTACAGGATTTTATTCTACATTCCTGAAAAACAGCAGCTGGATCAAAGAACAAAGACGAAGTAAGTGGCTACATGCTAATGCTAATGTGGGTTATCCATTTATCAAGCTGCTTATGTGATCTTATAACAGCATTGTGTGGTTCATTAATTGATCTGTAGCATCTCAGAATATTTAGTAAACAGGTGCAAACAACACCCACAGCTTTTTTATATACTGGGCTGGAAAGATTTGCTTATTGGACGCAGCTGGGTTGGTTTGGGCTCTGTCTAAAGCCTGGAGATTTGGCAACTGAAATAGTGTTTTTTTATACAAAAAATAAAAAATAAACCAAACGTCTAAGCCCTTAATATAACAGAGTTTCATTGTGGTACTTCGTAACTTTCAAATTCTTTGTCAGACTCCTGTTTGAGATAAAGCTCAGCACTGTTTGCCTCAGTGTGATCTGCTCCCAGCTCTGCAGCGCAGCGTTGGGGTGGAGGAGGCGGGTTAATAGAGCAATGAGCCGTTTCACTTTGCCATTTCTATGGATACAAGTTAAATTTCAGGACAAATTAATAGCATGATATAGTCCCTTTAAAAACTATTCATTAAAGAACAGTTTGCTACACTTTGAGCTGTTCTGATGCACATTGGTGCAAGCCATATACTTGGCATCTCTTCTTCTACTCATGTGACTCCTATGCCTCTATTCCACTAAAAAGTATGACATATGTTGGTGCAGTTGTCCATACTATGCAACAACCTGTGCCATACCACCCAGTGGTAATGAGGTAATATTAGGATGAGGTTGTGGCTGAATAAAAACAGAGTAGTGGGGTAGGGACTGATTTTGCCAAATCACCAGCAGAGTATTGTGGTATTAACCGTACACAGGTTGTCTATTGGTGGGCCAGCTCTAGCACACATTTGGAATGATCTTGCAGGCCAGATAAAATTAACCTTAGAATGATGACCTTCAAATACTTTAACTGATAGGCAGCAACAACTCCCTCTTTATCGTCATTTCTGATATCTTTCCATCCTGGCATTGTGTTTTAACCAGTGTTGCTACAGTAACTCTGAAACAGTAATCTGATTACTGACTACTGATTACTCCTTCCAAAGGTAACTTAGTTACTTTACTGATGACTTTATTTTTAAAGTAATTATGTTAGATCACAAGTTACTTTATTAGTTACTTTAGCAGCTGCCAATAACATTTTCCACTGCCTCAACAAAGAAACAATAACCAGTTTTACCAATACTCACTTTATTGGAAGTGCATTTTAACAGTAAGGCCCGAAATATACTTGCTTTTTAACCTCATGTAACGTTGATACCAGAAACAAACTGTCTTGGGGACCACTTGCTTGCTCACTGCATGTACTACTGGAGAGTTCCTCTAGGATGCAGAGTAGGCCTACAGAGTACAGAACTCAGGCTGCATCCAAATACCTTTATTACCCTTGCTACGTAGCAGGCGAAAAGGAGCATGTGAGCAATGTAGTACACAGCCGGTGAACACTGCGCTATCCCAGAATGCAGCGGAAGCCCCAAAATCGTAACAGAAGAGTGACTTCGGCTACAGAAGAGCTGTCAACCATTGACAAAGCCGCAATTTTGCCGTATAAATGTAAAAGTGTAGCAATGTTACATTATTTTTGACAACTGATTAAACATTTATGTTAAGTTATTGTTTAACAGGTCCACAGGCGACCTAATGTAACGTAAATATCTGGGTCAAAGGACATGCGAAATGGTGGAGCAGTATGTCCGACTTAATGCCCACTACCCACTCATTTGCTACGCAGTATTTACTACATCAATGGTCGAGTAGTAGTTACTATGTAGCGTGTAGTTAATACTAAGGATACGGATGCAGGGTCAGACTCAGGCATCAACAAACATGGCGACCGTACCGGAGCTAATCAACTGTTTCGGATTACGACAGAAAAAGAAGGCAACAGTGTTTTTGAAGGTATGTAAGACCATATTTTACGCTATTGTTGCTTGTTTTCCTTATGTTTTTGCCACCATGTACCTACCAGATATATCTTTTTGTTTAAGAAAATGACAAAAATAGTAACGCACAATGGCTTAAACGAGTAACTGTAATCTGATTACCTGTATGGAAATAGTAAGGCGTTGGAATAGTCGTTACTGAAAAAGGGGTCATATTAGGAGTAACGAGCTACTAAGTAACACACTACTAATTAACGCGATACCGGCATAATTGGTTGTCACCCATCCATATTCAGTTCAGTTCAGATTATTTACATAGCACCTGTTCACAGTTTTCTTTCTCTTTCAGTTTCTGTTGAAAGGGAGATTTTCCTCTCCACTGTCGCTATATGCTTGCTCAGTATGAGGGATTAATGAGAAGATTGCTGTGGTTGGACTCTGCATCAGTGGGTCACAACTTCCAATCAATGACTCAATACAATCTGCTAGAATTCTTGAATATCTTTTTTTTTCTGATTGGAATGTATGTATAATTGTATTGAAATTACTTTTCTTGTACAGTGCCTTAAGATGAAATCTGTTATGAATTACAGCTATATAAATAAAGTGAATAGTATGTATGGGTACCGATATTTGATGCGACATAAATAGTAGCAACCAGACCAAATAGCAACACACATTTCGGTGCTTTATTTTGGTTCTTTTCTTTCTGGAGATGTCAAACACTGTGGATTCTGGGCGTGCCATCAGCCAAGAGCGATTCCCTGTATCATTAGAAAAGGCTAATTTGGCTATCTGTTTGCAAAAAACTGCTAAAAGTAAGGGGTGTAAAAATTAACACACCAACGCAGGTCGATTAATTCCCAGAATTAACTCCATTTTGTTTTACACGATTAACGCATACACAGAAAATCACCTTGTTTATAATTCAGCCCCCACCACATCAGCTCTCCTTTCTAACCAGCCAAACTACGGATTGGTGTGCAGCAGCATGTGTGTGTGTGCGTAAATGACATATGAGTATATTATTACTGTCATATTAGGTTGATATGATTATAATTTCATAAGTTGTCTGTGGGAGTCTTCCTTACCGTCCACTGGGGATGTCAGCACGCTCTGCATGGTGCAGAGTATAAATGCTCCGTATTTAGCTTGATCTATGCATGTTTCTTCACTGTATAGCTTCAGTACATTTTATAATGAGCGACCGCTGTGTTAAAAAGCGCATTATTCAGTTAAAGTGACTTTTTTTCGATGAATTAGTGCTAACTCATTAGCTGAAGCATTCACAATAAAAGCATTCATTTCCTGTTGTGATGAACCGTAGAATCTGTTGTTTACTTATGGGAAAATGGTCAATTTGTTAATGTGATATTTAACACAGATAATTGATATCCAAATGTTAAGTATATTCATATATTTTGGTTAGTTCGACTACCTTAGTTGTGTTTGTTAGTTTTCATATGAGACCACACATACATTGTGAATGTGGAGTTGAAAACAAAATTTCAGTTGATTTCTCCTATATTTAATTTTTAAAAAATCTACGGCATCTGGATTTATTCTTTATTTATACTGAACATTATAGTTGGTCATATTTAGGAATGATGATTAATTCACAACTTCCCTGTGATTAACTAGATCACATTTTTTTATGTTTTGACAGCCCTACTTTGGACAAAGTTTCTATTTTTTCCATTCTTTAAGCACCATTTCATAAGTAACAGTTTGGCACCAGTATCGGATAAAACCTAAACAATACCCATCCCTAGTGAAGAATGAGTGAACAAAGTGAAGAAAACACATCAGCCTGTCCTCCAACAGTCTAAGCCTATAACACTATTACTAAGGAGATGGCTCAGAATAACCCAGCTTGTTACATTAAGACATGAGAAAGGCAGAGCCAAGAACAACCATTTTTCTGGACTGCATTCAACCTCAACTGGCTTAGGCTTCCCCACTCATCCAATGACTGGCTAACATCAGTCTTTAACTGTAAGCTTTATCATAAAGGAAGGTTTTAAGCCTGGTCTTAAAAGCAGACATGGTGTCTGTCTCATGGACTAAAACTGGGAGCTGGTTCTACAGGAGAGGAGCCTGATAACTAAAAGATCTGCCTCCTATTCTACTTTTAGAAATCCTAGGAACTACCAGTAGACCTGCATTCTGAGAACAAAGTGCTCTATGAGGAAAAACAAAAGCTAACAGAAACCATGAGCAACATTTTTTTTTACTTCTTGAATACTCAAATACATGTAATATTTTACCCAAACACACAATGTGGACTGGTTTTTATATGAAAGGGATCTTTAAATAATCGTAGAGCCAATGAAAGACTCCGTGTTGTACCTAACCTTTTCCATTTTAGGTAGATGGAAATTTGTCATCAACAATGTAGCAGTCAAAATTTTGAAAAAAAAGTGTCCTTCTGCATTATGCCTTTGTACCATTTAAAATGTTGTTCAAGGAATGCACAAATTCATTTTGAGCGCCACAAATGGCCTAAGGGCCACTTATTGATTTAAAAGTAAGGAACGTTAGCTTATCACTTCGACATTTTCATAAAGATGGCTGATAGAGTCTTGGATTTAATGTTCCACACTTTGTCCTACAAACCTAAGAGAGCTGATTTGGATCATCATAATAGGCTACTCTGAAGGGGTGTGACAAAATCCCCACGGTAAAGAGCACAAAACTGTAAAATGGATTGATGGCACCATTTTTCACACCACCTCTTCCTGGAGTTACATAAGCTGGCGGAGCGCTCCTCAGCATGATCGGATCCAGCAGCTGCGTTAAATTGGACAGAAAGAGGAATGGATTGAAAACTGATTTGGTCGTGTCTGTAACGTCTTCCTCTCATCCCAGACTAATTATCAACTCCTTTCTCACTTCATGGTCAAAATTAGAAATTTGATTTTCAATCTCGCCTCAGCCGTTGCAGGTTTTTGTTTGTTTCTAAGGGATTGGCATGCATTTCTCTGTAGCATCAAGGATCACAATCTCATTTTGTGCTCTGAATTACTGTAATGAATATAAGGTTTTGGATTTGGAGACAGGCAGACTAGCTAATGGGTTTGTTAGTTTGTTGAGTAGCATGCCACACTCATTATTGCTTTCAGTGCTGTGATTAAGTTGATTTGCAGGGCAAATCCATCCGAGAGAAGATGATGCGCTCACATATATAAATGCACGCATGCCTGTAATGTAATTATGCGATTTAATAAGTTATTAATACAGTTTGTGGCTCAGTTGGAAATAGAAAAGTGGACAGCTGAAAAGACTAAGGCGGCAGATGATTATGTTGAGATTGATTTAATTTTATTTGGTTGGGGAACAGGATGTTACAACAAAGACTAACATGTTAGGAACGTCACTCAGGGGCATCACTGATGGGGGGAAAAGGAGTTTATATGTTAACGAAGCCCCCATAAGGGTTATCATGATTTTTTGATTGTTCATCATTATTATTTTTTACATCTCCTCTTTCAGACTGCCAATAAAAAAAAGGGGGAAATGAAGTCAAAAATAAAGGATTTCAAGAAGGATTTCATCTCACATGACCTTGAGAACATACCAGATATTGTTTATGTATCTCATAAAAAAAGCTCAGGAGAAAAGTCAGATACAACAGTTCAGGAGGATATGACCAAAGTAATGGAGGAGGGCATGGAGATGATAGATAGAGCTCTTAATAACAGTCACAAGTGTTTGGGATCTTTATTGGCAGCCTGCGACCACAACTAGCAGCTTGAGTGTGTCGCTTTTCTGCTGAGATGTGAGCCAGGCTGTGACGTTTTGCTCATCTCTTTTTATCTTTTGAATAATGTCTAAGGGAGGTCCCTGAACGTCGTCCTAATGGTGTCACTGTGGTGATTATCAAGCGTTCAGGCTTCCTCGTCAAGCTTGAGGCTGTCACTAGAAATGTCAGATGCATCCCGAGTAACAAATCATTAAGAGAGTTAACTGCAAAGAGGACAGCTGCAGAGAGCTGTCTTTAAGGTTAGCCATCTGGACCCAGAACAGTCTGCTTGAGTTTTAATGTGTATGAGAACAACCTGCAGTTACCTCTAGAAGAGATGGGCCAACTTAAATGACAAGCACCAATCAGATTTTAACTTCAGGACATGATGTGTATCATAAATGTCTGCACAGGTTGTTAAAACTCCAGACTGTTATGATCTAAAAAAAGAGATCCAGATAAATCATTTCCAAACTTTTTATACCTTTCATGTAACATTTACCATGTGAAGTTTAATACAAACACAATAAAGATCGTACTATTTATTCAAGTAAAAAAGCTGCGATGACCAGGTTGCCTAAGTCTGTAACCATACCTAACCTAAAACCTCAGTATGTGCCTGAACTCCTTCACATGGTCTTTCTAGTCTGCTCACCTTACTCTACCCTCTGCCGGTCTTTTTATCAAAGGAAAATAAGGAAATCAGATTCCAGATTTTTCAGGCTAGATATGAACTCTATTATCCAATGAGCTGATGATTCACAGGTCTTATGGTTGTGTCCCTAACTACACAAATAGTTTAAAACCCTAAAACATTATCTGGAGTGATCTACTTTCCCACAACAGGAGGCTAAACAGGCACTGATACTTTCAAATCAATTAGAGTTCAAATTAACAGAAAGCATAACCTGTCCACTATTTAAACTGCTGTTCCTGAATGATCATGTTGAAAACGTGACCCAGTTTAAGAGTTTCACCCTTCTGTATACATGATTTTCTACCAAACCACAAACCTTTTACTGCAGCTTAGACCATGCTTAATATATACCACTGTGGAAGGTTTTGTACTTTTATGCTGAATAATCCCTTTATACAATGACTCTTTGCTTGGTGTTGTGTTGACAAAAAAACGAGGAGAATGAATCCCAGAACTAAAAAAAGGTGTTTCAGCAAAGTATTAGCTTAACTATATGCAGGTATTGTTGCACCTATTCAACTTTCTGCAATTATCAACAGGCCTTCTGTAGTTTGTGACATTTGTCATTTTACTAGCTGTATGCTACACTTGGCTGTTTCTGGTTTACATTGAAGCCACTCTGAGCTGAACTTTGTGTAAATGGACAGCTTTATGGGCTATTTAAACTGATATTTTTCTTCTTCTTTTTAAAATCGAACCCCATCCAGATAGGAACACTTTAAAAAAGGTTTACTGAGCTCCAGCTGGAACTCTGCATGTGTTAATGCAGATTTACCTGCAGGGTTCAGCATCACTTACAAGACCTGGACATGTAGAGAAATAAAGTGTCTCTGTTACCCGTTGGCCACTCATTTCAGCCCCTGCAGCCTTAACACCTGGCTCCCAGGAACTACACAAAGGTCATGTGAAGGGTATTGTGAGGATGTTTAAGTACACATACAGTATCTTCCTCACATGGATTTGGTTGTGATTCTGAAAAGCATACACAGACACAGGGGGAAATACACAAACACGCCCTAAAAATGCACCATTAATGACCAAAGTCTGGAGCATCTCTTCTCACTTGTCACCTCTCATTAGACAGTCGCACGGCGACTGACCTTGGTCGACTTTCCTCGGGCCACTTTGCTGAGCTGTGTGTGTGTGTGTGTGTGTGTGTGTGTTAATTCAGGGGAAGGGGCTGCCTCACCCTAATGATGTGGCTGTGAAATCGGGCCTGAGCCCAGCGCCATCTCTCATTACGCCCCTCCAAATTCATTTGCTACATCAGCTTGGTCTGCTCATGCATGCATAGCACGCCACTTTACCCATGTGGCTTAGCTTGTACCGGCTGTTTGTCTACATTTAGTTTATCAGTCAAAACATGAGTACAGGCACTAGTATAAAGCAAAATATCTTAAAGGAAGAACAAGTTGACTTTCTTTAATTCACATCGGCCTGTCCTCCACATTATCAAATGTGTGTTAATAATCTTTAGAATTTTCAAGTATACAAAATAAGATTTTTTTTTTCACAGAACCACAACTTTATTTTCAGGATTTACTTGGACAAACTCCTATCTGTTCATTTATTTAATTGGCAGATAATGTGTTCAGGAGGACGTTCACTGTTATTGGAAGCACATAGTGCTTCTCAATCCTTGCCTATCACCAGCGGTGTTTGGGCGATAGGTGGGGTGCACCCTGGACAGGTCACCAGTCCATTGCAGGGCAGCCGAGAGACAGACAGGACAAACCACCATGCACCCACACTCTCACACCAAAGGAGAATTTTAGAGACACCAATTAACTTACTTTGGGGCTAACCCTAACCCTAAGCTGGGGTACCCAGAGAGAACCCATAGATGCACAGTGAGAACATGCAACGTGGCTCTGTGGTAGAGTAGTTGGCTTGCAATCGTAGGTTCGATTCCAGCTTCCTCCAGTCACATGTTGATGTGCCCCTGTAACCCCCAAATTCTACATTGTCCTACCGAGCCATGTTGGGTGTCGGTGTATGAATGTGAGTGTGAATGGGTGAATTTGGCTTCAATGTAAAGCGCTTTGAGTGGTCAGTAAGACTAGAAAAGCGCTATATAAGTTCAGTCCATTTAACACTCTAATGCTGCGTTCAAACCGCAAGGTCTGTCAACGTCAGCAGCTTCTAGATTACATGTTAAGTCTACGGTTGAGGCCGTTGTCTCTGCGGCGCTGTGTGAGCGTTGGCTCCGTCAACTTTTCAAGCTTTTCCTGCGTTTCAAGCTTCAAAGCTCATAACACTAGCAATGCAGAAGTTCAGATTGTTGAACTTTTGATGGTCCTAACACTCTTGACGCAGCACGGCAACCAATCAGAGTGTGATGTTGCCCAGCACGACGCTGTCTAGCCAACCACGATCCACGAGTGTTTAAAACATCCAGCAGAGAAAGGCCTGCCTACGAGCTTTGCTAGCTTCAGCTTAAAAATGTATCTTCTGTGTTTATGCGGCAAACTAGTGGCTTTGTGAGGGTTGCTTGATGCTGACAAAGCTTGCGGTGTGAATGCACTATTATGGCCATAAACCTGATAGTTATGTAAATATTTTCCTGTTTTCCCCCAAAGGACGCATCATAACTCAATGCGCTTTTAGGGGGTCTCCATCTGATGAACATGCGCTGAGCGCACATGATCCTTGTGCATCCTCATTAGTTTCTCACGTAGTGGAGTCTGTTATGGAAATCTTTATGGCAACTTATTCATTACTCACACTTCCTAGAAAAATATATTTCTTATTTATTCAGCTGTGAAGCACTTTGAATTGCTTTGTGTATGAATTGTGCTCTACAAATAAACTTTCCTTGCCTTTGTTCTGAGTTATTGCTGAGTTATTATTAGTTATGCTGATGCATTTACAAGTTTGATTCTGTTACTCAGTATCAATATAAAATATTGCTTAGCTATTATCTCATATGATAAATCCATGTTGCTTCATGACAGATCTTGTAATTACCTGCTGATATATCCCATGTTGTTCTGTGGTCTTGTGATTATCCTTTGATGCATAGAACAGAGTGTTCGTTATCTTACAATAGCTGTATGATGTGTTTTGTTCTCCTAGAGCTGAGTAATGAATCAGTCAGAAACGGATCCAATAGGGTGTGGCTGAGTACTATATATACCCATGCATCTGTGCTGAAGCTTCAGAGCTCCCTATGGACTCTCCATGCGCATGTAAAATAAACTTTGACCGCATACACTTTGTATTTTCCTCATCCGAGGTCTTTTACACCTGAGAGTCCAATTAATAAAATGTAGTAATCATATACATTTCTGTTGAACAGGCAAGACATATATTTGTCATATATTTAATAAACCAGATCAATACAACGTTTTATTAATAAAGTCCACAATGAAATGCATTGAAATCACAGTTGATCCGCGTGCCCAATAGTAGAGGCGGGGCTAGAGTTAGCAGGTGAGGAAGTGGGTATGTTTAGAGAGGGGCCTGGTACGTTGGATTAAAAAAAAATCTATCTTGATCAAAAACTCCAGATTGCAGCTTTCAGCTTCTCATTTGCTCTACCGCTGTAATGCACCATGTACGTATGAACAAAGCTAATCTTTCTTATGGTGCATTCACACTGCACAGTTGGTCTGCGTCAGGCAACGCATTCAACGGATGAAGTTTGACGTATGTACTTTTTGGCTTCCATAGCCTGCTTCTAAGGAAAAAACAACGCGTGGGCGGGGCTTCCTCTGTTGCCGTACGTTCTGAACTATGGTGAATCGTAACGAGAAAGTGGTTTGGCTTTATTAGCTAGATAAAGCTAGACAACATTGACATCGGGTGCATTTGCCCATTATTCAGATGCGTTCTGAGTTTTGGGAATTTAACCATTTGCTCCAGGAGCTGCTTATGGATGAGGTTCGCTTTCATTGCTTCGTCCGTCTGTCCCGCGCTTAATTTTACGACCTCCTCGGCCGCATCGGAGCTTAAATCTCCTACCAGGACACCAACTACAGGTTTTCTCTGTTCCTCTTTACGTCTAACTGACGCTGACACATGGGCTTGGTCTGAATGCAGTATTAGAGCTCTATTGTCTGTAGACATGACTGTGTATTTCTAAGTGTCAGTTCCCTTGATCACGGTCCTGAGAGCGGATTTCAAAATGAAACAGGGATAGGTGGTTGTGAAACATTGTCATAAACCTCAGACGAAGCACCAAAAGTGCTCGGATATGAGCTGCTACTCTATAGCTTCATGCTAACTAAGTTCACTTCTCTTTACCATCTAAAGCATCTCTGTTTTCGTCTATTGTTAGCAGTAGATCACCCTGTCAGGAACAGGTCTGGTTTTAGACCACTATTTATCTGACAATGAGATTCCGAGTATCTCAACTCTGTGACGGACACACAGGGCAGCCAGGTGGCGCTACCACTCTTCAGCAGAGTGTTGGAGCGGACCAATCAGGCTTTAGGCCAGTCTTAGAAACATCGCCCTTATTAGAACACTTTAGTGATGAAATGTTCAAATGTGAAAATAAATAAATTAGTGTGGAAATTAATAAGTAAATAAATAAGTAAATAAATGTGGAAGTAAATAATTAAAAGAAATAAATATATTTGGAAAAAATAATTATAAACCATATTTTTAAATGTATTTTTAAATATATATTTATTTTTATCTTATTATTTATTCACTTCTTATTTTCAATATTATTTCCTCATTTACTCATTTCCTCACATTTGTATTTACTATTTACTGTCAGTTTTGGCAGAGGAGGTTCTCCAAAAAACATTTTGACACAAAAACATGGTCACGATAACTTTTTTATCGTGACCAGGATATGCACACCGATTAGTTTTGATCCCGGGGGCCAGATACGTCTTTGGTTTAGCTAATTTAGTCACACCAGACATTCGTATTTTATGAGTGGGACTTACGGTTAAATTCCAAATTGCATTAACCTTCATAATAGCGCCACCTACTGGTCAAATTTAGGGTTTTCTTTTCAATGTCTAGGAGGCGTAATTTTGTATATGATCTGGGATTTCTCGACCAAAATCTTTAAAAATGTACTGAGTTAAAATGTCAAATTTAGGATAGCATATAAGCCAGCCGCCTCCAACTCCAGTCCTCAACAGCTACTGCCCTGCAACCTTTAGGTACATCACGGCCTTATTAGTTTTTTTATTTATTTTTCTGGTTCTTCTGGCCAACACATTTTAGCGAATGATAATAATATATTTTTTTTATATATTTGTACAATTGAAAAATAACAATAGAGATCCTTGGACTGCTAGAGCTGGCTATGACTGCATGGCCTATTCTGTCCTTTCTGCAGGCTTGGGACCCTATAAAAACAGAATATTATGTTTGTAACAAGTCAACATTTGTAAAAGTTTAAGGACTGTGGGTATTTTGTGCTTTTTGTGGGAATGTCATAAAGATTACTTGACTGTAGTAAAAAACAGTAACTGAACACTCCACCACTGTGATGGTTAATGTGTAATTCATGTAGCAACTGTTCTGCATATTAATATTTTGTACATGACAGTGAGTTAATACGTCTTCACACAGTGGTGCTGTGAACAAACCTGAACTGTGATCTTAACAGAGCTGCTGTCAGCTAACGACAACTGACCTCTGCCGTGATTGGATCGTGCCCAACTAGCACCACCAGTAGATGACAAAGGTGTAAAAACTGTCCTGGGTGGGGGCTGTGTCCATGCCTAAATGGGGGGTGGGATTGACTGACATCCACACAAAGTATCTCCTCCCATGACCTTGAGAAGCATATCGCTGTATCCTGTAGGACAAGCAGAAAGACACTGCCCTGCCGTTTAAAATCACCCACTAAGATTCTAGTTTCAGCTTCCTCTGTGTAAACAATCAGACTCGTTACAATAAACCTTGTAGACTCTGACATGTGTAGCGGGATATAGAGATGTCAAAGGTTTCCTTCTTCTGCATGTTATTTGATCTGCTGCATGTGTGTGCTAATGTGTGTGAGCGTGTTTTCCATCGCAACAAACAGATGGTATCATAATGACATCATTGCACTCCAGGGTTATGTTCTCTGAAACTCAGTGGTAGAGGAAGAAATAAAGTGTGTTTCATCTAAAAAGAGCAGCAAAACCGAAGTGTTTAGCTTGAGTTTTCCATGCTTAAAAACGCCGGCTTCCCAGCTCCTCATCTCGTCTGTTACAAATGTCAGCGCTGCCAGTTAACTGGACTTGAAATGATGTGCTTCGTCTTTCTCAGTCTCTTTCTGCCATGTTCTCCTTCATTTGTTAAGGTTGCCCCGAGCACCTGAGTTTCTTTTATGAGCATCTCTTCTTCCCTTCTTTTTTATTTTTTATCTCTCTCCTGTGTTCTCGACCTCTCTCATCTCAACCGAGCAGGGAGAAACCTGTCACCACGCAGCATTAGTATGCTCTTTTCATATCTGTGCCTCCTTTTCTCCCTCTGTTTTTCTCTCCATCCCTCCCCCTTCCTGTGTGTTCCATGAAAACATAAAAATAGTTTATGCCTCTGACAAGAAAATGCCTCTAATCCTGAGGTTTGTTGGAGAGCAAACAGACACAATTGGCCATTTATTATTCTGTGTAGAATTTTCTATGTGGGGTGTTTGTGGTATCTATGGCAACAAAGTAGGGCGTAGATACCCCCCCAAACCTATTGCTCTCCCTCCTGTGTCATCGAGCAGAATTGGAGAAGAGGGGATGAAAAGAGGCGATAAAATGACACAGTTACTGAAACACATGGGGCAAGCTATAACCTGTTAGTTCACTAACTGTGTGTGTTTCAGTGTGAGTGTGTGTGTCACTCTTTCTCAAGTGTATAATAGTGTCTGCACTCCTGCATATGGCTGTTAGCTTTCACACAATCAGATTTCTCTGATTGAATCCTTGTACGCAATATAAGAGGAGATTGTGAGAACTGGATTTATTAGTGGAAAAGAAAGACACAGTTGTTTGTTTTTTGTCCTGATACATGCGTCTTCACCTGTGGGTTCAGATGCAGTAATGCCACATGGAGAAAATGTTTGTAACTATACGTCATCCATATGTGTACAGACCTTTGCACTCCATCAAACACCGTGGAAATCAATGAAAGCCAGTCAGAGAGGTGTGAAGATTGAGCTGCAGTCAAAATACTTTGCATGCCAACCAGTGATGGGAATTCCAGCTCTTTTCCAGGATCAACATCATTTGGCTCAGCTCAGGAGCCAAAATGAAGAAGTGAAAGTGATTATTTGGAAACTTTTTTTCTGCTAAAACTAATCAGAAATTATACTTTTTGTTCTTATTCTTTTTGATCTATACTGTAGGCTGTACAGACAATTTTTTGTGTCTTTTAGAATAGTTGGTCTTGGTGGCTAAGGTACCTGCTGACCATCTTAAAGCGCTGCAAATCTAAAAAATGAAGCTCTGGGATGTCAGTAGCATAAATGAGTTCTGAGTTTGGTTCATAGAAAATGTTTCTGGTCAGATTAAATGCCCAATGAGCTGATCTGTGCCTAAAGATGAGAAACTGTACTTCAGATACTAATTTAAGATCCTATGACGATACTTTAGTTGTACCATTAACTTTTGAGGTACATCTTCAGACTCAAAATGTACACAAACTCACAATTAAAGTGCTGATGGGGAAGCCTAATTTTCAGTGACCATCTACTTTGCTTTCTCTAAGGTTGACCCAGTCCAGTGGCTTTCTGAATTTGTGTCTATTATGGAAAATTTATCTTTAACAAGGATAATTTCCTCTAGTCTTTTATGAACTGAATGCAGCTTGTTTATCAACGAGGACGAAAGAAAACTTGCAGCAACTTCAGGGGTTAGATGGTGTTTCTTGAAAGTTCTTACAGAGGTTTCTAGTTGGATGGAACCATAAACTGTATATATAAATAGACAAACCCTCGTTGACGTCACCCATAGGTTTCTGAAGCGCAAAAATGAAGCCAACTGGGCGGTTCCCACCGCCGCCATCTTGTCCGCGTCACTCGCCTCGTCACTCTCAGAAACTCCAAAAATGGGCAAAGAGGTGGAGCTGAGACCGGCGCTGTGAGGCTGGGGGCGGAGGGTCAATGCTCCGAGCCAACATAGCTACAAGCTAGTCAGAAGCTAGTCGGGAGCTAACTGAAGCTAACGTAGGCTGCAGCCGGTTTCAGCCAGAAGACCGTGGTTCATTGACTTTTACCCAGTTTTTCCCCTGACAGAAGCCAGCCCCCCCCCCCCCCCCCCCCACACACACACACACACACAGCTGGTGAAGCATTAGCCGGTATGAATCCTCCCCCCAAAGCATAAACTTCTTGGATGGTCTGTTACTGTAATCAACACCACAGCAAGCTGTCTTTAATTATTGTCTCCAATAATTGCAGATTAACATCCAAAACCAAATAAAAACTGCAGAGGCAACTAATAGTGGAGTTCAGAAACACCAAATGACTGAAGTCTTTACGTTAGTCCCAGGCTGTGAAGAGCTCCGCAAGCAGACTACGGCGCAAGCTATTAGCTACAGTTAGCCACCATTAGCCACCAGCATTAGCCTAGACGGACCTGTCAATCAAAAGGACACGGCCCTAATTATTAATAATTTCAAGATTAAATTACAAATAAACGGAAACGTTAGAAAAAAATTCACCCCCCACAGAGTTGTCATGATGGTAAACCTGAACTATCTAATAGGGATGGGAATCTTACAACATCTCACGATTCAATTCGATTCCGATTCTTGGGGTGACGATTCGATTCAGAAACGATTCTCGATTCAGAAGCGATTCTAGTTTCAAATCATTTTTTTTTCTTAATCAATACTCTTTCATTCATCATTTGTGTTTGTAATACACACAACTTGATCTGCCAAGTGTCTGTGATGAAGTGAGCCATGAATGTAACAGGGCATCAACACAAAATGGATTTTACAATCTATGTTGAGAGAAGGGAACTGGATCAAAACTAAAAAGACATGAAATTGCAACTGGACATCCAAGAACTTTTAAACAAAATTTATAGTCTTGAAAAAAAATGCTGATATTTATATATATATATAAAAAAAAGGAATATGTATTTTGTTTGTTCTTTGATACGTAGTAGAAAATACATTGAAAATATTTTGGATGCACCAAATGTTGCTTATCAACCATCATTAAACAGAAATTTATGGCTTATGTTATTATTTTTGTTAGAAATTTTAAAAGTCCTAACGTTATTGAACTCAGCATATTTTTCGGACTTCCTTGAAAGCGCCACAGGTGTGCAGCGCTGCTGGTTTTTATGTGTAGCTTATAAAAAAAGATCGCTCTTATATACTTGCAGATTTATAAATAATAAAAAAAAACTTTGGCCAAGGGTATCATTAGCATGAAGAAGACCTTTTAGACGGCCCAAACATTTACCTTCAGCAAAGACGGGGCGGGCTGGATTTCTCTTTCGTCTTTCATGCTGAAGCTTTAGCCTAGCGGCTACAGCTAGCTAGCCAACGGCGCATCAGACCCGTCAATGCAACGGTGGTCGTTGCATGGCAAACACTACGCGAAGCAAAAATGTAAAAAGGTTCAGAAAACATATATTTTTAGAATCGATTCTCAAACATTTCGGATCGATTCTGAATCTTGTTGAATCGAGATTCAGACGTGAATCGATTTTTCCTCACACCCCTACTATCTAACCTAAAATGGTTTTTTGAACCAGGTTTTAAACATGTTTATTTTTTGCTGTAAATTTGGCCTTTTTAACATGGGAGTCAATGGAAAATTGCTCCTTTTTGGAGCCAGCCCCCAGTGGATGAGGGAGGAACTGCAATTTTTGACACTTCACATTCTGCGGGCGGAGTTTGCCCCTTGGATGGAACTGGTGATTTAAAAAAACACACAGTAGTCATCAAAGACAACAGAGGACGCACTGATGGAGAGGCCATATGTGATGATGATCAGGTCTAGGGTGTGTCCGCTGTTGTGAGTCGGCTGCATAACATGCTGACTAAAATCCATATAATTCCAAATATAAAAAAAAAAATCTGTTGATAAAGGATCTAAAAAGTTATCTATATGTAGATTCAAATCACCAGCTAAAATGATCTTTTCATAAGAGTTGTGCAAAATTGATAAAAACTATAAAAATTCTTCAGAAAAAAGTTTGCTCTTTTTAGGAGGCCTGTAAGATGTCACACATAAAATCTGAGGAGCACTAAAAACAGTTGCAGTATATGCAAAAGTGGTAAAATTATCAAATAAAACAGGTTTGGCAGAGAGGGTTGATGAACTAATAAAAGCAATTCCACCTCCCCTTTTATTATTCCTAGTTGAGTAAATAAAATTGAAATTTGGTGAGGAGGCATCTACACTCAGCCATGTTTCTGTATAGTTCTATATATTGCCATGAGATGTGACTCTCATTATTTGGATCTATATGAACTAACATGAAATACATTTTATCTGTCATTGTCTCTACGCTCAGTTCAGGTTTATTCAGACACATCTAATTTCAAAACAATTACACCAATGTCAGTGTTTAATTGTCTGCTGTTTTCTGGTTAATCCATCGTTTGAGCACATGCATGATCAATAGGTTAATGGCTGTTGAACCAGTAGGACTCGGAGGTGAAAGATCATAGAGGTTATAGGCCACTGAGTGCTAAGAGTCAGCATATTGTCCTGCTGATAACCCCTTTATTAAACCTCACATACATAAAGCTGAAGGGGGAGGGTCAACTAATGTAGACTACTGAAAAAAGCATTTGTTTTTCAAAGTATTTATTCATTGTAAAGGTGAAGCTCAAGAAACCTTTTGTTGAAAATAAGAGAAATAAAAGTGTCTGCCAGTCACAACTTTAAAAAAACAGAATGATCTAAAGCAAATATCTGACACAGGACTGGCATTTCTTCTGTTGATCTATTGCTCTGTCTTCTGTTGCCAGGATTTTAGCTGAGATCTTCTCAGGAATACGGAAGCCCTGAAAGGCAAGGGAGAAAAAACCCCAAAAAACACAACAACAATTTTTGTAAGTCTGACCAACTTATCTTTTTCTCCTGAACTTCAAAAGTCACATGCAAGTAAAAAGAAATAAATTCTAGGTCAAAATATTTAAAGGTTTATACTGTAGCCAATATAAAAGCAGATAGATTTCTAAAATAATGGCAGCATTAATGAGCTTTTAATTCAAGAAAAGATGATAGATGGAAAAGACAGTTTGAACTTGCTCCTTCTCTCTCTCTGGATTTTTACTGATGTTACATTCACTGAATAGGTGAGTTATGAAAGGAACTTGTTGCACTAAATTTAATTTGATACTGTCAGGATAAAGGGAGCTCAATACAACTTTTACTTGTTGGAAGGTTTTCAAAGCCATCTATCTTTTGTTTACCTTACAGAACACACACGTTGTAGGAAGTGTTATATAAAATCTGAATAAAATGAATTGAAGTTTGTGGCTATAAAAGCTACATGTGAAAAAGGGGAATGAAAGTATATTCTTGCTACACTAATGTATATTTGAATATTTGAATTAAAAACATTTGTTTAAAATGGACAAGTACTGGACTAAAAATGAACGAATAAGTCATCGAAGCCCAAGGAATTATTATAAAGACATATTGAGCAGGAGCTCTTGAACAGATTCCAAAGCTTAAATGGAAAATATGACAAAAAATGAATGATATAGGTTATTGAGATGACAGTTCAGGTTAGGGGGAGATATGTACTGTAGTTGTCAGTGGAGAATTGGTCACTTTTTGTTATCCTATTGTTAGGAACTAACATATGCGAATGTTTTTTTGCATTTGATTTTAAAACATCAGACAGCCTTTGGAAAGCGATGTTGTGTCAGTGTTCCCAGGTGGGTTCCTCATCCAGTGGCTGCTCAGCATGTTCTGTTTTCCACTCATCACCTCAGCATTGTAGTTGGAGATTAATAGAACCAAAGGTCCTTTACAGAGAACTCAGATTATTCAAAACTATAACCTCGGAGTCTGAGTCTGTTCTCACTGCTAATGGACTGATACCTGTAAGAATTACAGCTGATGATTTCTAAGAGTTTAATTATTTCAGGTTTTCTGCATTGTTTCATGAATACTTAAAAACACACCAATAAGCACCTTATTTGAACAAAAAAAGGAGAACATTTTTATTTATTAAAAAATATCTGAATAAAAATTGTTTCCACATTCAAATGAGCAAAAAATGTATTGCCCAACCATTTAAATTATATACGATATATTCATTGGTTCCTATAATGTTGTTTGGGAATTTAAACTTAGTAAAAAGAATGGTGAGTCAACAAAATGTGTTTTTTTTTCCACTTGCTAACTGAATCATGGAGCTAAGGACAAGGGTTGAGTGGAAAAACCTGTCGTGTTCAGCTAATGTCTCTGATGAACAACAGTGTTTCACTCAGGGATACAGTGTTCACTACAGCCTCATAGGTACATTAAACAAATTCTTTCCTTATGGGATCGTAAAATGTTTTTGCTATATTTAACTTAAAAAAAAGCCACACAAAAAAATCTAAATGAATCAGATTTAAGCTGGTTTAGAACTATTTTCAGTTCTGGAAAAGTTCCATCCATCCATCCATCCTGGGATCAGTGGGCGAGAGGCGGGGTCCAGGACAGGTCACCAGTCCATCACATGGCCTGTCAGTAACAGCTTAAGGATGACTGTAGACAGATGTAGGAGACTTAAACAACCACACATTTACTTTGAACTTCCTTGACTCCTTACTGTCAGTCATAACAATCATTATGTCCCATATATTGACACACTGTGGGTCAAAAATGAGACAAACTCGTGGAGTTCTCTGTTCTCACTATAACCTCCTTCATTACTTTTGCTGCCCTTTCACTAAAGCATAAAAAACACAGGATGTGTTCCAATTGCAGCTACAGAACTCAAAGGAAACAACGCGACTGCAATGTGACCCACCAGCATACATAGCATCTGCAGGCCCCATACCTGTAATTTCACCCTGGCTTGAACACACCCACTGATTAAAGCAATGAAGTATCCTGCTACACAGGAAGGGAATCAATAAATGAAACCGACTCCACTTTAAGCTTTCTTTCCGGCTGGCACCACAACTAGCTGCCCGGGTTAATGGGCCTGGACATGTGATGTCTTGGGGACAAAGAGGCTTTAAAGGGGAGTAATATGTATACTGCTGTGGCACATTATCTCCTCACTCCAGTTCAAATCCAACAGTACATGACATGAGCAGTGATGCACTTTTCTGAAGCTCATTCATGGTTCACACTGTATTTCCTTCAGAGTAGATAGAGACCCTTCAGAATCATGCTGGCTATCAGACTCCCAGTGGGGGGGCTGCCTGCTCAAAACCAGGAGAAGTGCTTTTGTTAATGTGGTCATTCCTTTTATTTGTTTCTCCTTATTTTTACTATTGTGTTTTTCTTCACACCACAATTCAGTAATAAAGAGATTCTTCCTTGAAATCATTTTCCAGGCATCAGAGCAACTTTATTCAGAGGCATAACTTATTAAGCTTTGTTCATCTCTTTAATGCCCTGAACCTCCATTAAAGGCTTGAACTGAGGGTTACATGGTTGGGTCGACGATCTTAACATTCTTTGGCGGTAATACACTAAGCCTTTTACAAAGGGAATGCAAAAACAACAATGGTATATGTCTGCACACTGTATGGTCTTAAACATTTACTATAAATGTTATGTCTGCCATGCACAAACTAGCAGAAAGGTTTCTTTGTTTGGGTTTTTGCTTGAGGAGTTTGCTTTGGGTTCAGCTTGACTTCTGTTCCAATTTCTGCAGCATAGTGGTGTTTCTAGGTTAGGGTGCAGGTTTACCATCCTTTGTTGTTGTGGGTTCGAATTCAAGCAGGGTAGCATTTTACCACAAAGCCTTTTTTTTGGGTGCCAGCACGAACCAAAATCGTTGTTTAAAATGGGGACATTTCATCACCATTATTTACAAATCATACTTTTGTATGATGTTCAGTTATTGAGAGCAGCATCCCAGTTGACAAATCTAAAGCAGGACACTGGCCGTTGAGGACTGGATTTTGACATTCCTGTTTAAGCACAATTGCCTGGTTTTTACGTTGTCTTAGCTTAGAATAAAAAAAATGCCATAACTAAAAAAATCTCTGTGAAATGCAAAAATATCAATAATAATAATAATATCAATCAACAGAAAATACTGTATGACAGTTAGGTTAGTAATCGACTTATTAGTTTGGTTTTTCATTTTGCTTTCCAGCCTCCTGTTGATCAGTAAATGTAATGCAGCTGTGCGTACAAAGTTATTATCGGGACCTAACTGAGAAACAGTTTGTGCAAAAAGATCCTTCGCAGCAGTGAAGGAAAGAAGATGTTCTCTGACCTGTGTTTTCTTTCATCTTGCTGCTCTGCTGCTCAGCATGCTGTAGCTTTCCTTACACCAGATTCACACAAGGCACAGAACGGATGTGCCCTGGTATGAATCAGAGGTTAACAAACCTTCTCCAGTAGTGAAGCTCTGGCAGCTTTTAGCTGCTCTTGTAGCCCACTTCCATTTTCTCGCTTTTTCTGATAGCATCTTCCATAGGGTTGAGAAGCTGTTTCAGCGTTCAGCTCAACAGCTCACACTGGTCACATCAGTTCACTCGGTGAGAATCAGAGGGTACAAGCCTTCACCAGTGGTGAAGCTCCGGCAGCTTTCAACTCTTGCAGCTCAGTTTCTTTTTCTTGCTTCTTCCTAACGGTGTGTCCAGACCAAAAGCGATAGGAACGACTAGAGCTTCAGGTTTACATGTAAAATCAATGGAGGAGCGCGATGAAGCGCGACTTGGTGTCCCGCGACACTTCAGAAGCAGATTTGCGTCGCGGAAAAGCTTTTCTGCCTGATTTGCGCGAACAATTTGCGCTACAGATGCGATGGAAAATTCACGCTGCATTTTGTGCATTCGCGCTCATGGAGTCTATCGCTCGAGTTGGAAAAATCTGATCTCCAGCGTCAAATTGCGCCGCGTCAACCAATCAGGGGACAGAGTTTCAGTGATTCTGTGACTGTCATGGAGTCACAGCCTCAGCAGGACATGGAGGAAATACTGATAAACATCGCGGCTAATCACCCGAGCTACATGACACAAGCAGTTTGCTATACAGAGTCAGAAATAAAAAAATAAACTATTTAGACAGGAATGCTCTGAAGAGGTTTGTGGGTGGCTCTTAAAGAGCCGTTGCCTTCAAGGCACAAAGGCACAAACTGGGTGAGCAGGTCACGTTCTCCAGGCGGCGAGGAGCCGGTGTTTATGAGAGGCTCTCTGCTGTTTATGGATCCCTCCGCCGTAGCTAGACTGTATCTGTAGCTCACCAAACCCCCAGTGCAGCGGTCCCAGCTTTACCGGAGGCCAGCCGAACATGTAATCCACTCTGTCCTCCGTCAGCTTGGTCCATAATCCACCGCAGATGTGCTCTGGTCCCAGCTACGCTGAAGGCCAGGTCGCACGTGAGAATACCATATTTTAAGCGCGACCAGTTCGCGTTGTACATGCTTCAAGTTGCGAATGTGCACGCGAACAGCTAGGCGTGTGTCGCGCCTTATAGTCAGTGTGGATACAGCGTAAAACGTCTGCTTTGGTGGATCTGCCATGGCTCAAGTCTCAAAACCGCTGGTTTGTTTAAATTGTTAGGTAGTGCATAGCGTACTGCCGTAAAGTATAACTCAGTCGGTACATCCTGGGAAGCGGTCTGCGGGTAAAAGGTTCTAAAGTGCAGTTTTTTAGCAGAACGATGTAGTGACAGCTCCAAAAATGAACATCAAAAATGGTGTGTCACCAAAACGGTTAAAGCAGCCATACTGGTCACCAGATAGTGTAGGTTACGGAATTATATTATGGAATAATCATACACAATTTAATATGCACAGGACTTTTTTCTTTCTGAAACCAAACTAGAAACAAACTGATCATAATCTGGTGTATTGTGTGAGTCTACTGCTGAATCTTGTGCTGCTTTATCTTAAAACACAACCTCATCAATGACTCATCACAATCTGCTGGGATTCCTTACATCGAAAACTTTAACTGATTGGAATGTTTGTATAATTGTATTGAAATGACTTTTGTTGTGAATTGGCGCTATATAAATAAAAGTGAATTAAAACAAATCTTAATATTTTCACCTCTGATTTTTTTGTTGGCTTTAACACAACCCAAAACTCTGAAATCAGAGAAGCATGGTTTGCTACTCCAGACAACATGGTTCCACTGCTCTGATGTTAAGTGGTGGCAAACTTTTCACCACTGTGTCTGTTGCTTTCCATTGCACTTGTGGTTTAGGGCCATGGAATATTATTCATTGAAGCTCTCTACACACTGTTCCTGAGCTCATTGGAAGGTCCCATTAAGTTTGGAGACCTGTGTTGTTGTTGACTCTGTAGAAAGCTTTTGACATCTGAATAGAGCTCCGGATGTCATGGGACTCTCAGAGCTTCGGCCCGAAGCTGGCAGGCAGGAAGTAATCAAAATGAATGCCGCAGTCTGGGATTTTACTTCGTGGGATTTACTTCCCATTTTAAAACTGAAGATTTTATTGTATATACCGGGAAATTAAAAAGATTAAACATCTCTAATTCTTACCATGCCACTGGGATACTTTTAAAAACGTTAGAAGCTGTCGGAGAGGACATTTACCTGAGCTAAGATACCCAGACATACTATTTCCTGATCAATTTCCTGATTTCCCTCGTCCTACTCCAGAGCATCGCTTAAAGCATATAAAAGCCTGGAGGAATATAAATGGTCTCAATCAGAGTTTGTTATCAAGATCCAGATCTGGTATCTTGCTGCGACGGGAGGGTAAGTGGAAAGTTGTCCTCATTTTAGCTACCATGAGAAACAGGCAGCTAGGTTATGTCTGTCAATTTCGGATTATAAATCAATCATTGCTTCAAAAAAAATAAATCACACCATAGTCTGTTCTTTGTTATGATCACAAGACATGTAAACAGCTGGTGCAGACTTCACAAAGGTTATGATTCTGCAGTTTTACGAGATGTTTACTTGTTATATGGGCAACAAGACAGAAAAATCCAAAGCTAGATAACTGTAGGAAGTCCACTGTTAAACTTAAAAATAGCATGTAAAATAAATACTATATAAAGTTGAGGAAACGTTGGTTTATACACCTGATAGGCAGTGGTCACCACATAAGCGAAAAACCTTTGCTTGCAAAGTCCCACAGCTTCATTTTAGCTGATTGCTATTGGTTTTCATTGCAATTATCCAACGTTTTCTGCATTCTGGATCCTTGGTAATCTTGTTAAACTCTCTTCCTTTATCCCATCTATGTCTGTTATGGCATCCTGGGGCACAACAGGTATCCACCAAATTTACTGTTTCTAAGTTTGGGCTAGCTGCATATAACTATAACTATAATATAACTGTGGGAAACTGCCTATCACTATGGCTCTGATTTGATTTCAACTGTTGAATGCTGGGAGAAGTGACGTCATCTCCCAACGCTCTATAATTAGTAGCTGAAGAGCCACTAACCCCGCCCTAATATTTTGTGGCCTTCCACATCATCCGTAAGTTGCTACCATTCCTCATCCCTACTTTAATGTAAGAACACCACAACAGTTTACTTTGGATTATTTGGTGGCACGGACATCCAATTATTGGAGTAATTGTACAGGTGGCATTCTATCAGGACACCATATTAGAATTCACTGAACTCCTGACAAGACGCATCTGTCACCTAGGAGTGACGATACAGAAAACTACAGGGTGACATCAGGTAAACCTTTTGGCAACTATATTACTATTATACTATAACTATAGTTTTATTCCGAATACTCTCGTGCCAACAATTGGAAATCTTTTACAAAAATTGTCTGTAAAAATTTAAGAGATCTCAAACTCCAAGTGGCTCATCTTATCTGATGGCCCAGATGTCACAGTAGATATTAGGTTTTCTGGTACTCAGACAGTTTCCAGTTTTCATATTAAGGTGCAAATCACCCCAAAATCAAATTTTTTGTTGATAACCTGTAAAAGTGAGTCAATAATAGCACTATCTACATGTCCGGTCATTATTTTATGTATTTTAGTACATTTTAGTGAAAATAGAAATTTTGTACTAAAAACTGTTTTACAATTACTCTGCATTGGAATTCACTAGAATTGGAATGCTGCCTTGCTAACGGCTCAGCTCGGGTTTCTGACGTAGGCTTTGATTAGTGATTACAGCAGTCCGGCCGTGGTGGGGTATATAAACACGGGCGGTCTCGGCCATGAACTGCCTGCAGCACAAATGGCTCAAAACCTGGGTGCTCCGTTATGCAGGTGGTTACCCCTACTTACTGACATTTGCTCATTACCAATGACAAAGGGAATAACTGATATATCAGTAAATGGAAAATAAAATCTCGACTAAGAGTTCATTTTTAATGCAATCATTTTGATGGTGTGAATTTTTTTTTTGCACATTCCTGAATGTTTCTCATCATGCTTGGATACATTTGTCTGCAACACATATTTTCTGTTGCAGACAATGATGCACAGTGGCTGCAGGTGAACCTGTAGAGGCAGAGTCACACGAAATTACTCGAGCTAATCTATATTTAGCATTAGATTTAGCCAACAAAAATGTACCACTTAGAGAGGGCGCATGTTCTATGCCGCGATGCTACAGTGGAGAAAAAACCTAAACCTCCATATTATTTCCAGGTAATGGAGCTTGCGTTACCATGGCTCTCTCCATCTTTCCGGTCATCTGTGACTCTTTGGCTCACTGCTGCAACATGTCAGTCACAGCCCACACCACGCCCAGCCCTTCATCTCCCCTGCTTGTTCCCTCGTCTGCCAGGCAATGCCTCCTTTTGAACAGTTTTTCAAAAATAAATGTGGGTGAGGTTATACTCTGTTAGGGGGGTGAGTAACTCTTTAAAGAATATTAAAGTGTATTTGGTTTTCGTATTATTAAAAAAGGCAGTTCTGAGCATCTTCAGAGAGAGTCTCAAGTGTTTGTGGCTTTCAGCTACTCACAGGCAGCTGTGTTACATAAACCCTGTGGATACGAGGCATTCATTGTAGTGTGTCTTGAGATCTTATTACATTCTCAGTTAAAGGTACAGTGGAGGATTTTTAGGAATTTCAAGAAAGAACCACAGGCTCTTCACAACAACGAATCTTCCCATGAAAGTTACCATATAGATGTAGATAACTTATTCTAGCAGTAATCTGAAATGCATTTCTCCAAATAACACGCCAAACTTACCGCGGTGTAGTGAGTTGGATGTTCAACACACATTTGTTACATTACAGTGGAGACTCCCTCCAATGTCTCATCGAGAGCTGCACTCATGGAGTGGATACACTGCCACTGAAGGCTCGCTCCTGAAGGTGGTGGTTTTGGTTAGGGACCGTCGCTAAATTTCCTCACATCACAGAGAGGAAATCAATACCTGTGTGAACTCGAGACAAAGTAACCACAAACTTATAGCATAGGTTTGGCCAAGTAGCCCAACCTGTGCTATCAGCACAAGCCATTGTTGGAAAGAATCTCCTGAAAACATTCTGGTCTTCTTTCTCTCTTCTGAAGCAATTTTAAAACGACCCATTGAGAACTGTGAGGCAGAATGAATGGATAATGGTGTTGCTATGGATAAACATGTGAGTGCGCATGCAGACTCTCAAGATGATTGACAATTAAGAGGACCAATAATGTAGATGATCCACCCAGAAGAAAAAGATCATCCACAATACCTTTAAATTATGAAGTTAAATAGTATTTCTAAAATGTTATAAATGAATCTTCTCAGTCATAAGATTGCAAGAAACGGTCTGACATTTGAATGTGCATTGGTGTTTTTTGATTTACTGATATTTTTTACATTTGTGTAAAGGGACAATTCCTGTTTTGTAAAATGTAAACTAACACAGAGTGGCATCAGATTTTAGCAGTTTTGAATGCCTCTGTTGTCTTTGGCAAATACGCTGCAAAAAATGTGCTCAGCATGAGCAGAGTAAGAGTCTGGTCCTCCTAAAATCCTAGGTTTTTAGGAGGACCAGAGTAAGCTCTTTTTCTTTATCTGGACATGCTTCTGTGTACGCACTAGCACCATAGACTAAGATGAGCAATTTCAAGACAGGGCGGGGCGAGTGTGTCAGAGAGAGGGAGGGCGTCTCTGTGAGACCATGCCTGTGACGTAGACGTTGGAAAAGAACGGGTAAAAACCACAAAATTCAAATGCAGTACTACATGATTACCATGATCGGCAGCATTAAGACGTTTTTAGCCCAAAAAATGTGGAATTTAACTAGTTTACACGAAAATAGAAAAACATGCACTGAAACTGAAAGATTGTATTTATAAAGACCCAGTTATATAGTTTAAAAGCAAAAAAAAAGCTGCTTTGGGGTTTAGTTACACTTTAAATGTTTAAAGGGAATTATTCTACCTCCTGTCTGTGTGGTATTGTTGGTAGACCAACCAGAGCGTTCTATAGAGTTCAATCATTCATTTTATTAACAACTTCTTGCTCAGATAGCTTACTCTGTTCAGGGAGGAAAGCTCTAGAAAGTATTGACTAGGTCATTTACAGTCTGTTGTAAACTTTAGTCTTTAAAGGGAATCTGTTGAGACCTGATTGCATAAGCAACGAATGTACACTTTTTAAAATTGTTGTTTTCATGTGATGTCCTTGAGCCAGTCGAGGCATCTGGTGAAAGTAATGGCTTTTTCTTCCATTACTGAAGAGTTTAGTAAATCAGACTTGAACCAGGACTTTCTCACTGTGATGCAACACTGCTAACAACAGCTCCCCCATGCAGCTCTTATTTAGTTGCGATAGCTAATAATACATTATCCAGCTCATTTGGAGTTTCAGCTCCCACAGCGAGCTCTCAGGCCTAACATTGGGAACAACTGCTCCAGAAAACACCATGCAGGTGGATATTTTAAAATTCTGAATCAATGAAACATATTCTGGCTGTTCTGTTGTCTCAATATGAGCTTGCTCCGATTCACTAATCATGGTATGAAATGTTTGTTAAGGCAAGGTCTCTCCTTTCCATATAGACACTGAACCCGCCTAATCTCACTGCCCTCTCCGATCTCCTGGAACATTTGTTTCTTGTTGCGTTCATGCCATCCCTGTTTGGCAGCAGACTGGTTGTGTTTGTGCCACACTCATAGCGGGGGTGTCGTGTCATATCACAGTGCCACATACTGCCGTCACAAACTGTACATCTGCTGTTGATCTCAGCTCCAAAAAGGAACAGCCAGTTAGGACTGACTGAACTGAAACATTACAATCAGTATCCCTTAGAACAGTACATGTAAATACTTAATACTTACTTCTTTACTTTATTCTGAACTAACAATGCGGAGGTATTAAAGGCTAACATTTCCAACATGCAAACTGTTGTAGATTTTTTGACTATAGCTCCACAAACCAGGGGTGAGGATGGAGGGCTGCTATGAAAGGATTACACGTTACAGTCTCTAGTGGTTTTCAGGGTTTCTCTGATGCTTTTTGGTTATAAGTACAAAACATTTTTTTTTTGTCTTGTGTTGCAGAAAATTAGTATTTGGTCAAAAACAAAATTTCACCTCAATGCTTTAAAATGTAACCTTGGTTGCCAATGCCAGAGGTCAAAGGTTTCCTGTAGGTCTTCATCAGTTTAGCTGGTATTTTGGCCCATTCTTCTCAGTGATGGAAGGAGGTTTCCCCCCAAAATCTCCGGATACATGGTCCCATTCATTCTTCCCATAATACGGTTGGTCTGTCCCCTTTGTAGGAAAGCAGTCCCAAAGCATAATGGTTCGACCCCCATGTTTCACTGTGGGTATGGTGTTCTTGGGATTCAACTCAGCACCACCCCCCCCAAACATGGCAAGTTATTATATATTTTAGAACAAAATTTTTTTAAGAACAAAATCCAGACATTTCAGATTACATGTTTTCAAGATTACAATTTTTTTCTTCTACAACTTGACTACCTCAAGTTTAAGGCTTTTTACAGAATTGAGCAGCTCGTGTCCTGATGAAGACCAGGAGGAAGGAGCACATTACACCGGTCTTAGAATCACTGCATTGGCTCCCCGTATGTTTTAGGATCCATTTTAAGGTTCTTTTAATGGTTTTTAAGTGTCTTAATTGTCTTGGGCCTTCCTATCTGTCAGAAATGCTTTTACCGTATGAACCCTCGCGGTCTCTGCGCTCCTCTAGCAGCCGTCTCCTTATCATCCCCAAAGTCAGGACACAGACTCATGGTGAGGCGTCCTTCAATTATGGCTCTCACCTCTGGAACAGGCTGCCAGAGGACCTCAGGGCTGTAGCTGCCTGGGTGCTCTCCAGCCAGTGCCTGCGTAGAGGTGGGGGTACCATCCGTCCCTCCTCTGGGCGCCCTGGGTCAGTGCCTTGGCTGCTGCTGTTGATCTGCTGCTGCCGATGCAGATGGCTCCATGATGGCGTTTCCTGGCTCATCTGTACTCAGCCACTTGTTGGTGTTGTTTACTGTTGCTTCTATGTGTGTGCATGCATGAGAGATGGGGGAGTGGGGGGTGGGTATAGTTGTGGTGATGGTTTTATTTGGGGTTTTGGGAAGGGGGGCATTTTAATTTGTAAAGCACTTTGAGAAACTTTGTAGTTTGAAAAGCGCTTTATTAATAAGGTTAGATTTGATTGGATTTAATTGAGGCCATGATAAGGTGTGATGCATTTCAACAACATTAGTAGAATATGAACATCGTAGCGGCCTTGTTATGGACATACAACAGCTGACTCTGGATTAGAATGGAGCAGAGAGCAGCGTGTGTACACTGCACGCATTAAGTTTATTAATGACAAACGAGAAACTTAATTCACATTATCCTAATATTAATTAACTCTGTAACAGCAATAGAAGTGATACATATGTAGCTTTTTCCCCCTTATTTAGCTAAAGATGCATCATGGCTCCATGCGCATGTTCCTCGTCTCTCTGGTGATGGTGCAGCTCACATTAGCGGCCGCAAACTGCTCATTTAAATAGTGCTACTTGCGCCTGCTATGAATTGCTCATGAAATCTTTGAAGATTGCCCACAAATTACGGACAACCCATTCATGCAAATTATTAGCGCTGCATGCAATTTTGTGGTCATTGTCAGGAATGTTGTTAAATCAGGCGCTAAAAGAACAAAAAAAAACCTGATTGTATGTAAAATATTTATAAACACAACTATTTACAGTTACACAAACTGATAAAAGCTAAAATAGTGTAGATATTTGCATTGCCTGCTTGATATATTTTAACTTTGCATACTCTACACTGCCCTTTAATTATCAGTTTAATTGAAATGCATCTAAATGTTGCTGTGTTACCTGCTGTCACTGATTTTCTCATCTTTCCAGCATATTTTGTCTATAGTACTTTTTGTTCTCTGCCTCTTGCCACCCCTTCCTCTCCCTCCCCTCCTGTTCATTGCAGACACACAGACACTGCCCACCATGCATTGGCCCTTTTTCATTGAGTTGACCAGTCACTTGCTGCTTGACCAGAAAAAGAAAAGTAGCTCCCCCAAAAAGGAGCTAGCTCAGGTCGCTTACCTCAAAGAGCTGCCTCAAATGGTGCCTTCACACCGCCCCAAACGTCAGCGTAAAGTGTGGCAATATTACATGTAAAGTCTATGGTTGATTCCGTCAGAGATCGGTCAGAGTCTCTGAAGTGCTTTGTGTGCGTTGGCTGCGTCAATGTTTTCTGCGTTTCAAGCGACAAAGCAGCATATGCAAGCAACACAGAAGTTCAGCTAGTTGAACTTTTGACAGACTTGATGCGGTGTGCCAACCAATCAGAGGGTCTCACTGTAGTGACGTGGTATGACGTCGATGTTATCAAGCTAACCAGGATCCGCTAGTGTTTGAAACATCCAGCAGAGAGAGACCCGCCAAATCCCCGCAAGTTTCTGCTTGTATATGCGTCAAACTAGATGCGTTGCTTGACGCTGACAAAGTGTGTGGTGTGAATGTACCATAACAGGTATTTCATTTGTGACAGCCACATCACTAATCCAATAGAGCTGTTGAGACATGACTTCTGGCCCAATTCAACAGTGCATTTCTCAGGCATCTTAGACAAATCTTTTGTTGTTAATAGAATTGTGATGAAAAATGGTGAGTGTGAGCTGAGTCGCAGGTATATGACCATTCAGTTTGACGCAACAGCTTATTGATCACCCTTCTGACCAAATGACAGTGCTTCTCCACTTCAATGATCAACCTGGTGAACCCTCCTTTCCACCAGACGCATCAGCAGCACGTCACACGCGGCTGTTAGCCACCGCTGTAGTCAATAGAATCCTTTCCACCGGAGGCGAAAGCAGCACGAGTTTTCCCTGTCAGAGAAGCGTCATGGCACGTGGTAGTCCTATTTTCTATGTGGTACGCATAGAAAATTCGACATTTTGGACAGGGAAAGACAGGAAATCAGACGGCTCGGCCATCCTGAAATTTTCTAAATGAAAGAGACGTGCTGCTTTCTGGTTGCTTTACCTAAAAAAAGTTCACTACCTGTGCAGCCCGGTGAGACGTCAGTACCTCACTGGATAGTCTCATTTTTATTTCATAATGGAAAACAAACGGTTGATCACTGAAGTGGTGAAGCACTCATTCCTGTTTGACCCCAGTCACACTTTTTATAAAGACAACGTCAAGAAGAATATGTTTAACATTAGTGTTGTGTTCATGAATCAATTTATGTGTGTAATGAATGTGTAGTTCTTGGTTCATATTACTAGATCTATTTTGTTAATGCTGTTCTGTTCTATTTGTGGTTTTGTTTTCCCACTTCTCTGCCGTCCAACAGAGGTGGAGGACTGGGATGTTTTCTTGTGTTCTTTGTTTGCCTCTCTATCTTGTATTGTCAGTTCACACTTCGTCCTGTTTGTCTTCTTCATCTTCTTTCTTTCTTCCTTCTTATCTCAATTTCATGTCCATAACTTCAAGAAATTAAACCGACACTCATCACTACTGCATATTTTTCATACATATATATCAAGTGGAGCGCTATAGCAAAGCTGTAATGCTCTGCTTGGGAAAGTAAATATGTTGGGCATGTTGTTGGTGCTCAGACACCAATTCTGAGTAGCAAACTGTCAGACAGAACACATAAAAAAAGAGAAAAATAGAAAAGGGATAAAGCATGGAGTGATGTACTTGCTGTTATGGGGCAAGATGGTGATTTTTTCCTACTTATGAACGTGAACACCCCCCTCCCCCATTCTATATGCACCCTTTTCAGTTATGCAAGCTAAAATAAATGGGCCTTGAAGTTTTAATAATCAATCTACAATGAACTTAGCAAAATGAACACTGTTTTGTGCTCTCTCGGTGATAGCTGCATCCCTGCTGCTATGTACCTCATATGCCCCCAGTGGAAAGAGCCAAGCAGCAGAATACGCGAGTGAAACGTGCTGCTCCTGTAACATGCTGCTGAGGTGTCTGCTGGAAAGCCTGGTTAGTCTATACCTGGCTGTGATCACAAGACATATAAACAGCAGCATTCAGACTTCACAAAGATTGTTATGATTCTGCTAAGTTTTACGAGATGTTTATTTGTTGCTATGGGAGCAACAAGACAGAAAAATCCATGGCAAGCTAACTGTGGGAAGTCTGCTCAGAACCGTAATAAAAGCATGTAAAATAAATACCATATAAAAATGAAGAAATGTTGCTTTATGTACCTGATATGAAGAGGTCGCCACATAAGCGGAAACCTTTGCTCGGGTCCCACAGCTCCATTTTCGCTGGTCGCTAGCGCGTTTCATTGCAATGATCCAACATGTCCTGCCTTCTGAATCCTTGGGAATCTTGTAGAACGCTCTTCCCTTATCTCATCCGCGTCTGTTATGGCATCTTTAGAACACAGCAGGTATCTACCCTATTTACCATTTCTAAGTTTAGGTTACCTGCATATAACAATAGCTACGGGAGATTGCCTGCCACAATGATGCCCATTTGATTTAAACTGTTGCATGATATGAGAAATGACGTTAGCTCTATAGAGCTGCCCGAGTGTGACAGCCTAAAAACACACACTGTGAACTAGGCCTACTAACACCTAACAACATGGCTAGATTAAAACTTTTTGGGCCAAAATGGCTCCAGAGACGCATTGTTGCCACATTGCAAACACTTGTTGGTGTAACTAGTAGGTTTAATGTCATTTGCACATAAGGCCAGGATATTCTGAAAGCTTTTTTCCCTTAGCAGGTGTGACAAAAACACAAACCAGAAAAAATAATTTAATCCATGATATCAGAGACTTTTCTCCGACAATAAGAACAAGTTGCACATGGGGAATATCCTAAAATCTGCTATAGCCTACAGTTTCCTCTAACTATTAAGCTTTTTTATTAGATACAAGAAAGCAAAAAAAAAGTATTGATTCACTTTGGGTATTTTTATGACAGCCAAGATGTTTTGAGTTATGACAACAATGACACCATCTGCCAAAACCAACTAAACAGAACTCCAGTGGAAATACTATTTCTCTCATGAAGCTGTTATCATTCTCTTTGTGGCATGTGTGATTGAATAAATATTGGCTTACATCAAATATTTGCTGTTTGCATGTTTGCTCTGGGTGATTTAGAAGGCCCACCAGCTTTCTGTGCTCTTAGATTTCAATTAACAAGTTGTCACACGTTTAACTCAAATCTATATTTGTGCAGTAAGTCCTGTATGTACATCTGTGTATGATTTGTGTTCAATTGCCTTTTCCTCTAACAGGTGTTTGTTTATGTTTATGTTCAAGTCTGTATGATGGAAGAAACATTTTTCATTTTGTGCATGTAGAAACATAAACTCATTATATATTATATTTTTTGTGTAATTTAGTAAAGCAGTTCAGACTCTCCATCAGGGGCAGATTTAGGATTAAAAATGATCATTGGCTTAGCCCAGCATAGGCGTCATTTTAACCGGGGATGCCGGGGACATGTCCCCAGCAATATTTATGATTGACGGGTTTGTCCCCACCTAACCTGATGCGGAAATTCTTTACCAGCACGGATCTAACAGCCACTTGCGCTCCCAGCAAAGTTTCCACATCAGTATCTGAACAGAATATTATTTAATTCAGTCAACTTTCTCATGCAGTCATGTTTCTTTCTGCTCATATACTACAGCATTCTCTGCAGTAGATGTCATGTTTTAAAAGACTGGCAGTCAGCTACAGGGCGGAGTCCTGCAATGTCACTGGTACCCATTTCAAGATGGAAAAATACAGTTATGCAGTTTCTTTGCTATAACGCGGTCCACCCTTCGCTGTTTGGGGGATTTTTTTAATGGCACAATATACATGCTTTTATTACTGCGAACAACGCGCATTGTGTTTTGCGTCCTAAATGATTGGATGCAGTTGTGAATCTCCTCCTGTCGTGTCTCCTGCTGCGCTCGCCAAAATGATCATGTCTGTTTACAATAATATTCTCACCCAGACAAAAAAAAGCAGTAGAAACGACTGCCCATAGTTATGTTCATCACTGTTCCCAGACCTTCAGTGGAGAAAGACGCACCTGATGTCACAGGGCGGAGAGACCGTACTGCGTTTTAATACTTTTATGTTTTAAATCTACGAAGGTTTGAAAGTGGTCCCTGGTAAAACCAGTTAGTACTGTAAGTAAATGTTACTGTATGTCTGGGAAAAGTGTAAAAAAAGTGTGTGGCGAGGGGTTTTACAGCCTTAAAATATAATTATTTTATATTATGTCAGTTCTTTCTATTTCATTAGTATTTTCCAGTCTTCCTATTTTATTTATATTTTCCCCATTAATTCTTCCATCAGATTCCTTAAAACTTCACTTTATAATTTTGGTTGCTAATAAATCAAAGCTGATGAAATCATCAGTAAGGTTATTTACAAACTTTTCTACAGTCAGATGGGTGGGTAGGACATTTGAGTCATATATTTTACCAGTAATATTACTTTTATTTCTACAGTAGCATTCCTGTGTCTGTTGTAATCGAATGAATGAATGAATACTTTATTTCAAACATATGAATAACATATTACACTTTAAACACTAATCGATAAAAGTCTTTGTATGTTTGAAAATGAGTAGGAAGAAGCATTCGTTTATTAGTCCCTACCCCTTCTAGTACTACAGGTTGTCTTACTTCCTATATCCCGTTTTGTGTTTGTTGTTTGTTAATACTCTCAACAAAACAAACAACAACACCATAACTTCTGTCAAAATAAATCCAATAGGTGACAAATATGGCAAAGTGTGAAAACCTTCATATTTGTCATATTCCTATTCTTCCCTGTACCTTCTACATGCCATCTGTTTGTACTACTGTTTGAATTTGCTCATGGTTGGACATTGCCTGAGTTCCTCTGCTAGTTTGTTCCACAATTTCACTCCACACATTAAAATACAAGAGTTTTTTAAAGTTATGTGTGCATACATATGTTTTAAATTCAGTTCCCCCTAAGATAATATCCCCCTTCTCTCAGAAAAAAAAAAAAAAATGCTTGGATATTTACTGGTAGTTTGTTATTTGTTTCCCGGGACATGATTTGTGCAGTTTGAAAGTGTACCAGATCTAATCTAATCTAATCTAATCTAATCTAATCTAATCTAAATCAGTGTTCTGTTATATACGATGAAGTCACTAGCATAAAACATGTAGCTAACAATTGCTAGCAAGCAGGATTTTGCTGGCGGATAATAAAGACAGAGTAATAATATATTTATAAAATGTAAAGAATAAAAATGTTCAATCTTACTTGAGATGTAACCCTACCTCTCAACAGTCCGTTGATTAGAACAAGAATACATCCCAGAGTCCTCAGGCATCTTGTAGCAACAGCTGCTGTTGTTTTGGTTTGTCTGTGGAGAGGATTACAGGTCCAAGATGGCCGCCGCAGTTCTTGCTTCCAAGTGTCCGATGCGGGGTCTATGTTTTATATATGTCTATGGTCACTAGCACGCAGGCTTAACATAGCCTACTGCTGGAAGTCGATGTGAAGAATTAATGTTTAGAGAAGCATGGCCTTATCTGGGCTCTTACTGCTTCTAACAAGAACAATCCCCATTCAAAAATACAAATTGTAAGAGTTTAAAAACACAACGGAAGCTAATAAGCTATGTGCTAAATGCTAGCCATAGCGTGGATATTTAACAAGTAAGAAATGCCTGCGATAGGACGATACAGCACATCTTGACTCCATGAACTCTGGGATGAAAATTAGCTAAGGTCACTTCTACATGACAACATTCCCTTCTTCCCCGCCATCTAACAGCGTTTGTGGGTCACTCCGTGGAATGTCACCAGGCCGGAATAATCAGCCTGAAATACGCCACTTTCCTCTTCTTTTGTCAAAAAAAAAACAGTAGTTTCTGCACTGTAGCTGCACACGCTGGTGCACATAGTTCTTTCTTATGCTTCATGGACACAGTCAGCCCTTTATGGCAAAAATATGTTTTAAGTTCATCAACTTTCCACTGTCCAAAATCATCAATTTTGCAGCTTTCACTATCTATAGGTATGTTCACTTCCATGGCAGCTTTAACATTAACATTTTCAAGATTCCCATTACAGCATCTGAGCTAACTAACCCATCTCAGATATGAACATCATACTCAATTTATCTTTCAATCTTGGAGCTCACAGCAGGCTGAAGAGTTACTGAGGTTTTGGGGCACATCTGTGGCCTCTGCAGCTAATCCGGTGCATTAGGGCCAGAATCAGTGGTTTTTGTCATTGTGGACAAAAAAAGTGACATTTATTTTTTTGCTAGATGTGTGATAGCACAATGTGGATTATTTAGGTAATTAAGACGCCGTATCTAAATTAATAAAAATTAAATAGCTAGTATAGAATATCATTCTTAGCTTAAAACTGAAGGATATAAATTTGTTATGATTAATATTATTCCATAACTTTATATTTTATACTCTCAATGTTTAACTGTCTGTATTTACTTGTTTGCTGTATCACCATTTTACTCTTCTTCAGTTGTTTCTGTCTTGCTTTGTGACATTTCATTATTTCTACATTCTTCCCATGTCACATTATAGGTAACACTGTCTTACTGTCATTCATTTTCTCTACCAAAACTTATAGCGAAGTGACATTTAGCACTTTTAAAATAAGATTCACAGACCTCAGTCATGATCCATTTTATCACAGCTGCTGTTGTCTGCTGGAGTTTTGATTTAAGAACGTTTCTGATATCCATATCAGCAACACTCCTCTCCTTCAGGTGTTTAAATGCAGCAGTATATCGCCAGCAGGCAGACTGCTGAGGATGCCCAAGCGTTTCTTCTCTCTGCTGCCTCTCTGGTTAACTGCGGTACTGCAACTTATTTCAGAGAGTCTTTTTTTCCCTTTCACAATTAAAATTGAGATTTTGGGCTTCTCAGGAAACATCCAGGGCTCAAGCCCAAGTAGCCGACCCCTAACTCCGCCCCTGCTGTCCATCCATCCATCCATCCATCTATCCATCCATCCATCCATCCATCCATCTCCTTCTGCTTGATCCGGGGGCGGGTCACTGGGGCAGCAGCTTTAGCAGACAGACCCAGTCTTCCACCTCCCCAGCAACTAGGTCCGGCTGCTTGAGAGGAATCCCAAGGTGTTCCCAGGACAGCAGAGAGACATAGTCCCTCCAATGTGTCCTGGGTCTTCAAGTCGGCCTCTTCCCAGTGGGATGTACCTGGAACATCTCACCAGGGAGGCGTCCAGGAGGAATCCTGACCGGATGCCCGAGGCCCCTCAACTGGTGCCCGCATAACTCCAGGCACCTTAACAATTCACCTATTGATCTCCTGCTCCATTTTCCCTGATTTGTGAAGAAGACCCCCAGATACTTGAACTCCACTTGAGGAAAGACCTCATCCCGACACCTAGAAGGCAGCCTTCCCTTTTCCGGCTCAAGGCCATAGTCTCAGATTTGGAGATGCTGATCCTCATCCCAGCTGCTTCACACTGAGCTGCGAACCACTCCAGCAAAAGCTGTAGATCACATTCTGATAAAGCCAACAGGACCACATTGTCTACAAAAAGCAGAGACGCGATCCTGAGGCCACAGAAATGGGGCAGTTCAGACTGGATGCACATGAATCTTTTTTTAGGCATACAGATTATAAAAATAACATTAAATGCCATTCTTCACATATCTTTAATTTTACATTACGACCACAAACCTTACTGAATGTTCTTAGAGTTTTTTTTGTGATAGATCAACACAGAGATACAGCATTATTATAAAGTGAAAGGAAAATAATACATAGTTTTCAAGATTATAAAAAAAAATGTCTGACTTGAACGTGTATGCTCTTTTACTCTGTTAATCTGAGATAAAGTCCAGTCAGCTGCCTTCAGATTTTTAATTTATCGGTAATATAAGTCTATCTGTGTGTAATTAAATCCCAGTATAAACACAGCTGTTCTTTGAAGGGCTTAGATATTTGTTAGAGAACATTACTATACAAACCAAGGAAAACAGCAGATATGTCATGGACAAAGTTGTGAAGAAGTAGTAAAAGGAATCCAGAGCAGAGGTGGGAGATCTCCTGAGAGAACAAATGTAAACTCCATTCATATTTAATTCAAAAAACACTTTTTTTTGTCCCAAACAAAATCTTAATGTCATAACTCATATCAAAACATATAAAACCCCCAAAACGTTACATGTGCCCTTAACAAATCGGACTTTTGTAGAAAGTACTGAAAAGTCAGCTTTTGTTTAAAGAAGCCATACGAAGGCTTGTTTTCCACAAACCAAAAGACACTGGCAAGTAGGTGCTCTAGTCTGATAATACCAAGCATTCAGTTTCAGCTACATTCTGCTGTATGAAAGATTGGAATCTAACACATTCCTAAATCACATCATCCAAACATGGTGGTGGCAGCATGATTATGTGGGCATCTACTCTTTTACCAGGGACCAAGTAACTGATCAGGGTTGAAGTGAAGATGGATGGAGGTGGGGAAAAGGTTCTCATTTTCAGTTTTTGTTCACCCAGATGCTGAGTATAAGATGTTGGAACAGAGACTTGGTTGCTTTAAGAAAAGGAATGGGTCAAACATGAAGACTCTGTTGGCTGGGTTAGAAAGGTATGGGTTTCCCCATTCTTCACAGACCTTCATTTTTAATTTTACACCACAGATCCAGTTTAGCTTTTTGATTTAAAGTAGTTATCTACACTTACTCTAAGTTTGGACAACAATGACTATTCACACTTTGAGCACAAAATTTCTTTAAAGTTGTTATTGACAGAAAATAGACTATAGAGTATGATACACTGAGTTTCCATTTTCTGATTATTTCACACTGCTGCTAGCTAGTGCAGTTAATAGCTCTATTGCCTTGAAGCATGTGGTGCTAGGTTTGATTCCTGGTCTTCCTTTGTGCAGGTCTCTCTGGGTACTCTGGCTTTCCTGGATCACTGTGCTAAGTTGCCATGAGGTTTAAGAGTGTGATAAATTGTTCTGTTAAACTTGGGCAAGGTATTGTGTAGAAGATATATTTATAATTACCTGATCAATCTATTATTTCAACTGAAACATTTTTGGATTGGATTAGTGGAAGGAAGAACTGTGAGCTTTTCAGCAAGATTAGTTAGTGAATACAATACCTGCTTGTCCTTACATTGTTGTATTGTCCTGACTATTGTCTAATTTTTGCTTTCTTGTATTTTAATCATTAAATTGATTTATGCTGTGTTCCAATTTTAATCATGTAAAGCACCTTGAATTGCATTGTGTTGAAAGTGCGTTATACAAATAAAATCGCCTTGCCTTGCCTAATACAGGTTAGATTTTTTTTCTTTCAAAACATTTTTGGTAGCCCCAACACTGATATGGGGTCGCTTTAAAGCATATACACCCGCCTGCAGGGCTAAACCCATATCCCATAACAAGAGGCTGAATTGATTTGTGTTTGACCCCAGACCTGGTTAGTAAAATTACACAAACTGATTTGTTTTCAACACAGTAGTACAATATTTCCTCCAGAGCCTAGTGTTTGATAGCTGTTTCATCTTCCATATCCTGTTATCAACGTTTTACTTTCTTCAACATAGAAAGTACTCTTCCATCAGTTCTTTTGTTCTTTCTGTGTATATTCTCTGTTTTCTCAAACCCCCAGACGGTCGTGGCAGATGACCGCTTGTACTGAGCCAGGTTCTGGTTCTGGTTCTGCCAGAGGTTTCTTCCTGTTAAAGGGGAGTTTTTCCTCTACACTGTCGCTACATGCTTGCTCAGTATGAGGGATTGTGGAGGAATTGCTGTGGTTGGAGTCTGCATGATCAGGGCACAACCTCACATCATGACTCAGCACAATCTGCTGGGATTCCTTACATAGAAAACTTTTAACTGATTGGAATGTTTGTATAATTGTATTGAAATGACTTTTCTTGTAAAGTGCCTTGAAGTGACATCTGTTGGGAATTGGCGCTATATAAATAAGCTGAATTGAATTGAAACTGAATATGCATATTTTGGTATTTTTTGCCTAATACACTAAACTCATTTAGTGCATCTATTACTGTGTTATTCTAGGATGTTATCTTTCCCACTTGATGATTCTCAAAGAGGTTGTAGTGCTGCTGGCTGTTTCTGTCAATCCTTTCATACTCAGCTACAACCTCTATTAACACGTCCATTAATACCACAGCACAGATGGAACTCATCATCTTGCCCATCCTCCCAGATGTGTTCAGATCTTGATGATAATTCCTTATTCAACTTCCATGTCTCTACCCAAAGGAAGAATGGCAATAAACAATATGTTTATTGATAATAATCCTTACTGCTGCTCTTTTCTTTCAAGCAATGCCATTTTTTTCATATTTTCTGTAACACCCATGTTCTTTCTAAGTGTAAATATAATTGGATACAAAAAAAAATGATGGCACTCTCAACAGAAGGAAATCAGTATGGCTCTAGAATAAAAAAACTACTTAATTTGTGTTATTTGCATGCAGACATTTCTTCCTCTCGAACTTTCTACTTCACAGAAAAGAAGAAAACTGCATTGAATGCCAAGTGCTTCTGCTTGTTCGTATTAGCATGCGACATATAGATGAGTACAGTACAGACACATTCATACCACAGATATGTGTGGATGGTATTACCTCTCTGCCTGTCATTCACAAACACTGATATTAACATTCATATTCACACATCCATCCCCTCTCAGATAATCACTTGAATTCACAAACATACATGCATTCACAAATAAAAAGATGCAAATTTCTCCAAAAGCAAAATAATATCACACGCTATTCAAAGATCAGAGAAAAACATTTTTCTTTAGATACACAGAATGCATGAATTTAATTCCCCATTGTTGCTGTGGTTAGTCTACAAGATGTTGAACCCACTAAACACAGACACACACACACACACACACATTGTGTGATGATTTGTATCCTCCTCTGATACTTATGAATAATACAATAATCTCAAGGGAAATTTTTTACTTTACATAAATAAGAATTTAGATAGAAAATTGCATCATTAATATGTGAGTTCTGCCAGGCATGTTCTGAAAAGCGATGTATGTTTGGAGGAAAGAAGGCCTGAACGGCTTACACTCTGGGTTGGTTGGATAGCTGTTGTCATACTGTCCTGTTACCCAGTAAACTAGCAGATTTAAAAAACACATCACATTTCGCTTATCATGGGACTTTGTTTGGATAGTTCACGAGTTCAAAGTTGAAAGGTCAAATAACCAATCCGCTACTAGTCCCTCAGGACAGAGTATTTACTCGTGGTGGGAAGTCACCAATTCATTCACGTCTGTCTAAGCTGGAACACAGTCTATTAGTGCTCCTAAATGGTCAATGGCTATCTGTTGAAAAACATCAGGAACTAGGTCGAAACTCCCTGCCATTGGAGCCACTTCAAGCGTTTAGCATGGTGAGGTGGGGGAATATTCCACAGTCCCTACAGAGCTTCTTAATGGCACCATATAAAATGAAATAATGGTAACATTACTGTGGTGGCAGATGAGCAGCATTTTTGTAACTTCCACAGCAGCTGTGCATATGTATGATATATAAATATGTAATCACCACAACACCTGCCACAATGTAAACAAAACAAACAAAAAGCAATAGCAGCCCATAATTTATAGGAAAGGGTGTTTTTTTTAATTTAAGGTATCTTCAAAAGGCATATTAGTCTGTTATATATTTCAAAAACCTGTCGCATGATTCCTGATGAGGCAAATATTCCTGTAGAGAGTTGAGTTAATCTCTCTCTTACGGGCCCTATTCTATGATATCACCCAGATGGTGAGTAGTCTAAGTTGATACATTAAGTGAAAAACACCTTGGTGTCACCTACTCTACTGTGTTATTAATATATGAGATATTGTGCCTGTCTGTATGGAGGGGCTCTCATTTATATTTCATCACAGGTGGGTCATTGCGAATGATGCTCAATTTTGTATCAGTTGCAAATCCTGTAATGTAAAAGTTTATAAATAGTGTTGCTTCTCTCATTGTTTATCAAAATTTCAAAATTTAATTATAACTTATATTTTATAACTCAATATAAGTAATGCTTGTGGTTTACTTAAAGGAGCATTGGACAGGATGAAAAACAAAACTCATGAGCGACACGGCCGGTGGGCAGAAAAGCCTCTACAGATGTTTTGGGCACACATAGATTTCTAAGGATGAACAGACATTCCAATCAGGAACTGAATTAGATATATATCTGGATGTCTGTCTGACTTTTATCATATTTTCCTTTTGACTGACAAGAAGCTTCTAGTAAAAGCTTCTTCTTCTTAGTGCCACTTTTAGCGTGCTTTGAGTCGTGTTTGGTTGTTTGCCGGATGTGGGAGAATCCATTCCCACAGCTGATTGAGCCACGAGTCACAATATTCTTCCTGTTGAAGCTGCTGGGAAGGCGCTAGCAGGGTCGACGTACGTCACACCCTTAGGTCAGTGCGGGAAATTCGGGGCCGAATTGCAGCATATTTTGCTGCAAACAGCCTGCTTAAGAAAATAGAACGAAATGTGATCAGCCTCATTCTTTTTGGTTTAAAGCGCTTCATTATTCATTAACTTAAAAACCTGGACATGCATGTTTAGTTTTTTTTTTTTTTATTTTATTTATTTTTTTTTTAACATGTCCTGTCTAGCAGTATGCTACTCAGAATTGGTGTCTGAGTACCAAGTACAAGCCCAACAGTTTTACTTTCCCAAGCAGAGTATTACAGCTTCGCTGTAGTACGCCACTTGATGTATATGTATGAAAAATCTTTATTAGTGATTACTGTGGGTTCAATTTCCTGACGTCATGGACATTAAACTGAGACAAGAAGGGAGAAAGGAAGAAGGTGAAGAAAAGAAACCGGACCAACAGAGGGGCGAACCGATGACACAAGACAGGGAGGCAAATAAAGAACACAAGAAAACATCCCAGTCCTCCACCTCTGCCGGACGGCAGAGAAACAGTAATACAAAACAAAAACAACAAAGTGTACAGAACCAAACCAATAGTTCGGATCTGGTAGAATAAACAAAGAATTACACATTCACTACACACAAGCATTGATTAATGAACATAATACAAATGTTTCTGGTAAGCTCCTGTGAACAACTAACTAATGATGATAACCTCAGCTTAAGATATGTCCGTCCTCACCTATGTCCCCACACCTATGTGTGTGCGAGCATGCAGGTCGGAATAAGGTTTCCCCATGCAAGTGATTGATAGCTGGTGTAAGGAACCGTCAATCCGTCCTACAGGAATCGGCACAGACATGGAGGAGGCAAGAGATGTATGCATCCAGCGTCCCACAGAGTACAGAGTCCACAGGCGGATCAGCGCAGGGTCGATCACCCGCCAAGAGGGGAACAGATGGAAGCCCCAGGGGAGCACCCACCAGCCGCGATGCTGGGGCCCGAGAGATCGCAGTGACGAGCCCACGGGCTCCGCCGGTAACCGGCTACGCCAGGGCGGGCCCGGACCAGGAACCGGAGGCCACGGGGACCAGGGGCACCCCACCCCCCAGCGGGGCCCCAACCAGTGACCAGCCGACAAGGGTCCCCCGCCGCCGCCGCAGGCAAGGAGGACCCGCAGCCAACCGACGGACAACACACGCCGCCGCCACCCCGGACCAGTACCCACCGCCAACAACCCGGCCCGCCCCCACACATCCACACGCCAGGGAGCCACAGCGGATGTACGCCCTCCCCAGGCCGCGCCCAGCCGGCACCTGGACATCCAGATCTTCCAGCTCCAGGGTCCAGATCCCGCCCCACGTGGGGCGCCAAGATCAGGGGCCCAGCCAATGCCGGACAGCCCCACCAGGCGAACAGACCAGCCAGCTGAAGTCCTGGAACCGGCAGGAGGATTGGGCGCCAGGCACGGTCCCCACCGATCCACCGGACGGCACCAACCTATTCTACAAACCCGGCACCCCCATAAGAGGTGCCCCAGTCAATCCAAGGAGGACATCGGCCCGAAACAGCGGCCGCCCGACACACCGGACCACCCAGGACCCGCCCGACATGCACCAGGACCGAGCCGGGCCGCAACCGGGACCCCCAGCCCCAGGCATCGAGAGTCATCATCAACCAGCGGGCAGGAGCAACCATCACCGACGGGGAGTGACGGGGAGGGAAGAAGATGCATCAGGCCAGAGAGCAGCCAAACACCCAACCTGACAGGTAGACATAGACAGACAGAGACACTCATACGTACCCTCCCTTTCTTGTGTACACATTCTTACAAATACAGGACATACGAAAAAAGGACGCTATACCCTCATTCATACCCCCCATACGTACACTATACTCCATACTCCCAGGCCCAGGGACAGACACCCCAGTAGAGAACCCTGCCCCTGCACCCAGGAGACAGACCCCTTTGCCCACCAGGACGGGGACAAGTAGACCGCCAAGGCCCCACACCGGCAAGAGCAGCCCACCAGCCCAGGACCCCGACCAGACGGCGTGATGTTCTATCCGGGCTCCGACCCCTGATGGTCCAACGAACAGGGGTGTGGAAAGACCCCCCAGCCTCTCTCCCCCAGCTCAATGTGGTGTTGTTGCGTGTTGTTCTAATGTGCACTTAAAACAGAGGGGGGGGGCATGGGAATACTGCCGGGTACCCCCATCTCCCCCCCCGGGCCCTCAGTGTCTAGATGCGTTTAACCAGTGGGTGCCGGCACCACAGGCGAGGCCCCCTCAACGGGGGGGTCTCGCCTGTGGCGCCACACCGCCAGGTCCCTACATGTGCGTTCCCTGTAAATGTTGCAAGTGTAGTGTCTAAATTGCTCAATAAAATCGGGACCCAGGCCGCCACCGGGTAGCGAAGACGGAAGCTCCATCCCGCACCCCAGTGACGTGCCCACGTCCCAAGGCCTTGTGAATGGTAGAATGAAGGAGCAGGTGGACAGAGGCATGGGGATGGGGAGAAAATAACTGGGGTGACCATTGCCAACCCCAGGGAGCCAGCTCCCCTGCTGACTCCAATAGGCACCCCCGTTCGGCCCGATCCACCAGGGGTGGGAGGCCCCAGCACGTCCAGTCGGGGCCCACGGCAGCGGTACCGCCGAGCCCCATGGGGGCCCCGGCAATCCACCAGCCCCCATGCCAGGGGCATATCTAAATCCTCCCCAACATTCACACTGCTAACAAAACACATGTCACTAGACACCCAGGTTGAGTTTAGCCCCCCCTCACCCTCAACGCCCTCCCCCCTCCCGTCCCAAGCGCACCCCGTTAAAAAGAGCGCCTGTGCTAGATGGTAAAAAGCCTCCCCGCCAATAAGAGACGCCCCAGGCACCGCCAGCGTCCGAGGACCCCCGGGCCGAGGCCGGAACCCGGCGCACCACCGACTCGGGTACCCCGGACATGCCGCGCCAGGCCCGTGAGCAGACCGAAGTCCCGGGCGGCCAATCCCCAGGCCGACATCCTCCAGCCTTGCTTCTACCGCCCGATGGCATACTTGGTTACTTAGGTAGTACACATGGCTCAGGAGTTGGGAGTTTTGTTAGGTTATTATTAAGCAGGTCACCTAGAGAGAACCACAAACGCACAGAAGGAATAGTTGATCTTTTGTTAAGCTCTGCAGGGGGAGATACTGTCAAACACCAACAGAACAAACCAACCGAGTCAAGTTTTGAGTTCAGCTCTCTCTTGTGATCGACTCTGTCTGAATCGCTCGCACAGGGGGGAAGATTGTAAGTAATCTTACTTTGCACCTTTACATCAAATAACTGAGACAGACAGGGTACAATTCTGCTGTTCAGGTTTGAAAGACGTGTTGAGGTGTTGAGCCTTTTCCTGTAGAATAAATACTGAAATGAATAAAACAGAAGGTTAAAGTGGAAAAGGTTGCAACGGATTAGATTTTGCGAAATCTAAAAACCACCTCGGTGGGATTATAAGGTACGCCACCGCACGGCAGTAAAAACAAGAAACAGCAGAATTAAAAGTGTATGTACCGCACGATAGGTGGGTACCAGTAAGATAGGCACACGACATTGTTCTTATGCATGTCATTTCATTCTGAAACCTGACGGTGTTAACGAACGGATTGGAAGGGCATTGCAACGAACGTCCTGTGCGGATTTTTAGGCTCTCACACTGTTCTTAGATTAGGAAAGCATACAAAGCTCATTATAGGTGCATAAAATAGACACAACAATTACAGAAAACAATCTATATGATCACAAAAGGAAATTAAAGAGTAACTAAATTTACTTTTGTTAATTTACATTTACATGTACACATGATAATTGGACTCTCATTTATGATAGAGTACAGGAACTCGCTGATTTTCTTGAAGTCACAGCAGTCTCAAAATAGTTCCTGGGACTTTATGTCATGGTTGAGAGTCCAATAATCATGTGTAGATGGAATATACGTACAGCAATGTTCTCCAATTACTGTACACTGTCCTCCTTCAGAAGCAAACAAAGTGTCCAGGGCAACTTGGTGTTGCATAAGCATGGTCATCATGGCTTGTTTCTCAGGATAATTAGCCAGCAGGTCGGACATCTCGGCAAGGATGTCAGTGATGTTCTCCAAAGTCCACCAAGCTTCATAAAAGTAATAGCCCGGATGTCGTGATCATTTTGATATATAGGTTGTGGAGGGTGCATGCTACGGTACTACCTGCATTAATGGAGACGGAAGAAAAATAAATAAGAGTCCAGTTTAGAGGTGAATAGTAACAGGTGACTGCCCATGCAATGCATGAAGGCAGTGCAATGCTCTTCTTCCATTGCATTGGGCAGGCCCCAATAATACTTACTTGGGGTGTTAATCACAGGTCTTTAAACCAGTGTTGGTTTAGTTCAGTGGTTACACTCTAATTTTGACATTGCAACTTTACTGTCATGGTTTCAACTATTTTTCATTCTTTCAACTTCAGTCTTAACCCGGGTGAACAACAAGCAAGTATTTTCTTTTACCTCCAAGTGACAATAACTGTTTTATATATATTAGATTTACAAGTAGTCCATTTTTTTAAACTGTTAAATATCCCACAAATGGTCTTGGCAATATTGTCTTAAAAATAGGCTATTTTGTTTTATTCTGTAATTTTATCAGTTGTACGATTTCACAATAGTTTTATGAAGTCCGCTGGCATCAACAGGTACGAATCAGAGGGACTATGCTAAAGACCTGATTTTAAGGTGTGCTGATTTTGTGCATGCAGAAACTCCTAACAGAAAACACTTTAAAGCTAAGTGAGTTCTGCGTGTGTGGTGCAAGAACTGATATGGGACAGGTAGTTACAGTTAACCCTCTGTAGCTACTATATAGTACTGGAGGCGACTGTGGTAGAGTAGTTGGCTTGCAATCGGAGGGTCGTATGTTTGATTCCAGCTTCCTCCAGTCACATGTCGATGTGCCCCTGGGCAAGGCACTTAACCCCAAGAGTTTGACATCGTCCTACCGAGCTATGTTGGCGTATAAATGTGAGTGTGAATGGGTGAATATGGCTTCAATGTAAAGCGCCTTGAGTGGTCAGTATGACTAGAAAAGGGCTATATAAGTTCAGTCCATTTACCATTTACTGAACTGCAGATGAATGTAGTTCCATCAGAAAGTGAAGAACAGGCCGCTGAGTTATAGAGGGGTGGTCAGGTCTGTTGTATGGCATGCTAAAAAAGAGATCTAAGATCCCAAAAATTGTTTGCCGCTTCATCAGATTTGAAATTCCAGACTTTAAGAAAACATAAAGTATGGACCCTTAAAAAAACAAAAAAAGAATCAGAATCAGCTTTAATGGCCAAGTATGACACATACAGGGAATTTGACTCCGGTAACTTTTCTCTCCAGTACAGACTTAAATAAGTGAAATGAAAATAGATCCAATAAATAAATAATAATAAAGGATAATATATACACCAAACCGGGGTTATTGTACAGTAAGTATATACAGCAGTGCAGAGTTTTAGTTTATTGTTCATGTGAACAATAGTTATAAGATGTACTTTAATAAATCATCAGCGATCTCGATGTGCGTGGTCTCCCATCTCTTGCTCCCTATTCCGACCAACAGATGGGTTTAATAAGAATTCACCAGATCTCTGCCCCCCTATTCAACTGACCCACTCATCAGTCATAAATGAACAAAACAAGATTTGGGTTTCCTCAGAATATATTGAATGGACTCCCAGAATCCCTTGCACTGGGTTGGCCGGTATTTTGTGACCCCAATGGCTTCCCATTGGCTGCCAGCCATTTGGCCGACCCCAGCAGCTTGTAGCACTGCCACACAATGTAGTTTGGTGGAAATGACAGTTGGAGAAAATTATTCCACATAAGGTTTGAAAATCTTTGCCACATTAATGAAAAGGCCTTTGGTATGGTTGTATGTATGTATGTATGTATTTGAATGTAGGTGTGCAACAGGGCTGATTTTCTGAAGGAAGTGAGGTCAGAAAGGGGGCGGAGAGAAGGAAGGAGAAAACATTTGAAATCCTGAGAGAGACTGTGACGGAGGTGGCCAAACAAAGGAATGAAGAAATGCTGAGGGAGACTGTGAAGGGACCTCAGCACCAAAACAAAAGCCCAAAAGGACCTCTTGATACAAGATGAAACCTGGAACCTGCAGGATGTTTTTTTCTTTTCTGGTGAGACCTTTCCTTTTTTTGTTTCCTGGATTTGCTTTTGACATTTTTCCTTTTTTTGGTTGGATTACAAATGGACTAAGGAAGCACATGAACATTTCAGTTTAACAAAGAGGACCGATGGAAAAAGACTAATAAGAGACATCTTATTTTGTTTGAATTTGAGTTACATTGATTAAATTGTGAATCATTGATTATTACCCCAATTGTTTGTAAGAGTTTGTGTGTGCCCATTTTAACTCGTTACATATGGCACCTGAACAGGGACATTTGATTTAAATCAATGTAATTCTGTTCTTTGAAGAATATTAAAAGGAGGAAAATGTCACATTCCTCACAGTCAGAACACAGTGAAACAAATTTACCTGAGGATTTAGAAAACTATTCTCTTGACCCAGATTTTACTGCAGGACCGTGTGTGACGCGGAGACAGATGTCGGCTAGTGAGTTAACCTCTATGCTGGACACTTTGTATTTGGGTGATGATGACGAAGACGATTCTGAAAGTGACCAAAATCCAGTTTTAAGGGTTCCTATTAATGGGGATGGGAATGACAAGGAAACTGTTGGGGTTCATGATGCTAATGGGGAAACAGAAGCGATTGAAACAGGTCATGAGACTGAACAAACCACCCATGGAGTCTCAGGAGACTTAGCTCATGAGGTCTCCCTTCTGAAAGAACAACTTGATAAGTTAGAAGGCCACATGAGAGATTCACACACAAGTTCGCATAGGGATTATGTTAATGATAGTTTCGCCGCACTTGAACGTAGTTTCACTGCTGGTTTAGAAAAACTAGAAAAGGATGTGGTTAACTGTTTGCTGCGTAGGGACGAAAAATGAAAAAAACAATATAAGAAGTTAAGAACTACTAGCACACCCCATCCACCCAGAACCATGGGAAATTCTGCAAATGTTACTCCCTCATTTCCCTCTAACGTGCCCCAACCTTCCCTTTTCAGTCAGTCTGGTGCAGCCCCTTACTATCCAAAACCGCCTGTTAGGATAGATTTTCCTTCTTTTGGTACTTCTAGTGATTCCTCTGAGGTTCTCAGTTTCATTGAACAGTGTGAAAATTACCTGGACCTTCGACCACTGTCCAACCAGGAGCTGCTGGGGGCCCTGTCTGCTGTTTTGAAGGGACCTGCTCTCAGCTGGTGGAAGGCCGCAAAAGCTCAGGTGCACGACTGGATATCATTCAGAAAGGCATTCATGGCTGCTTTTCTGCCCACTGATTATCTGAATGAGGTTGAAGAAAAATTAAGAACCACAGTTCAACAACCAGATCAATGTTTGAGAGACTTTGCATATGATTACAGAGCTTTGTGTTTGAAATGGAAGAGAGATATGGCAGAAGAAGAAATTGTGCGACGTATTCTCAATAACATTAACCCAAAAGTGGCTGGTTGTCTTAGAGGGACTATCACTACTGTGGCACAACTTGTCAAGGTGGGAGTCATGGTGGAAAAGGACTGCATGGGGGCCCGGGACTACTGGAAAAGGGTTCATGCCCGCACAGACACACCTGCAAAGAAAACTCCAGACAGGAAATCATTCCAAAAAGGGACAGTAGGTGTCACTGTTGTACAGGAAAGACCTTCAGAAAATGAAGGGGCGGACCTTCTGATTGTTCCCATTACCATCAGAGGGGTTAAATGTGAAGCCGTGGTGGACACAGGCAGCACCTTCAGTCTTATGAAGCAAAACCTGTGGAAACAAATTACCAGAGCAGAGGAAAACTTTCTACCAGCGGAAAAACAACGTTTTGTGATGGCTGATGGAACCATTCACCAAGCTCTGGGCAAGAAAATACTTGGTCTGGGATGGCACGTGAAGCAGTGGTCTGTGGCTGTGCATGTCATGGAAGACAGCCATCTTTTTTTTCCATTCGTCCTGGGTCTGGATTTCCTGTCAAAGTCCGGTGCCATTCTCGATCTGGCCAACAATCGTTATGGATTCAAAACAGGCCATGGAGATATCTACCATTCATTCATCCATCCAGCCAATGTTTCCAGGGGGTGGAGGAAAGCATCAGTTTCAGCTCTTCTTTCTCCTGTTTACCTTTACTACGCCTTGCGCCCCGGCGAGCTACCTCCCAGTGTTGCTGCTGATACCTGTGATACAGTTTCCGCCTTCGACACTGATTCTCCCGAGCTGCTCCAACAACTCATAAATCACTGGCCGACAGTCACCTCTGGGGTTCTGGGGAAGACCAATCTCGAGAAGCACACCATCTTCCTACAAGATGATCTCCCTGTGAGATCCAGGGCATACAGAGTCTCTCCTCTGAAAAAGAAAATAATTGAAGAGCATGTGGCCAAGATGTTACAGGATGACATTATTGAACCATCTCAGTCATCCTGGTCCTCTCCTGTGGTCCTCGTTGACAAACCTGATGGATCCTACAGGTTCTGTGTTGACTACAGGCGAGTGAACGCCAAAACCTTACCCGACTCTTATCCAATGCCCATCATTCATGACATCTTGGAGTCCATGGACGGGGCCTCCTGGTTCAGCTTTTTGGATTTGCAGTCAGGGTATTGGCAAGTAGCCATGGCGGCCCGCAGTAAGTCACAGCCCGCATTTATCACCTCAAGCGGGCTCTTCCAGTTTAAATGCATGCCTTTTGGACTGAGAAATGCTGCTGCCACCTTTCAAAGGCTCATGGAGAGGGTCTTGAGGGAGCTACGGGGACAAATATGTTTTGTATACATAGATGACATCATTGTTTACTCTAAAACTCGGGAAGACCACCTAAGAGACCTTTCCATGGTGTTCCAGCGCCTCCATGCAGCAAACCTCCGTCTGAACATGAAGAAATACAACTTCTTCAGAAGACAGCTTAAGTTTCTGGGACACATCGTCTCAGGAAGAGGAGTTGAAGTGGACCCTGACAAAACACAGGCTATCTCTGACTTCCCAGCACCGACAGATGTGAAAGCTCTTCAGCGGTTTCTGGGCCTGGCGGGATGGTACCATAAATATATTCCCCGCTTCGCCGACATTGCTGCTCCTCTGAATAACCTCAAGAAAAAAGGAGTAGAGTGGAACTGGACTGATGAGTGTCAAGCTAGTATGGACAGTTTAAAACAAGCCTTAAAAGCTCCACCAGTGCTTGCTCAACCCGACCTATCACTTCCCTTTCAAGTCCACACGGATGCCAGTGGCGTGGGTCTTGGAGCCGTTCTCTCCCAGGAGAGGGAGGATGGGGAGCGTGTTATTGCTTACGCTTCCAGAGCGCTCCGAGGTCCGGAGAGGAATTACTCTACCTCCGAAAAAGAGTGCTTGGCTGTGGTCTGGGCGGTTGAGAAGTGGAAGCACTATCTGGAAGGCAGAGAGTTTAAAGTCTACTCTGACCATGCAGCACTGTCCTGGGCTTTCAACTGTCCAAAAACAACATCACGTCTGACACGCTGGATCTTACGGCTGCAACAGTTCCACTTCAAGGTTCATTATCGCAAAGGTTGTCTCAATGCCGCTCCAGATGCCTTATCTCGAACGTATGAACCACTGACTGTTAAGCCGTCTCCCTGCCTGGCTGTGACAACACACGCTTCCTGTGACCTTCCAACAACTTTAGCTGAAATAGCTAAAGCACAAGATCAGGATGCAACAGTGCTGGAGATGAGGAAAAACAAGGTTAAAGCAACACCATCCACTGATCGTATCAGCTTCTCTGAACACCAAGGAGTGCTCTACCGTAAAGTCCCTCTGGGCAAAGATGGAGAAAAACACCAGCTGGTGGTACCACAAACCTTGGTTCCTGAGTTTCTCCAGTACTTCCACAATAACCCTCTTGGCGGACATCTGGGACGTCTGAAAACTCTCCTCAGGGTCCTGGAAGTGGCCTGGTGGCCCTCAGTCAGAAAAGACGTGTGGGAGCACACCAAAGCCTGTGTGACTTGTCAGAAGTACAAACCAGACAACTCAAAACCCGCTGGCCTGCTCCAAAACGTCATGGTCACTAAACCGGGAGAGATGCTGGGCGTGGATCTCATGGGACCGTTTCCCAGAAGTAAGAGGTCCAACACCTTCCTCTTTGTAGTAGTGGACTACTACTACTCTAAATGGGTCGAAATGTACCCACTGAGAGACAGCAAAACGCCACGTCTCATTAAGATCCTCAGAGAGGAAATTTTCACACGCTGGGGTGTTCCACAGTTTCTGGTGTCAGACAGAGGACCTCAATTCACCAGCAGCCTCCTGACAGAACTGTGTAAAACCTGGGGTGTTGTGCAGAAACTGACAACAAGCTATCACCCACAGACGAATCTGACAGAACGTATTAACAGAACGGTAAAGACAATGATCGCATCTTTCGTTGGTCAACACCATGAAACCTGGGACCAATGGATCCCAGAGTTTCGGTTTGCTCTCAACACAGCTCAACAAGAAACCACTGGAAAAACACCAGCTGAGCTTGCCCTGGGAAGGAGCCTGTTTGGACCGCTGCAGAGGTTGATCTACAGGCCTCCTTCCCCCCAACACCAAGCTGCTTACGCTGTAGTCGAGAGGCAACAAAAATTGGCGGAGGAAGTTCAGAGGAGAGTGGGGTTGCACCAGGCTAGACATGCTAAGTATTATAATACCCGCAGGAGAGATGCGCACTTTCTGCCGGGCAACTTAGTCTGGGTCAGGTCACACCCTCTGTCCAAAGCTACTGATAAATTTTCAGCAAAACTAGCGCCTAGGTGGGAAGGTCCAGCTAAAGTAATGAAAAGGTTAGGCACTGTTAACTATAAAGTTTCATGGGGCAACCCACCAAACAAAGAAGATACAGTTCATGTGGTAAACCTAAAAAGCTATTATGGTGATTGTCCCTAGATGCCGTTGGCAGGAAGGGGGGAATATGTAGCACTGCCACACAATGTAGTTTGGTGGAAATGACAGTTGGAGAAAATTATTCCACATAAGGTTTGAAAATCTTTGCCACATTAATGAAAAGGCCTTTGGTATGGTTGTATGTATGTATGTATTTGAATGTATGTGTGCAACAGGGCTGATTTTCTGAAGGAAGTGAGGTCAGAAAGGGGGCGGAGAGAAGGAAGGAGAAAAAATTTGAAATGCTGAGAGAGACTTTGACGGGGGTGGCCAAAAAAAGGAATGAAGAAATGCTGAGGGAGACTGTGAAGGGACCTCAGCACCAAAACAAAAGCCCAAAAGGACCTCTTGATACAAGATGAAACCTGGAACCTGCAGGATGTTTTTTCTTTTCTGGTGAGACCTTTCCTTTTTTTTTGTTTCCTGGATTTGCTTTTGACATTTTTCCTTTTTTTGGTTGGATTACAAAATGGACTAAGGAAGCACATGAACATTTCAGTTTAACAAAGAGGACCGATGAAAAAAGACTAATAAGAGACATCTTATTTTGTTTGAATTTGAGTTACATTGATTAAATTGTGAATCATTGATTATTACCCCAATTGTTTGTAAGAGTTTGTGTGTGCCCATTTTAACTCGTTACAAGCTTCCCATTGGTTTCTGGCCAGAAATGATGACCCCCCGGCTAAGAAAAGCAGCGCAACAACTTCCATTTAGCTCAACAGGGATTATACGGAAGGAAACTTGAATAACTGCTAACGAGCCCATCTCCTTTCCCTCTTGGATTCTACACGCTGGTCCGAAGAAATCCCTCTGAACTCTGCCCCGGGGTTCTGTCTGTGCACCGTCAAGTCCAAGCCAAGAAGCTGACTGTAAGCCGGTGTTCTCCAAATGAGAACATTTGGTTAGCTGCAGGCTGAAACCTGAATGTGCTCCAAACTCAATCCCCTCTTTCAGTGCAAATTGAGATGGAGGACTTAAGCTGCATCTCTAACCCAGGACAGCGTTTTCTACAACTGCATCACCTGATCGTGTGTGACAGTGTGGAGGTCCTGTCACTGTGGCTCCGATAGATCACGTGCCCCGGCTGCTTGGCCACAGGGATTCCCTTTGGCTGACTGGTTAGTGCTCATGACTTTCACATGGGAGTCATGGGATCAAATCCCGCCCAGGCCCTTGTTGTGTACCTTGCCACACGTGGACTGAAGAAATGATAAAGAGTAGTAATGTTCCAGTTAATTCCTGGATGGAAAAAAGTTTTTAGCTGATTGATCTGTGCATGTGTTTTCTATTCAAACAGGTCATTTATTTCGATTAATGTTAGTCACTCATTTTCTTTTTTGTAAGCAGAAGCAGTGTGTTGTTTTGTGTTTTGTTTGTGACTTTCTGATTTCCATGAGCTTGGGTTTTGCAGCGCAATTGCTCTGTAAACAGTAGGGAAGTGACAGCCTTAGTCTTAAGATAATTCCTTTGTCTAGCCATAGTGCTAAACTAAGGCTAGCTGTAAAAGGTTGTATTGATTTACTTCATTAAATACATGACTGTCTTACATGTTTAGCAGAAATGTCTCCAAAGCTGCGTTGGTCTGAAGCTTTTTAAGATTCAAAGGTATCTCCATTCTTGAAATCCATCGCTGATGTAAAGCCTTCTCCAGCCTATAAGGCGTTTTTTGTTAAGTTTAGTCTCTGGACTTTTCTTTGTGTTTCTGACTGAAGTTGATGTAGCCCTGGCTAGCCGGGGAATCTCAAACTTTTTAGCAGAAGTTTGCTCCGACTTCTCCATGAACGCTCTCTGCCATTATGGCAACTGTAAACAGGAAGACGCAGAGTAGCCTGTGTGCGGCCCCATCTCCACAGGTCTGCACAAAGTGCAAGCACCTTGATTGACAGCCGACAAGCCGAAACTACAGAAATTTGCCAGTCTGTGTGATCTTCATAGAGGTCTATGGGAGGAAGGAGAGACTTAAGAAGAAAAACAAATATTGTGGGGCACCACCCATATAGTATAGAACATAATTATCATTTGGAAGATTCAGAAAACTTCGATATATAAATACATTCTCTGGACTGCAGCATTAACTATACAAAGCAGCTCAGCCCAGCTGTGTGAGATATCTATCAAAAAATATACCACAACTATTTCCTTTGAGACAAAAAACACGAAGGGGTAATATTCAAAAGTGTTAGGACTTTGTTCTAAACCAAATAATTTTTATTTAAAAAGCTTGTTGAATTTTGGTAGAATAGGGTGCAGGGATTGGTGTAAAAACAAATATTTACTCTGATTGAAAACAATGTTTGTGATACCTTAGAGAAGAAACAAAAAAAAATCCTTTCATACGGCCCAAAATAAGTTTTTCTCTTAATTTTTAAATACTTCACACATTTTATCTGCTGACTTTAATGAGGAATGGAGCACAGTTAGCCCAAAAAAATTTCCTCAAGAGGTTTCACATTTTACTCATAACCAAAGCCAGTGCTTACAATGTCTGACCTCTGTTTGACATTTGGAGTAGATTTCTGTTAGGTCTGAATTTATTTAGTGTGTCAGTTGGAGGTAAATCTGTAAACACTAATAAATCCCAAAGTGTATTTCTCTGCTTCTTTTTAATATGGAAATTTACCCAACAAACAGTCATTCTTCTGCCCATTTGGAGTCACCTACTGTGAGACCAAAAATATTATTACATATCAGTTTGAAATGATTTTAACAGGACCACATTCTACCCAGCTCTTGCCCAGGATTGATTTCTTGCCTTTGTGAATGCTTTGACAGTCAAAGAGGAAACTGCTTTGGTTCTAAAGACAGCTTTAAACTCATAAATACCTGGAGAAGTGAATATGGGACAGAGAAGACTGCTACTGGTTTTCTTCTGTGTTTTTACAACTTGAAAAGAGATGGGAAAAAATCTCTCCGTCATCTGTATTTCATGTATTATTTGTATAGACGTTGTTATCATTACATGGTGACCAGTAACATCAGCATAACTGATAGAGAAACAATCAATGAGGCTGCAGCTGCTTCTTTGTAGTTTGCATTAACTCACACAACTCCACTGTTACTATGGAAGAGGCATCTGTGTGTCTGCCTGCTGTGTGATGGCTGCAGGGGTTTAATAATCTCTGAGACCCATCCCACATACAGACAGCTAGGAGCAGCAAACACAACTTCAGTGGACAGGTTTGATGCTTCAAAACAAGTCTGGATAAGAATCAGGGGCAGGAGCGGATGACTTCCTCTGAGATGGGAGTCTGACTGATGGCATGCTGTGCATGGATAAGCTAGTTGACTGTCTGGATGAGTATAAGGATTGTTATGTGAACTGTGGTGCTGAAATGTTTTTTTTGTGCAAATTATTATGACATTGCTTTGTATTTCTGTTTTTATCAGTCATTACATTTCCATGAACATCTAAATGGAGATTTTGGTAGCAATTGGACTGATGGCTTAGCCAGATTTGAGAGTTGAGTCCCAGTTTACATGAGGCTCAGAAAATCAAATTATTGAATGAAGTGAGTTTCACTCTGCAACGCTAGGTGGTGATGTGTGCCCTTTAACTCTGACATTCTCCCATTGGACTAGAGCCACACAGATGGCAAACAAATGGTAAAGTTAGTGAAGTACTAAACTGTTTGATTATGTTACATTCGTTGCTGCTTAGTCTGTTAAAGTTGTTCCTGCTTCCACAGTCTCTTCACTTTCTGATGGGAGACCTCCCAGACTGTCAAAACCTCAGCTTCTCCTGACTGTCGCATACATGTAGAGATATTAGGTTTTCTGATCACATTATCTGGATACCTTAGTCTGACCCTAACCCCTCCAATTCCAGTTTGGTTCAACATCAGTCAAGCTAAGGTGTATACATGCATTTCAAAAGTCAATTTTCAGTCGGGCTGGGAAGTAGTCTTAATTTTGGCCACAGCACTGTGCCATAGTACCACAGGTCCTTTCTAGGCACCCTATCATATCCCTTTTGTAGGTCCATGAGAAAACGTTCACCTCTTTCTGACCTTCTCCGTAGGAATTCTATAAACATTTTCATCTGTGGTTCACTTTCTGTGCATTTAAGCAAACTGCAAATTGCTCATACTTAAGTATTTTTATCTGGCAATTGAAATGTATTTTATCCTTATTTATTGTAATTTTGTGAAGCACTTTGTGACTTTCTGTCCATGAAAGCTGCTAAATGACTACATTTTGTTTGCTTTCGCCAGTGCATGCTTACCTGTTAGGGCACGTTCACACTGGTCAGTGCGTCCAGGTAGCAGGGCAGAGATTACATGCACAGTCTGTGGTACCTACACAGCAAGTCGTGCATGTTGGCGCATCAGGCATCAGCACAGCGGACATCAACATGTCCACGAAGCTGCTGCTCAGACGCATTGACAGACCGTCAAGCGGCTGCTGTATGAAGTTGGGCGAACTGAACTTTGGGTATCAAACGTGGCACGTCAACCAATCAGCTTCTTCGTCTTTTTACAAAAACAGGAAGAGATCGGACCTTACTTGGAGGAAGATATCAGAGGATATTCAAGTGCCAGGTAAGATGTTAAATATGTTCTTTTAACTTATTTGTTGTGATAGCTAACGCTAGCTTGACCCGGTTAGGGAAACTACGGTACTAAATACGCACCACTAGTTTCCCAGTGGAAGACGTTATAAAAAAACTAGCAACAGAGAAACCCCCGCCCACTCGCTGACGTACTGACGTGGCGCGCCAACGCAGACGAAGTGTGCAAGCAGCAGGGTTTTAAGCAATCACCTTTTGTCTGTTTGAGTGATTTGACGCCTGGACGCGCTACCTGGTGTGAAATCGGCATTAGTCATAAGTCTCACTTCTCTTTTTTTCCTGAGCTACATCATATTGTTCTTCAACTTATCCCTCTGTAATTACAAAACATCTGTATATCCCCACTTTTGGGAAAATCAGCACAAGTACACTTCACTTCCAATCAGCTCACATCTTCTCATTCTGCTAAACAAGCTGGTCAAAGACATCACTGGACTCTCCATACCTCCACAAGTATGCTTCGTATCTGTAAAGTATCTCAGGTTGCATGGAAAAGCAGGCTACATTCATTTGAACTTATTTTATCCAATCGACAGGACAGCATACACAGCACATGGAGCTGTTTCTCAGTCTTTACCACACCTGAACTCCTCCCCCATAAAACAGAACCAGGTGGGAACCAAAAATCCCAAGCACTTGCACTAATATTAAACCCCTATTCAAACTATAATTAAAGTCCCAAGATTAAATGAACCATCAAAATGAAAGAATTAAAGTTGATTAAATGTTGATTGTATAAAATAATCAAAGCTAAACTATCTTTTCCAATGATTGCTTTCCTTCTTTTCCTCTTTTCATGACAACTGTTCTTGTTTTATCTCCTCTGGTACCGAACACATTTCTATGAGTTCCCCCTCACCACCATAGCTGTCCTTTTCCAGTCCTCTGGAAGAGTCACTACACCAACGTAACTCCCTTAACTCTTCCCTGAACCATCTGTAATACTCTAATCTTCAGCTTACCACATCTATTCTTTAGCTCTGGCTTTACTTTATTCCTCGTCTTTGTTGAAGAAGAATGAGGACAATCTCAAGAACAGCATCCCAACCTCAAAGCATAGGAGTGGAAGCATCATGTTTGCGAGCTTCACATTAGAAGGAGCATATATGGGGCCATGTATTGAAGGATTTTGGGAAATGAAATTCTATGTTGGCCAGCGACAGCCATGAAACCTGAAAGATCCAAAGAAGATCTTCCTCTTCTTTGTTTCCACCTTCATACACATTCCTATCCTATGCGGCTTTGTGCTTTACTTTGATACAACATAACAATCCTCTTCCTCATTCAGATGGTGTTTTCTGTAATGGATAATATCTCCTAACCCTTCATTTATTCTTACATGTGACTGTGTTGATCCCTTTTCTCAACATATGTGTTAATCACAGTTGTTTTCTTTCCCTCAGTAAAGTCCACAGTGATCTGTCATTCTATCATCATCTCTTTTATATCATACCTACCCTGCACCTCTGTTTACTTCACCAACATTTCCACTGAAATCTGCTACAATCACAACTTACTCCCCTCTAGGGAGACCTTCCGTCTCATCTACTTTACTCCACAAACATTTTTGTACAGGCATTAGCTTCACACAAGTATCAGACGTATAAAAGTATTATGATCCTGTCTGAACTCTATACACATCCCAGACCTTTTACACAAACTGATTATTTGGGTTTATTACAACTCTGTTCCTTTTAGTATGTGGTGCAATGGTAGAACAAGCAAAAAGCACTTTACAGTCTGTTAGCCTTTCTTCCTTTCCTTTCTCTTGTACAAATGGAAAATGTCTCTCTCCATCATGTCTGCTTGCTGTCTGCCTTTACCTGTCAATGTCCTTATATTCAAAGTCCTTACTCTACATCAACTCTCCTACTTTTCCTCTTCCTTTGCTGATTCCTGAAATATTTGCCTCCACTCCTTGTTGCCTCACAGTAGTCCGAGTTTCCTTCAGCCCCATGTAGGCCAACAGCACAGGAGGCGGTTTTTGTTAACCCAGACCTCAGCGGTTCTGGTTTGCATATATATATATATATATATATATATAGATAGAGATTTTGGTCCATGCTGAAATGCATCACACAGGTACCATACATGTGTCTGTTTCACATCCATGATGTACTGTAAGTCTCCTGTTCCACAGAACCCCAAAGGTGTTTTTATTGAATAGAGATCTGTTTACGAAATCGGTTTGAGGAAGTTACAGGAAATGCACCAAAAGATCAAGGAAGGTTAATCTGTCCTGATGCATGCAAAGTAACAATATATTGGACCTCTGTGATTAGGTCAAAACAAAAGGAGATTTAATAACTAAGTTGCTCTGCTGCTGTGAATCCTTTACTAAACTAAATGAGCAACAGATGAAGGAAATCCTCTTCATCATAAACTTTTTTGGGTGAAATGAAGGGCCTGCTCACTCCTCAAGCATGAAAGAGGCTTGGGCTTCAGGGTTGGGCCCTCCCGGGGTTGGCAGGGGGAGAGCAAAGCCCAGGACTGGACTTAGACAGGAACACTGGGTGATAAATAATGGGAAAAAACCATGGGATAGAAAGAAGTGAAAAAATCTTTTTCATGTACATTCATTTGTATGGCATTAGCTGTTGGAGTGGATCGATGTGTGCGTGTCTAAGTATGTGTGTGTGTGTGTGTGGGGGGGGGTCACATAAAAAGTAAGTAGGAAAAAAGAGACCATCTCCATTTATATGTTTCACATGAGTGCTGCCTCACCTTCATGACTAACAGTTCCATTCAGTCATAAAACTTTATCACCTTGCTATGAGTTAAAACTCACCAATAGTGAATTAAATGAAACCCTCTGCAGCATCAAGCATTAAACGATGCTGCCTGGAATGAAGGGGACAATCATTCTCTCATATAGTTCAGCTCTTTTTGATACACTTTTATGTTTTGAACAGAGGAGGTTGATTTTGAACATAGATCAATAATAACATTGACTAGTCAAACATCTGACAAACAGGACAGTGTTTACAAAAAATAAAGCTTTACTGACTTTTTTGTTCATTACTATGAAAACTAAAAAAACTGCTTCAGTTAAAAAGAACAAACTGAAAAAATCGAACGTACACAAAAGCTGTTAATAAGAAATAACTAATTTTATTTGTGTTTAAATATTTTTAATCAGCTTTTAATTTCATCCTGTTTTGGACCTAAGAAATCTGGCTGGATAAAAAAATGCTTTTGGCTTGAAATGTTGAGTTGGCTGAATGTACTGCTGATTGTTCACTAAATGCAGCAAATTATCTAAACGAGTTGATATCCTAGCATCAGTTTATTACAAGTTTAATTTCTCCAGAGATCCTTCATTTTATTCAGTCCAGGAAAACAGAGATTATAGAAATGTTGCATCATAAATAAAGAACCCTGATTTACCTTCAGTGTCTTTGTGGGGGAGTTTTTAAAAATACAGGTAAGAATAGGATGAGATGAGAATATTGGGTAAATCTTAATTTATTTCTGTAATTCAACTGAAAAGGTGAAACTTACATTGGATATAGAATAATTACATGCAAAACTGGATAGTTTTTATTTGTCATAATGTCAATTATTATAGCTTATACCTTTAAAAAAACTCAAATTAAAAATATTAGAAAATTTGAAAATTTAGAAAAGGTTCAATATTTTAAAGCCTTTAACTGCTCTGTCAGTCTGGTTCAGTAGGAATCCCAATCATGGTGAAGACTGCTGACCTGACAGTTGTTCAGAGAACCATCATTGGCTCGCTCCATAAAGAGGGAATGCAAAAGAAGTTGGATGTTCCCAAAGTGATGGATCAAAGCACATTAATAGAAAGTTATGTGGAAGGGAAAAGTCTGAAAGAAAAAGGTGCAGAAGCAGAGGGAATGAGTGCAGCCTGGAGAGGATTGCCAGGAAAAGGTTATTCAGACGTTTTGGGGACAGAGTTCGAAATTAACACTCACAACTCACCAAATGCGAGCACTTTTTCAGTTTGATGAGTAAAATTTGGAGCGCCCATCTGCTACATGGTGAGTAAATATTTGCACCAAATTACTTATGTATATTAATCCTTGTTTGTAAGGATTTTTGTGATCCTCCTCTGCTGTCTGCATGCGATGTACACACGCGCACGCGAAAGGTGAATGCTGCAACATATGTAATTTCCCATTATCCGTGTAACGGTTATCTATGTGTTAAAACTGGCAGGAGGACATGGCTGGGGCTGAGTGAAAATTACGATTTTAATGGGCAGTCATTTATTTTAGACAGAAAATATTTTGCATTTTCATCAAAGCACAGGTAGGATTAGTCAGTGGCGGCTTCAAGTGGTGTATCAACATTCTGGACTCAGCGGGGTTAATATCTGCTCTGAGCTGGGCTGGCAGAGCTAGCATTCTGGGCTGTTAGCGTTCTGGGTCTGCTGCAGCTCTGCTGCTGAGTTAAAGCACTAACAATAATGGCGGAGCCAATACAGGTAGAGGGCGCTCTGGGAGTGGCTCTACCAAAACGGTTAAAGGGTGAGCCAATCTAGTGCCAGGTGTGGTGCTACAGAGGCAAATGGTTTTGACCGTGCTCGTTTGTGTGTTAAAACAATAACCAAAAAAGCTGTAATACTCATCACAAGCCTTTTTAACAAGAAAGTAAATATTGGCATATCCGACTGGACATCTGCAATCCTCTGGTACTTATTTCTACTCAAAGTAAAACATCCTACACATAGCCAAGGCACGCGTTCATCCAACTTATGCGCCACAACAATAAGTCAAAACCCACTCTCATCGTGATGTTGGAGAAGTAACTGCATTCGCCTGCCGCTGCCAATGCTGAGGACCACTTGGCAGACTAAGCATTGGGTGCAAAGAGCCTGCGGGACGGACTGGGTCTTACCGGAGCCACGGAGCGTATTGACCGAGGTGGGCTTGGCACAGCAGAGGTGCAGCGCAATCACCGGGACGGACTGGGTCTTACCGGAGCCACGGAGCGTATTGACCGAGGTGGGCTTGGCACAGCAGAGGTGCAGCGCAATCACCGGGACAGACTGGGTCTTACTGGTGCGCGGAGAGGAGACGGAGAGAGTAGCGGAGCCACGGCGTCGCTGTGTTTCCGGGATATTTCCGGGATATTTATTTATTTAAGAGGATAAGCCCCTTGAGATGCAACCATCTCATTTTCAAGAGGGTCCTCAATGTAACAAAAAATACAAAACAGATGCAGCGATGCAGACATTGTGTAAAGAAACAAACAAAAAAACAAAAATAAATAAAAATAAAATAAAATAAACAAAACAACACGCCTAGCACACACAAACACACGAGCAGCCACACAACCACGCACACAGGGCTCTCTACTAATAAGGAGTACAGACATTACAATTATAAAAATATAAAATAAAGTAATAATAATAGTACAGATTAGAGATGCTAAGAGTTACAAAAATGACATTAAATAATTAAATACAGAAATGCAAAATACAAAGCATATATAATAAGAATAGTAATTAAAATCAAAAGCAGTTGCATACAGTATGAAGATGTTGCAGGAGGGCATTTTTGAACATTTCGCTGCTGACTGATCACGGAGCGGCGGAGCCATGGTGTTGGATCTCGTGGGCCACGGAGCTCGGGCTCAGGGCTGGAGGATTTCGTTCTTGGAGCGGCTGTGGAGATTCTGCGGGTACGTCTGGCCTGCCGCGTGCATAAGCCTATGCAAAGTTCTTCAGATTTGAGGTACTAGTAGCGATACGGTTATAAAATAAATGGTCATTAAATAAAATGTGTGCACACGAACTAAACTACTTAAGTAAAGACGGATAATTCCAATGCGCATTGGTGAAGACAACTGAACTGTACTAAAAGTAAAGACGGATAAAGTAAAGACTGTTTATAAAGGTATATCTCCATTTTGTTTTGATACCTGCATTTTGTTTAGAACTGTATAAGGTAATTGAATTTTGATTGCAAAATGAGTGACGTTGGGTTGCCACGTTTATTGGACGATTGTAAAGACGTGTGTGGAAAGCCACTTACGGTGGTCAAGGAAACAGCTGAGGTTGTGGAAGGTAAAAGAGTGGTTAAAATAACAGAAAAAGCACTTCTTGCCAAAATTGATGAGCTGGAAAAAAGACGGAAATATCTGTTGAACAAAGGTGCTAATGTTAAAGAACATATGTACAAGTTGATTTCTGACAATGGGTCATGTGATGAAGTCAAAGGTATTTTTTCACAATACGAAATTCTTGTTAATGATGCCAAAGATGCACATGAATGTTTGTTGGAGTTTTTACCTGGGTCTGATAAAGAAAAAAATGAAGTATGGTTTAACACTAGAAGACCCAGGATTTTTTGCTATACCTGTAAAACCCAGAGGTCAGCCGATCGGCTGTAAGGCCACCTGTGAACCCTCCTTTTGTTATGTGAACGAGGCAATCACTGGGGCACCACAGGACGTGACGTGAGCCACTTCACTCAAAACACCTTGACATAAAATGGGGGAGGAGGAGAATCAGATTACAGCAAGATTGCTCTGTCAGAGCTGCTAACTGACTGGGCAGAACACATGAACTGAATCAAAATGTAATATATGTAATATATGTAGAAGGATGTAGAAGTTATCAGGACCCTACAACACTGGGCTTCCAACATCCCCACCAGACAAATAGGAAAAGTAAAAGAATAGAACCCCATCAAAAAAAGCACTCAAAATCTGTGGTAGCCCCACCAGTCATTTACAGAATTGCTCATCAAGTTGATATCTGTACAAGATAATGATTTATTTTATGTAACATTTTTTTCTAACTGAGATACACCAGAAATGTATTTGATATGTTTTATTTTAGAATTTGTATATTGTTTTTGTCTGTTTTGCTCTGTCCCTCTATTTTCTTTTTCCCTGTCTCTCCCTGTCTCAACTTATAGAAAACCAGACTGACTGTTGCTTTTTGCCCACACTGTAATGTGATGTTATGTCAAAGATATTATATGTCTGATTTCAAAATACCAGTTATGGATTTGAGCTGTGCCAGGTTCTGCTCAACTCCTCAGGTCGCCTTTATGCTGCAATTTCTGGTGTATGGGGATCGTTTGTCACCAACTGCATCACATCCTACAACCCTGGTCGACACATCACCATTGATGAACAGCTTTTCCCGTCAAAGACTCGCTGCTTTTAACTGCAATACATTGCAACGAAACCTGACAAGTTTGGGATCAAGTTTTGGGTGGCTGGTGACTTGAAATCCAAATACATCTGCAATGTCCCATATCTTGGCAAGGACCCAAGTCGTCCCAGTGGGGAGAGGCTATCTGAGAATGTAGTTATGAGGCTGATGGAACCATTCCTGGACAATGGCAGAAATGTTACCATGGACAATTTCTTTACATCGCTGTCACTTGCACAAAGACTGCTTAGCCGGAAAACCACCATCCTTGGCACAGTCAACAGGATTCGGCAAGAAATTCCACAATCAACAAGACAGGGACCACAATGAATTCCCCACTCAGGTATTTTCAACCACGGGTGCCACGCTGACGGTGTATGCGCCCAAACGGAAGAAGACAGTCTACATTCTCAGCAGCATGCACAGTGTGGTTCAGACTGAAAATACCACCAAAAGGAAGCCAAACACTGTCACCCTTTACAACACCATAAAGTGTGGCGTTGATGTGATGGACCAGATGGTGCGGGAGTACACTGTCCGCACATGAACACGGCGCTGGCCAGTCGCGGTGTTCTATAACATGATTTATATGGCAGCACTGAATGCATATGTGCTCTATCAAGCATGCACCGGGAGGCAGGAGAGACGGGTGGACTTCCTGGTGGAGCTTGCAAGAGAGTTGGCTCACTCTCATGTGGGTGCAAAGCAGGCACAAAATGGAACAATTGCTTCGGCAACAACCTTCAACACCTAGCCCTGGGAAAAGACCAATATGTCAGGTTAAAATTCCGTGTACAAGCAATCATGCCACTGTGCGATGTATTGACCGCTACAAATACACATGTGGCAAACGCAGAAAGGAGATGGCATAGCAGTGCCAGGATTGTGAGTGATTATTGACATGTACTCACCTCACTTACTGTTACTTACTGTTTAGTTTTCTCTGTGTGCTTGAAAACTCAAATTTCCCTGAGGGAGTCCCCCCAAAGGGATCAATAAAGTTTTAAGTATAAGTTCTAAGTCTCACTCACATCCACTCTCTAACACTGTATCCTGATTATACATTTTTTTTAATTATTATTTGTAAATATCATGAAGGCCCAGTTGGGATAACCACAGATTTTGAGTGATTTTGTTGATGTGGTTCTGTTCTTTTCCTTTTCCTATGTGTCTGGTGGGGATGTTGGAAGCCCAGTGATGTAGGGTCCTGATAACTACATCCTTTTATATATATTACATATATTGCATTTTGATTCAGTTCATGTGTTCTGCCCAGTCAGTTAGCAGCTCTGACAGAGCAATCCTGCTGTAATCTGATTCTCCTCCTCCCCCATTTTATGTCAAGGTGTTTTGAGTGAAGTGGCTCATGTCACGTCCTGTGGTGCCCCAGTGATTGCCTCGTTCACATAACAAAAGGAGGGTTCACAGGTGGCCTTCCAGCCGATCGGCTGACCTGTGGGTTTTATAGGTAGAAAAGCCAAATGGCTGCTCTCTGGGAGTTCTAGTGTTAAAGCAAAACTTCTAGGTGTTACTGACTGTGTTGAGTCTGTGACAGAGTATTTGAAGAGTACAACAATTACTCAAAATGAACATGAGCTTAAAATTGCAGATGACACAAAGCCAGGTGACAGTGCATCGAATGTGTCTTTCAAATCCTCAAGGTCAAATCACTCCAAATCATCAATGTTAAGAGCCCAAGCAGAGGCCAAAAAAGCAGCCTTAATTGCCAAAGAAGCGGCCTTACAAGAAAAACACAAACTGCAACAAATGGCAATGCAGCAAAAACAGGAGTGGGAAGCGCAACAGGAGGAAATACGAAAGAAAATTGAAACTATGGAATTGGAGGCTGAAATTAAAGCAGCTAATGCTGAACTTGCGGTCTTGGAGCAATACAGCGATGGCATGAACACCACTCCTACCACTGAACCGAAACCTGTACAAACTGAAATATTTCCTGCAACCAAACAAAAAATTCTACAAACACGAACTTTTGCCTCTACTGTCCAGCCAAGCATTCAAGGGACTCAGAAATTACCCACATACTTGCCTGCACAAATACCAGAGCAAAATGACGGTTTGCTGATTCAATTTCTCCAAAAGCAAAATTACATTTCAGATCTACTAATACAACAACAAAATGCTGCACAGCTTCCAGCCAGAGATATCCCAATTTTCGACGGAGACCCACTCAAGTTTACAGTATTCATCCAAGCGTTTAAACATTGTGTGGAAGACAAATGTGCAACCAAAGGTGACTGTCTGTACTTTTTGGAAAGGTACACAAGGGGGCGTCCTAAGGAACTGATTCAGTCTTGTTTACATATGGCTCCTGAAGCTGGTTTTGAAAAAGCAAAGGCTTTATTATATGAACATTTTGGAAATGAAACGAGACTCACAAATGCATACATGCACAAAGTACTTACCTGGTCAGTCATAAAAGTTGAAAATGTGTCTCTTTTACAAGACTTCACATTATTTCTTCGTGGGTGCAGCAATGCAATGTTTGATCTCACAAACCTTAATGAACTGAACATGTCAGCAAACATGAAAACAGTCATTTCGAAACTCCCATATAAAATGAAGGAACAATTCAGGAATGTTGCGTGTGAAATACAAGAAGCCCACCACAGCAGACCAAACTTTAACGACATTGTGAACTTCGTTGAACGACAACTAAGAATAATTTCGGATCTAATTTTTGGTGACATACAAACACAAAATATGGACCGTACTAAGCCTGTAAATCCGACGGAACTGTTCAAACCAAAGCCAAGGCATGACAACTTTGCAGTCAGTGTGTGTCAAACTAATAATTCTCAAGTAAAAGACAAAAGTGAAAGAGCCAAAGAAAGTAATGCAAATACATTCAAATGTTTGTTTTGTTCACAAACTCATACGCTCAACAGCTGTCAACAGTTCAATGTAAAGCAACATCGTGACAAAATAAGTTTTCTCAAAGAAAAATGTGCTTGTTTTAAATGTCTAAGACTGGGTCATTTCGCCAAACAATGCAATAAACCCATGTCTTGCAGCAAATGCAAGATGAGGTATCCTACTGCTCTACACACTGTAACAAAGGTTGACAAAGCTGTAGGCACAAATGTCATTCAACCATGTACAACTGCAAACACCACAGTGTTGTCTCAGTCATGTGTGAGCCATACCGGGGCCGGTGTTTGTAGTAAACTTTCCATACTCCCTGTTACAGTCAAGTCTAAAAAGGGAAACTAACTTGTTCAAACGTACGCGTTTTTGGACAACGGTTCAACTTCTACATTTTGCACAGAGAATTTGATGAAAAAACTCAATCTTACTGGAAAGAAATCCAACATCAGTCTGCTAACAATGAGTCCGACCACAACAACTTCTACATACATTCTGAACGACTTGGAAATCACAAGACTTGATGGAACTGAGTTCTATGACTACTTACCTGTTGTGTACACACAAAAGCAAATGCCTGTTAACACAGCCAGCATCATTACAAAAGAAGACATAAAGCAATGGACTTATCTGTGTCAAGTTGACTTACCTGAGATTGATGCTGAAGTGGATCTGCTAATAGGCACGGATGCCTCAAAGTTTCACGAACCCTGGGAGGTTGTGAATAGCCAAGATGAAGGACCTTACGCCACAAGGACCCTGTTGGGATGGGTTATAAGTGGTTTTAGTGAAAGCTGTTGTGACAAGTTGGATGTAAACAGTCATTGTTCTATGGTAAATCGCACTTCAGTACTCACTCTAGAAAGTCTCTTGGAAAAACAGTACGAATATGATTTCAAAGATTTTAACAAAGATGATAAAGAAGAGTTTTCTCAAGATGACAAAAAGTTTCTTCAGATTATGGAGGAATCTGTGAAGTTTGAAAATGGGCACTACAGTCTAAAGTTGCCATTTAAAAATCCAAACATTGATCTCCCGAACAACCGGTGTATTGCTCAACAGCGCCTCAACGGGCTAAAAAGAAAAATGGAAAGAAATGAATCATTTCACAAAGAATACACAGCATTCATGGAAGAAGTATTGAACAATGGTTTTGCAGATCTAGTCGCTAAAAGTGAATTGAATTCCACATCATGGTGTATATCACCCACGTAAAGGAAAGCTACGTGTTGTTTTTGATTGTGGAGCAAAGTTTAAAGGAACTTCTTTGAATGACGAACTTCTTCAAGGTCCAAATCTTACAAGTACATTGATTGGAGTATTGTTAAGATTCAGGCAAGAACCACTTGCATTCATGTCGGACATCAAATCAATGTTCTATCAGGTCAAAGTCGCTGATGAACATAAAGACTTCCTCAGATTTCTATGGTGGCCTGATGGAGACTTGACCAAAGAACCTGCTGAATACTGAATGACCGTGCACCTGTTTGGAGCAGTTTCATCGCCAAGTTGCTCCTGTTATGCTTTACGGAGAACTGCAGAAGATCATTCTCAAGAGTTTACAAGTGAAGTCATTCAAACAGTGAATAAGAACTTCTATGTTGACGACTGCTTGAAAAGTTTGCCCTCAGTTGGCGAAGCAATACAAGTTGCCCATGATCTTAGTGATTTGTGTCACAAAGGCGGATTTCATCTAACACAGTGGATCAGCAATAATCGAAAATTACTTCAAGCAATACCGGAGCCAGATCATTCAAAACATGTAACAGTGCTTGATTTGGACAAAGACCAACTCCCAACTGAAAGAGCCTTGGGGCTACAGTGGTGCTTCGAAAAAGATCGCTTCATCTTTTCAATGGACGGAAAAATAAAACTACTTACCCGTCGTGGAATGCTCTCTGTGATTGCTTCAGTCTATGATCCTCTTGGCTATTTAGCTCCAGCAACACTTCAAGCTAAATTGCTTTTACAAGAGCTCTGTCGTAAAAATCATGGCTGGGATGAAGAGATTCCACAACAAATAAAGCAACTCTGGATCAACTGGCTATCAGAATTGGAAAAGTTATCTGCATTTCAAGGAGACAGATGCATTAAACATTCACATTTTGGACCAGCTTCCAAAGCCCAACTTCACCATTTTGCGGATGCCAGCAACAATGGCTATGGCACAGTAAGCTATTTGCGGCTGGAAAATCAAACGGGACAAGTACACGTGTCTTTCGTGCTTAGCAAAGCCAGAGTGTCACCACTAAAACCAGTCACAATTCCCCGTCTAGAACTGACTGCAGCTGTCCTAGCAACACATGTGGACAAACTGATCAGGGCAGAGTTGCAACTTCCATGTGAAGAGTCCTACTTTTGGTCTGACAGTTGCACTGTTCTCAAATACATCAATAATGAAAATAAAAGATTTCAAACGTTTGTGGCAAACAGAATCTCAATCATCCGGAAAGCATCAAACCCAGACCAGTGGCACTACATTCCAACTAAAGAGAACCCTGCTGACATCACTTCTCGAGGTGTTTCAATTCATAAACTATTGAACACAAAGATGTGGTTAACTGGACCCGAGTTTTTGTGGAATATGCAACAAACTTGGCAGAAAAATCAAATCGACTTTGAAGATTCGGAAACAGATGATGACCCTGAATTAAAAGCAGAAATCTTCACTTGTTCAACTCAAATGGATGTTGATCCAATCGACAAACTAATCACTCATTTCTCAGATTGGAACAGGCTGAAAACAGCTGTTGCTTGGATATTGAAGATTAAAGAAACTCTACGTAAACTGAGTAATATCCGAAAAACACTCTCAAAAGACAATACTCCAGCGTATGTTGAACAAGAACTACGAAAGGTCAAAAGCTGCAAAATAAATGCAAAAATCTCTATTGAAGACATGAACAAAGCAGAATGTGCTATTATAAGTTTCTCACAAAAACAAAGGTTTCCAAATGAAACGACTGCATTGTCTAACTGTAAAGGCATCAAAAGAAACAGTCACATTTACAAGTTGAACCCGGTTCTACAGGATGGCTTACTAAGAGTTGGTGGACGATTGTCAAAAACAGCAATGCCTGAACAAAGTAAACATCCGATCATTTTGGCAAAAGATCAACATATTTCAAGTTTAATCATCAAAGATGTTCACGAACAAGTAAAACACACAGGAAGAAATCACGTCCTATCAAAAGTAGGAGAAAAGTTCTGGATAACTCATGCAAATGCAACAACAAGAAAGATCCTGTCCAAATGTGTCTTCTGCAAAAGGTTTAAAGTAGTGCTGTCAGACGATTAAAAAAATTAATCTAATTAATTACAGGATTTCTAATTAATTAATCTAATTAATCGCATTTTAATCTCATATCTGCTGACGGTCCCCAAATAAAGAGTTTGAATTCTAAAACACTTGCAGTATAGTGAATGACTAATCAAATAAGAAAAGAGCATATGAAATACACATTTCTTTTATTGCTGACATCTGAAAAGGGCATCTTGCCCAAAATATATACAAAACTTCATCAAGCAACTTAAATTACACTTTCAGTGTTTTTTATAAATAAATAAAATAAAAAAAAAATGTCCAGCAAACCTATAAAACTGGTGCATTATTCAAAAATACAGTGCAAATAAAGCTAATAAAATAATAAATAACACTAGGCACTTAACCAGGTGCTCAATAAAACAAACAACAGCAAAACAAGGATAACATATCTTGAAATGTTTAACATCAAGAACGTGAAGTCAAGAGGCATTCCTTGTTAGGAGGATATGATATTGTTTCTAGATAAATAAAAAAAACAATGATGTGGGGCATAACAAACTAAACCCAGAAACCCACTACAGAAAGTAGGGCCACAGTTACAGGTCCTCAAATCAACCTTCCCCCTTTGGTTAAATTACAGAATCTAAGTCTCCTTGAGCCAGTTGCTCAGACAAACAAGCTTGTTTACATTGTCTGAGCGTAAGGCTGCTCTCTTCTTTTGTATGATGTTACCTGCAAGAGAAAAGAGTCTCTCGCATGGCACAGAGATCGCAGGAGTAGCCAGGTATTTGCGAGCAATAGAAGACAGCTGTCCATAGGCTCCAGTGTGAGCTGCCCACCACTCCAGTGGACACTCACGCATTCCAATGCAAGGCTCAGCTTTGTAACGGGCTAGCAGCCCCGGCTCCTCCTTGTCCGAGTCAGAGTCTGAAGAACATAGCAGGAGCAGGCTCTTCTTGGCTGCTGGCTCGTCCTCTGTGGGTTGAGCAGGAGCAGGTCCTGCTTCTGCTAGCATCTCTCCAAGCCAGGTCCACACCTTAAAAGATGGAAAATTAATTTTTGCTTGACACTTTTTAAACTTCCAAAACACTGAACGACTCAGTCACCCGCATACCTCGTCCCTCTCATCCTTGGGTATGCTCTTCAAGTCCTTGAATCGCGGGTCAAGGGCAGTTGCCATCTTCAGCCATCTGTTGTTGATGTTGGCCTTGCGTGTGTCTAAGTCCTTCAAAAAGGTGGTCTTGAACTTCATCATGTAACCTGGATCCTCATCAGTGGGCTCCATAACACGTTTAAGATGGCAGAGTGCGGGGAGCACCACAGAGCATGACACATAAGAATCCCCTCCCAGGAGCTCCGTCACATACCTGCAGTAGAACAAATACAGGGCAATAATGAACTCATATCCATTAGTGGTGTTGTGGGTGTGCGTGCATGTGTATGTGTGAGCTAAAGTGTGAGTAAAAGGTGTATGGGAGGGAGGGGGAGATGAGTGTATGAAAAGTGCAGAGAGAGGTGAGGTCTGTTTGTGTATTTGTGTGTAAATGAGTAGAGAGTATGAGAAGGATGTGAGATATGAGGTTTGTGAGTGAAGATAGAGAAAGATGTAGGAAGGAGCAGATGAGAAAATTAAAGGAGAGAGAAGAATTGTGTGCAAGAGTGAGAAAGAGAGAGAGTTGTATGACACAGAGGCAGAGCTGAGTGTATAACAGGGGGAAGAGAGAATGAGAGGTGAGGTGTGCAGGTGTGTGAAAGGGTGTGTATATGTGTGAGAGAGCGACAAAAAGGGACATACCTGCAGGGTTCAAGAACATCCTCCAGCTTCTGTAGTTTGACACACTCTAGGTTGGTCAGTGTGGCCAGGTTGTGCTTCTGTTGAGCCAAAGTGGTGTTCACAGCCTCCTGGTTCCGTAGGTACCGTGAGACCATTGAGAGGGTTGAATTCCATCTTGTAAAAAAATGAAACAAAAACTGCATTAGTCCCACAAGGGGCTTTAACTTTTGAGAAACACATTGTACAATAGTTAAAGCACACACACACACATTGTTACTGCTGTTATTGGTATTTTTATTGTTGTTTACGTTATTTATATTTTTTTATGGATGTTACTGTTATTTTTATTTTTTCAGCCCCTTTGAGACAATGTTTGTTGCAATATTGGGTTTTACAAAAATTAAAGTGATTGATTGATTGACACACACACTTTCTTTAGGAGCAAAAAACTATAGATAGTAGTGGACAGTCTCACCTTGTGGATACGTCTTGAATCAATGGCTCTCTGGCCTGTCCGAGGGCTGCCTGCTGCTGGTGCAGTTCTTCTGTGCTGGCAGGGCTGTGCTTGAAGTGTCCGACTATTTTGCGGCACTTTGCCAGGGCCGTGTCAAAGCTGCTGTCCTCAAGGCAAATTGTAATGGTTCTTTGCAGCATATGAGCTGCACATGGAATATGCTCGTAAGGCATCCGGCGTGCTGCCGCGACCATGGTTCTTGCGCTATCGGTCCCGATGGTTGTCACTTTGCTTTCTATTTTCCAGTCCTTTATCACAGCTTCAAACTGCTCTGCACACGCATCTGCATAATGGCGGGTCGTTGTTTTGCACACAGTTAATGTAAAAGACTTAAGCTTCCACTCACTATCGATTAGATGTGCTGTGACCCCCAAATAATTATGGTTGCTCACCGACATCCAGTGATCTCCTGTTAAGGACACATGGTTGCTTGAACCTGCCAACAGTTCTTCTTTTGCTTTCCTTTCATCACTATACAACTGATGGATTTTTTTCATTACCGTACCTCTCGAAGGTAACCTGAATGTTGCATCCGACGACGCTATCTGAAACATTTCAACTCATTTAGCCCCTCATCTTCCACGATTGAAATTGGCCTGCAATCACCTGCTATCCACTTAGCGATCGAGTTTGTCAGTTTATCTGTGGTGCCTTTGCTTAGTCGTTTACCATAGTCTGTAAGCTTGGGTTGGCGAAGAGCGCTGGAAGTACTAGCAGTCGCAACATTAGCGCTGGAACCTGCCCGAACATGTTTAGCGTTAAAATGATAAGTCAGGCTAGAGCAGCTTTGATGAAAAGCAAATTCTTTTCTACATAAGCTACAAATAACCGTGTTTTTGTTGACTGTCCCATCTGCGTTCTTCTTGTAAATAAACTTGCCGTTCAATGGCCCCAGCAAAGATTGGCTCGCATCACCTGCACTCTTCTCCATTTCTCTGTGCTCACCTCAGCCCGCTCTGTTCGTTGTATGGACTAGCCTCTACTAACGGCGCATGAAGTGACGTAACCAGTCGCATGTACGGGGGTCAAAGTGGTCAACTCTGAAATGTTCGAATTGTATAATTAATCGTGCGTTAAAATTTATAACGCGTTATTTTACGCTCTAATTAATTGATCTAATTAACGCGTTAAAATGAAAGCCCTAGTTTAAAGGTAAACTATTTCAACAAAAAATGGCTGATCTTCCCAGAGAAAGATTAACTCCAGATTTGCCTCCATTTACGAATGTTGGAGTTGATTACTTTGGACCCATTGAAGTTAAACAAGGGCCTTCCCATGTAAAGCGATATGGAGTAATATTCTCATGCATGGTCAGCAGAGCAGTCCACATCGAGGTGGCACATTCGTTGGACACAGACTCGTGTATCAGTGCAATACGACGTTTCATGTGCAGAAGAGGACCGGTCTCTCACTTTCGCTCAGACAATGGCACAAATTTCACCTCAGCGGAAAAAGAATTAAAGAAAACGATTGCAGATGTGAACCATGATAAAACTGAGAAAACACTTTTGTATGATAATATTAAATGGACATTTAATCCACCCTATGCTTCCCACCATGGAGGTGCTTGGGAGAGCATGATCAGACTGATTCGGAAAGTGCTATGTTCTGTACTACATCAGCAGACACTCACTGATCAAGCTTTACTCACAGTGTTATGTGAAGCAGAAGTAATTCTGAACGACAGATCTATAACCAAAATATCTGATGATCCTGAGGACTTGGAACCATTGACCCCTAATCACCTGCTCACTCTGAAACGTAAACCAACGCTTCCTCCTGGTGTCTTTGACCAGCAAGATCTATACGCACATCGAAGGTGGAAACAATCTCAGTACATATCTGATCTTTTTTGGAAAAGATGGTCAAAGGAATATCTGTCAACTTTACAAGAAAGACAAAAATGGAATCAATTAAAAAGAAATCTAAAGGTCAGAGACTTTGTCCTCATTGCAGACTCTACAGCCCCACGCAATTCTTGGATCATTGGAAGAATAATAAATGTGTTTCCAGACACACATGGAGTGGTTCGATCAGTGGAAATAAAAACAAAAGCAAGTACCATCAAAAGACCAGTAACAAAGTTATGCATGTTGGTGGAAAATGACCCATAACTTATATTACCTCAAATAGAAATAGAAATAAAAAGAAGTAAATGTTGCATAAAGAAAGTAAAGCAAAAAAAAAAAAATAAATGGATAAAAAAATAAAAATAAAAAAACTTGGTTGGATATGTATTTTTGTTTGATATGATCGTGTAATAAGGTATTTGTATTTTTGGCTCCACTTTGTTTAATTGTTATGTAGAGGCCATAGACAATTAGGGGCCGGTATGGCGGAGCCAATACAGGTAGAGGGCGCTCTGGGAGTGGCTCTACCAAAACGGTTAAAGGGTGAGCCAATCTAGTGCCAGGTGTGGTGCTACAGAGGCAAATGGTTTTGACCGTGCTCGTTTGTGTGTTAAAACAATAACCAAAAAAGCTGTAAATCTCATCATAAGCCTTTTTAACAAGAAAGTTAATAAAAGGATTGGCATATCCGACTGGACATCTGCAATCCTCTGGTACTTATTTCTACTCAAAGTAAAACATCCTAAACATAGCCAAGGCACGCGTTCATCCAACTTATGCGCCACAACAAATAATATGTGCTCAACATTAGAGTTTCAAAGAAAAACCATAAAAAGTCACTATATTTGTCGCTAGTCACTTTTTCGAAAAATAGTCGCTAGAGGAGTCTAAATATAGAAACACAGTCGCAACATTGGCAGCGCTTTTCCCTTCTGGATGAGATGAAGTCACATGACTGTACATAGTCACATACCGTCATTTCTTAAAGGGGCACATCTTTGCATATATTTTTATATACCGAATTTACCAACACGGGTAAAATGAGACAGGTAACGGTCATAAATGTCAGTATCCGTCAGTTTGTGGTATAGCACCCAGCCCTACTATGAGGGAAGTTAAAATTGATCAGAGGTCAAAAATAAGCCCAGAGACAGTTTCAGATTGTCTTATGGTGAAACTGTGCTCTCCAGAGATCATGGACTACGACCCAACTAAGCAGTCATTACTTGAGATTTGATATAGACTACACTTAAGTTATCTTAGTGTCATGCACTTCAATAAACTTGACGGGAACCCAACATAAGTCATATGAAATTTATATATATGGATATATACACAATATGACTCAACACAAGTGACACTTTGAGCAGAAGTGCAATAAGCCATATCGCTATTGCTAGTGTGCATGCTCACAAATGCGGTTTGGACCCCCAGTCACAGCTTTAGGAAGTCAAAAAAAACTTGGCTCGACTGTAACCAGCGTATGCATGAATGTGTTTTCATTAACATAGCTTAAAGCCTCTTAAAGGCGGTTTTTGACAGATTTTTCAAATAAGCTCGGTACTCATTGTGATGTGGTTGGCTGTGGAAAAAGCAGTTACCACATTAAACACTGGTGAATCCAAAACTAACCAGTGTATGAATGATACTGACCCTTGTAATGAACCACCATTTACTTTATATACATTACATACAGAAAAGAAGGATCCGAATGGACGGGAGAGGTAGATAAAAAGGTAAAATATGTGAGATTAAACATGTTAATTGTTTGATATTTGTGTTGATCCTATAGATCTAACGGTTTTAGTTTTAGTAGCAATAATTGGAAACTAATAAGCTATGTGCTAACTGCTAGACATTGCGTGGATATTTTACAAGTAAGAAATGCCTGCGATAGGACAATACAGCACATCTTGACTCCATGAGCTCTGGGATGAAAATTAGCTAAGGCCATGACAACATTCCCTTCTTCCCCGCCATCTAACAGCGTTAAAAAACACTGAGTGCAAAGCTCACATCACGAGAATAGCGCATTAGTTCACAGCAGCATTGCTCTGCTAACATGCTAACAGCACATTGAGTTACTCACCCCTTCGTTTCCGAGAACTAACCGGAGCTAGCTTGCAATGTCCGGTGCTGAATCGTAGCATGAACAAATCGCTCCATCCCATTCGGTACACATCTCACGAGCTGAACGAAACCAAACAACTCACTCCCTCCGGCTCACAGCTTTTTCTTCTTCTCCATCTATTTGGTTGGCAGCCAAATTTTTTTATTTATTTATATTTTGGATTTTTATTTTGTTGATTCACTTTTCTTTTTCTGTTTGTCAGAGATTTCATAAATATTCTATTGAAAGGAAAATAAATGTTCCCTTTAGAATTCTTAATTTTTTTTTGCTCTGTTAGATAATTGTTTTCTTTTTCATTCACTCATCTTAGCAGCAGGATTTACATAAAACAATAAAAAAATTAAGCATAACTGAAAATTTGCCTTTTTTGCACTCTCTTGGCATCTGACTCAGTGACTCAATAAACTGGATTCATTTTACTGAAATACTCATTCAGACTTGGATCCATCCATCCATCCATTTTCTGAACCACTTAGTCCTCCACGGGTCGCCTATCTCCAGCTGTTAAGGGTCGAAAGGCCGCGTTCACCCTGGACAGGTCGCCAGTCAAACTTGGATCAGCAAAACTAACCAGATTTGCCATTACTAGATTGTAACACAAAAATGGCCACACTGGGTACTTGAATACAACAGACTTTGAAGTCACTCATGGTGTCAAAAACATGCCCCTGAGCCCCCTGGGAAATCTAATAATTGGGTCACTCCCAACATGACCATTAGGTCCCTCAAAAATTTTGAGTTACATATACTCAGAAGGAGAATATGTCGCACTAACTCAACACATTTTAGTTAGATTTTTTTCAAAATATTGAGTTTCAGCTACTCAGTGTAAATAAGTAATCTCAACATTGAGGTTTACAGTGCAGAAAACCACTAAAAGACAGCAGGGGTATTTTTTTACTAAGCTGATGAGTTTATGTCTTTAGCTTCAAGCCTCCTTATTTTGCCTGCCTTGCTGGGTCATAAACTAATGCTTACCCACTGTGACTTAATTCATTTTATAGAGACTTGACAGTCCCAGGCCCTCTGGACCTACCACTGGCTGGTTTTATAGTGTGTTTAATGACGACATATACTGATGCTAACAACCCAGTTTAACATCACAGCTTATTGAGATTCATTGCCACTTCTAGAGGACTTTGACCTCAGGCTGGTGGTATAGCAGACTGGACCTTTTGAGGAAGCTGAGGTCCTTCAAGGTTTGCAACAAGATGCTGCAAATCTTCTACAAGTCTGTTGTGGAGAGTGTAATCTCTTCATCCATCATCTGTTGGGGTAACAGCATCAGAGGCAGGGACTTAAAACGGCTCAACAACCTGATAAAGAAGGCTGGTTCTGTTCTGGGGATGACTGTGGAACAACTGGAGATAATGATGCAAAAAAGGATTCTTCATAAAATGAAAAAGATTATGGACAACCCTGACCATCCTCTTCATCAGACTATCCTACAGCAACAGAGTATCTTTAGTCAGAGGCTTCTTCAGTTTTGCTGCAACACAGACCGCTACAGGAAATCCTTTCTCCCCACAGCCATCATGGTCTACAACAACTCCTTGAAAAATGAATTAGTCATGTTTTCATTTTCTACCAGTAGCATCCAATTAGCCCCAAATTCCTTATTTTGTATAAAACACAAGTCTCTGGTAGCCCTGTTGAGGAAAAGGGATTTGATCAAAAGCTGCCTTGTTGCATTTAGGTGCAGCTGGGAGACCAGGCTGTGGAAATATCAAAACAATTCCAAAGTGATTCATGCATGTTTTATTCTCAAATATGGGTAAAGTATTATTTAAACATTTCTCCACATCAACGCTGGCTGTTTTTATGTTTTTCAACTCTGGTTATGTCTGCATGTACTTTTTTTAATCAATTAAATCTCCAGTCAGTTATAGAACATAACAAAATCAAAAATAAAATAAATTTCCGCAAAGGAAGGAATTCACAAAAAAATGGTTATCAGGTTATTCCTGATCAAATCAAATGCAAATTTGTACTCATACCACGGGTACTACTGTCACCTTCACCTTCCAAGCCTTCTCTATGTCCTCTCTGAGCCCTTGGTATTTCTCATGTTCCTTCTTCTTGATGTTACCATCACTTGGTATTGCCACATCCACTACCGGCTTTCCTCTGCTCTTTATCAACCACCACAATGTCCGGTTGGTTCACCATTACCATCCTGTCTGTCTGGATCTGGAAGTCCCAAAGGATCTTTGCTCGGTCATTCTCCACCACCTTTGGAGGTGTTTCCCCACTTTGACCTTGGGGTTTCCAGCCCACACTCCGCACAGATGTTTCTGTATACTAGATCTGGCCCTCTATCGCTCTGGTGCCTGCTCCTGTGCTGCCAGGATGAGTGCCTCTGTGGTGTCCTGTAGGCCAGCCCTCTCTAGCCATTGGTGGGATTTCTTGAGATCAGCCAGTTCAGTTATGTGCCGGTGGTACATCCCATGTAGGGACTTGTCCTCCCATGATGGTTCGTCCTCCAGCACCTCCTCATCTTACTACTGTCTCAAGCATAAGTTGAGTAGGTTATCTGTTGTAGCTTTGTCCTGGATGTACTCATGGAGCTTGGATGTTTCATCCTGGACAGTGCCTCTCATCGTCATTAATCTTCGGTCTCCTTCCTTACTGCTTGTAAATCCGGTTGGTTTGCCATTACCATCCTGCCTGTCTCTATCTTGGCTCATTTATTCTCCACCACCTTTGGTAGTGTTTCCCTCTTGGACCTCTGAGTTTCCAGTCCATAGTCTGCATATAGTATCAGACGCTCGCACCGTGAAGCGATTGTTTTGGCGCCTAGTCTATTTTTGCCATGACCCACGTCATTTTTGGGAAAGAAGTTAGACGGTGGCACATGAGACATATCGGTCAATTGTGAAAATAGAGGCAATTTATTAAAATAAAATATTGTGGTTGACAAATGTAATCATATTTGTGGATCTAAACAGACTATTGAAATTATACAGCGAGCTCTCATCCTGTCTACTCACACTGGGAAACAGGAAGAGAAATATATTCAATAAATGTGAAGAGTAGATAAACAAATAAGTGTATTTGGTAAATGGACTGAACTTATATAGCGCTTCTCTGGTCATACTGACCACTCAAAGCGCTTTACATTGAAGCCACTTCCACCCATTCACACACCAACAGCCATGGCTTGGTAGGATGATGTTTTTGTGTTAAGTGCCTTGCCACATTGACATGTGACTGGAGGAAGCTGGAATCAGACCTACGACCCTCTGACTGCAAGCCAACTCTACTCTACCACTGAGCCACAGTTGCCCACAACAGCATATCTAAACTACTCTCTAATGCCACACACACTGTCTCTCTGGCTGTGCGTCTTGACAACAGATAATTTAAAGAAATATACAAACTTCCAGGTAACAGAAACATTGCATAACTATTTTATGAGGTTATTTACTTACCCATGATGAAAAGAATAGCTCTGGTTAGATAGTTCAGGTTTACCATGATGACAACTCTGAAGGGGGTGATTTTTTTTCTCCTCTGTTTAGATTTAATTTAATCTTGAGATTATGAATAAGTAGGGGGATGTCCTTTTGATTGACAGGTCCAGTTAAATTAACTCTGGTGGCTAATGGTGGCTAGCCGTGGCTAATAGCTTGCACCGTAGTCTGCTCCCCCCCCTGCTTGCTCGGCGAAGGCATTCACAGCCTGGGACTTACGTAAAAATTTCAGCCATTTCATGTTTCTGAACTCCACTATCAGTTGCTTCTGCAGTTTTTATTCGGTTTTGGAAGTTAATCGTTCACTTATTAGACAAAGATGGCTTACTGTGTTATTGATTACAGAAACAGACTGTCCAAAAAGTCTCTGCATGGGGGAAGCTTTGCCAGGAGTGGCGGGGAGAATTTGGGTCAAGTCTCCAAGAAGAAGGGAGCTCTGATCAGAGCTGTTATCTCCTTCTACACGTTGGTTAGAGCAGGTGACCGGTCGGGTAGCGGCAGAGCAGCAAAGTCAGCCATGGTGTCAGAGAGCGGGAGTCAGCTAGATCAGGCTGGAAGACTACAGAGTCGGACTCTATAGACAGACTGGATGATCACTGGTTAGATCACCACTGGCATGAGGAACACAGTTCAGGAGCTGGAGGCATGAACTAATGGATGTCTGAGAGATGTGAAGTGATTCAAGTCTTTTAAGTTTTAAGATGATCTGAGTTGTCAAGAATGAGTTTGTGACAGCTTTTTGCTGGAGATGTTGTTTAGCTAAGCCCGCCCATGTCCTCACCCTCCACAGATGGTAATATAAATACAACCATTTTAGGCTGTAGTGAACCGACCCATTCGGGTTTTGTTATATCAATATGTGTTCCCCCCTCGAGATGTTTCTGGGTCTAAAGTAGTGGAAAAGGGGCAAGAGTCTCTCAACCACGGTCTTCTGCCTGAAACTAGCGGCAGCCTATGTTAGCTTCAGTTAGCTTTCGACTAGCTTCTAACTAGCTTTTAGCTATATCGACTGAGCATCAACCCCTCCAGCCTCACAGAGCTCAGGTCCACCTCTTTACCCAATTTTGGATCTTCATCGTGAGTGATGCAGACAAGATGGCGACGGTGGGAACCGCCCCGTTGGCTTCATTTTCTGCTTTTCAGAAACCTATGGGTGAAAGCACCTGGGGTTACCAATTTTCATAAATTAAAATAAGGGACACCTAGGCTACAGGGCGTTATTCACCACAGTCTGAGCCGTCCGACTCGTGAGGAGGTGTGTTGCTTAGGGGTCATCCAGAATTGTCATACGTTAAGCTTAACATGCTTTATTTACAATAAACACATACATGCATCAGTTAGTTAGGCTACAAAAAAGCTGAAATGAAATGCATTAACATAAAAAAAGGAAATAAAGTGTATAAAACTTATGTTAAGATGCAGTGTGATCTAACACTTGATGATACTGAGAACAAAATGAGGTCTGTTTGTTGAGCTTCCAACAATGTATTTTTCAATATTTTCCTTCTAAAGTGACTGTATGGGGATATTGCAGATGAACCCCAAACACCTTTAAACTTTTTTATCTGCTCACTTAAATACATATTTAGGAGTGGGATGACAAATAGTTAATTGAATTGGCTTACATGGCTTGTCTGAACAACAACAAACCACACTAAGAAATTTAATGCAACGTTCACTTACAATTAATTGGCTATTTCTCTAAAATATAACATTTCAACAGCCAGAAACCTATCCGAACATGTTTCACTTTAATCCGTTTATTAGCATAACAATTAATCAGTTACCATGATTGTTCTTTAAGTTGTTATTTATATTGATTGGATATTAGACCTAAACCTAATGGCTTTAAAAAAACAACAACAAAATCCTCCACAATTAATAAACAATAATTAAATTGCACATGGAAGAGACATTTTGGAAAATGCACAATAAATATGATCTATACGAAATATTTTAGCCTCACAGATGTGTGTTTTCTGCGTTCTTGTGTGCCTACCGTGCTTGCCTTGTGTTCGTCTTTACTGACCGTTTCCAGTCAAGGAAGGGCCTCTTCCCACTCATCTATATCTCTATAAGCGTTTTTGGGACAGTTTTAAAGGTGCTACATGTGAAGCGCCAGTGTGCTGTGTGTGCGTCTTTCTGATCAATCCTGAGTGCATGCACGAACCGCAAACACAATTTGCGGTCCATTTAGATCGCGCCGCCAGAACAGTTGACTTTAGTTGGGTGATTTGTATTTTATTTTTAGATAGGCTACGTAGTTAGAATAAAGAAATAGAAAAGGCCATTTAATTGTCAAATATGGGACGATTCTGTATTTTTAGGGATGGTTAGCAACCTTAACGTCGCCCAAGGGTTAGTCCATTATATTTATGGTCTATGATCGGACTGCTTTCTGCGGCTGCTTTTGGGCCGGTAACAGATGATCGGCACACATGATCACATATCAATGTTTGAGCCATTAATTCAGCAGCAGGCTCATAGCGGTGTGGCTATGCTCCATCATGTGTGGTTGTAAACTTTTAAAGTTGATTCTGCTTTAGACTCAGCATTAAAATCCAGTTTTCTATTGATCAAGCTAACAGGCTGTCACATCCTGTCTGGTGGAGCTTAAAGTTTCTTAGAAAAGACTCCAAGAGTAACCATTTTTTTAAACACCAAAATATATTTATCTGAACAGTAGTTTAAAGGGGGCTCTAACCTGCAACCTACTCTTTAAATGTCTTTACACAAAGAACTACATTTTTACACTTTCTTCCCTGCTTGTATTGAACCCTGAAATTGAACCATGGAAGATACCAAACCATTACAATCTAAAGCTCACACACACAAGCTCACACACACAAACTCACGCACACACACACACACACACGCACACACGCACGCACACACACACACACACACACACACACACACACACACATATATAATTATTATAAATATATTTATTATATATAGCATATATGAGCATGTGTGTGTTACTTTCTGCAGATCTGTTTAGTGTGTGTGTGTGTGTGTGTGTGGGGAGGTGCACTCAATTTCAGTGGTGTCACATATTAAGGAACACAAAAGCCTCGGCAGGTGCTCCCTCCCTGGCTTTGTCTCTGTTTAATTGTTCAACTCTTAAAGAACAGTCTCTCTACGTCAGCACTGGGGGAAAACAAAAAGAGGACCACCAAAGAACATGACAGGCCTGTCCGTGCACACTGACAACAACTGAGCAAAGCTCCACGCGTCAGGGATGGCATGGTGTGAAATGGCAGGTGTTCCACGGACTGAAAACCAGGAAGCCAACTTTTCTTCTTCTCGTTTTTCTTCCTTAACTCAGCTCAGAGGTGTAACCTTTATATACTTTTATAGATCATCAAAGAGCCAACACACAGACAGCTAAATCTACATGATGGCTTTGATATTTTCTGATGATTTGTTTATTAGACTAAAATATGGTTCCACCTTTGGTAAAAAAGGTCAAATTAAAAATAGGGTCCTCACTAACCTGTATGTACATGTACACTCTACTCTAGTTCATGCCTTGAGTTAAGGAGGCCTGACTAAGCTTCTGAACTATACTGAAAGGGGTAAAAACTGAACAAAAACAGGACCCTTTACATTGTGAGGCCCTGAACTAAAATGAGTGGAAAGAAGTTTTTAGAAGTAAATCTGAAAAGTCTGGAAGCTGAAAGCAAAATCAAAAGAAAGAGAGAAAGGTTTGAGACTTTTACAAAAATTACAATATAACCAAGATGTAAGTTTGGTCGTTTTAACTCCCAGTAACATAAAAACTGCTTGTTTCCAAAACAGAAAATCTGACTGGTAGTGATTTAACACGTGGAGCGGAATGAGATTCATGGCATTAGTGCCTTGTCAATAAGAGCCAAAACAGCCAGGATCAATACTTTGTCAATATTTGTTTTTCCCATTCTGCATTAGTCCATTTGCGCATGTGTGTGTATGTGTGTGTGGAGAGAGGGCTGCGTGCCAGCTGTGCAATCTGTTCAGTAATCTCAGGTCTGGTCTGTGCACACACTGCACAATCTGTTCTGGTAAAACTGGTCCTTACACACAAACACTCACTCTTGTCAAATCCGCCAATGTAAGACCCATTGACTCCATTTATTATTCAGCTACTTTTAATCTAAGTTTTCATGCAAATTGAACCTCAAAGAAAGCAGATTCCCATTGGTGAATCTCAATTTTAAAGTTTTTTTTTTGGGGGGGGGGGGTTAGGTTTTGAGAATTAACAGCAGATAAACAGCCTTGTCGTTTAGATTTACATTTTAAAGAAGCTCAACTGAAGTGATGTTGTTTCTTCAGACTCGTTTCTCATTACAATCCCTCAAAAATATTGTAATCACAAGTTTCAGCACACTGCTGCTAACTCAGTCTGCTCTGATTTACAATAACCCTTATCAGCCCAATTTCCCTTCTCTCTTCCCTTTGCCCATTTTAACACACCGCCCTGTTTGTTGTTTAAATGGAAGGGAGAGAAAATTGGCCACTTTTGCTGCTCAGAAACTCCCGCAGCTGTCGGTAATCGCTGCATGCGCCTGTTGGTGTGTGTTTGTGCACGCGACAGGGTAATGTGCAGTTACTGCGGCGGCGAAGGTGGTGCGTGGGGCGGGGGCGTGGAGAGAGGGGTCACGGCGTGCGGCGGAGAAAGCACTATTAGGAGAAAATGATAGGCCTGTCCCTGAAACTCCATTACACACCAAACACTTAAAAGAGCGGCCCAGCTTCATTACAGGGCAACATGAATCATGCAGCACTCACACAAGCAACTCGCCTCCCTCTCCTTCCCCGTTTCCCCAATCTCTCCCCCAGTACAGCCTTCTGTTTAAACTGGAGGACGGCCAGGAACAAGAGATGGAGAGGAAGGGAGAAGAGTGAAGAGGAGCGTGCTGAGGGCCAAGCCTTTTTTGCCTCAGGTCTGACAAACAAGAGGAGGAAAGAGAAGAAGAGGGGAGGAGCATGGCAGAGATGAAAATTAGGAAAAAAATATTATAAGGTTTGGACGAGAGAAAGGTGGGAGAGGGAAAGAAGAGAATATAGAAAATATTGAATATGAGAGAAATGGACGAACAAATAGGCAAGGAAAGATGAGACGAAAGAAAAAGATGGAGCTTAGAGAGGAGGGGTGTTGAGCTCCATCCAAAGTTCCTGAGCTGTTCCTTGTCTCCTAAAATGTTGCTTCAAGACTGCTGCATTTTATCAATATTTCTTTTCCTTCAAACAATTCTCCACCTGGTATCAGGCCAGTCGTATCAGGCCAGACATTGTGTTCTTCTTGCTTAAGGCCCTTAGATCGATAAATCCCTCAGACATATAAAGGCCAGACTTACTTTGTCATAGTCACACAGCATGTCATAAAGACACATAAGGTTCCCATTCCCTTAGTGAACCTTTTTAGGTAGCAAAGATAAAATACTATCACAGAGAGAAATTAGAATTTCTTCAGGAGTCCAGCAACGACATGACCTTTGACCCAAGAGATATATCATTCATCTGTTGACCAGAATCACATTTTAAATGACTGCTGAAAAAGTATTTAGCAGACACTGATTGAACAAGTTGTTTCATTTAAGAAGAGGAGACAGGTATGCTATTTTAGTAATAGGTGCACTTCATAGTCCCTCCAGGAATTTGCGATGTTGCGATCGCAACTATTAATGCAAATTCAGTAAATCCCCACGAATTCTTGCAATTTTAGTCTTGCATTTTTATCGTAATTTTACAGCACCTTATACCCATTGAACTCTCCCTTTCATTATCTTATATTTGACTGTGTTGCATATCATGTAAACTCCCTGTTCCTATGTGAGAGGGATGGAGAATAAAATATGTCACATTTGCATTTTGCCAACTGTTGGGCTATGGGGCACATTTTCCCCATTCCAGACATGAAAATCCATCACCTTTGGGTGAAATCACTGTTTTGAATCCAAAATAGGTCACCTACCTGATTTGTGTATGTTCGAGGAGAAGACCATCAGGTGTAAACGATGACGCCTTAAGTTTTCAGGAGAACAGATATCTTTATGTTAATAACAGGACATGTATTACTTTTTGCATCCGCCGAGTTATTAGGGATTAAAAACCGTCTTGACCGACCTCAAGTCTAGTTTCCTTTTGTTTCGGCTGCGCATCAGTAACTTCGCCAGCGCACCATGGCTCTTTTTCCAGCTCCTTGAGCCGGAGAACACAACTGATTGTTCTGCAACCTAAGTAAGAAAAAAATACTTTCTCTGTCTTTCCTGACACAGAGATTCCTGTGAGTTTTTAGAATGAATAGTGAGTGATTATTCCTAAATGTTCAGTGCTGCTGAGCAGGGGCGTATCCAGGAGGTGAATATAGAGGGGCTAAAAGGGGCCCAGGGTGGGTCTGGGACTGTAGCACCAAAATAAAAGCAGGGATGTTCTTCTAGAGGGGACCCAATCTGAGCTGCTCACATTTTAGAGTTTCCATCTGTTAAAATTACGTTTAAAGACCTATATCATCTATTTTACAGCTTTCAACTTCTGGGATAGGCATATATATGATAAAATGTTACCATTGGTGTTATATAGTATTAATTTTCAATTTGTATCGTGGAGTTAATGTTGGACCACGAAGTAAAACGACTCGTTTTCTACGATTTATGTGACAAGTTAGCCAGAATTCATGCTTGTTTTTATGTGGTAATACTTATTTTCTATACCATTATACAAATATTTTTTTTATTTACAAATCATACATGTGATTTCCTTGATTTTCATTTATTTTTAACATTTTGTCTATTACAGTTGAAGTGTAGCTATGATGGAAATTACAGGCCGCTCATATCTTTAAGTGGTACAACTTGCACAATTGGTCGCTACCAAATACTAATTTTGCCCCATTGTATGTGTTCCACAGTCTTTTTTTTAAAATCAACATATCAAAATCAGAAGATAGAGGCGATGGACTTGGAATGACGGAAAAAGCAGCCAGAATTCATAGAAAAGCCTGAATTACACAGTTGATGGAGTTGGCTTTACAAGATAGGAAATTCTTGCTTTTTAGATGGAAAACATGGAATGCTTCTATGGGGCAGATCAGGGCTTTTGTATAGAAATGAAGTAATCAGACTCTCCAAATTACCCTTAGGTGTGTGTGTGCACATATTTATTTGTTCTGTGTGTCTCCAAGTTGTCCTGTGAAGGACTAGTGACCTGTCCAGGGTGGACCCCACCTCTTGCCCAATGACTGATGGAGATAGGCACCAGCTCCCCCGTGACCCTGCAAGGAATAGCCGCTATAGACAATGGATGGCTGCATCATCTGTATGCTTAACCCCTGCCTTCCATCAGACGTGCAGATGGTGTTTTATGTAATAGACATGCTTCACTCAGCACTATGCAGCAGTACGTGCTTTTCCACTGGTAGCGTTTTTTTGAAGGCTATCACTTACATTCCACCCAGCTGGTCCCAGGAGATCACAAAATCTGAGAAGAATTGCAATTGTATAACTGAATGGGTACTATTCAGAAAAAATGTATTATGTGTCAAGTATCATAAACTCATCATCCACTCCCAAAACTGCTGATATTTCTAAACATGCCTTCTCCATTTTCATGTTGTCCTAAAGAAAAATGATTACAGGTATCATATAAATAGCTTGATAAAAAATAAACAAATTAGACTCATAGACCAACTGACTTCAACCCTGGTGTCACTCGTAATGATGTTTTGTTTTGTGTTTCCGTAGTAAAGCAATTGGAAATCTGAAAGTCTTTTATTTGGACATTTTCTGGATGTTTTACACTGCTCCTGTACGGAGTTCCTGTCTGGTCCGATATAAAATGAGCTTCACACATTTTAGAAGCGCTGTGCATAAGAAATTGACCCGCTGTGTACATTTAGGAGAGGGCCAGGAAAAAACGCTTTTTGGAATGCGTCCTATTACACTACTCTTCAATATATTGTAAAAGGGTAAAAAGAAGGGAATATAGACAAAGGATGGATGGACAGATCCATCCTAACCCTTAGCCTAATGGATGGAAGGATCTTAAGAGTCTCATGGGTTTCCCTTTTTATCCCCAGTTGTCCTGCTTCAAATGTATAAAGACATTTCACATTAGGCAATTCTGTGATCTGTGGACGTGTCCTTATGGTGAAAACAAAGAAAGGAAACAATAAAAGCATACTCAACTTGTTGGGACATGTTTTAGTTTGTGAATAAAAATGTGTTATCTGTGAGCGACCTTCTGGGATCTGTGGAAAGCTGACTGGCAGGAAATATTCCCAGGAAATGTTGGAAAAACAACAGGTCACATTGACATTAAAGGCATTTTGGGGAATTAAACAGACTTGTTGAATCTTACCACTGCTTTCAAAGTGAGCTTTTACAAAGCAGCTCAAAATCAGTCCGACTGGATGGAGAGCATCCATGATCGGTGTTAAAGTCATGCCACAGATTCTCGGTTAAGTTGGATGTTTTTTTAAATGCATCAATGTCTGTTTCCAGTGGCTCGCAAAGATGTCCATCCAGTTATGTGAGGTTGTTGTGATGTAAAAAGTTAGACTTCTAATCAAAGAACAAAGAAACATGACATTAGACATAAACAATACAACCACCACAGAACCAATGCCACCCCCCCACCCCACCCCCCACCCACACACTACCCTCTCCTAAAGAAAAAGTTGACTACCTTTTCATGATTGATGTCAGAACATTTCTATGTTCCGATTGGATGGTCAAAACAGAGTTATCACTACCATATCTTCATTAGCAAAGCATATCTTCAACAATCTGTGAACATTCATTCTTCAGAAGTTTTAAAATTCTTTTCACAAGGGCTGAAATAGGATAATTGATTTTGTCTCAAAAATGATGAAAAATCTACTTTCAAGGCAGACTTTTTCAAAGAAGCAGGAGATTCATTAAGTGAATAGATGGCAGCAAACCCCACTGTTACCCAGCTTGTCTCATCAGAAAAATATTTGTCTGCCAGTTCAGATTACATATGTGCGGTAGGTTTAGAGTTTATCTGAGCTTTTTGTTTTAGAATGCTATTCATGGAATAAAAATATGCTTAGGATTAATAATAATTATTAATCCGTTAATTGACAAATCAACAGCGATGCATAATCTAATTACGCAGATCTCTGTCTCACTCCCTTACCTTCCTCCCTCATTTGGCAGTCCCCATACACATGCTACAGCTGTATTATGATGAATATATTTAAAGAAAATAATAGAATAAACAAAGAGGTAAACCTCATGAAGTTAGCCTTCCAACAGCCTTTACTTGATACTGCTATTAATGCCTATTTATTTGTGATGCGGTGGGGAGTCTGAGCCACTTGCCAGGCAGCCGCAGTGGCATTCACCCACATTGCCCTGTGGTCAGTCTGTTGCTGCTTCTAATAAAAAGTGTCATGTGGCATTTAAAGGAGGACTCAAGTGCAGAGCGTCCGTTGGAGCTACAACGGCTCATCTTTATTTGAAGTCCATTGAAAGACATTGTTTTGCTGAAGCTCCTTTAATTGAGTTTCAGCATTCAGCCTTAGACCCGGAAATTCCTGGTTCCCCCTGCTACATGCTGCTGTACACCTGGGCAGACACTTCACCTACCCTGCCTACTGGTGTTGGCCCAAAATGGCAGCCTTTCTTCTGTCAGCCTTCCCCCAGGGCAGCTGTGGCTACAACAGCAGCTTACCTCCACCAGTGTGTGAATGTGAGACTGAATGAATAATGGAATTGTAAAGCACTTTAGGGATCTCAAAAGCACGGTGTAAATGCAGTCTATTATTCTTTTTCTTCTCATTTTAACCTGGCCATGTGCACTTCAGAATGTCACTGGAATGAAACAGTTTTCTCTGAAAATATATTTAGAAAGAGTCTAAAGCACCCAGGAGTTCTGAAGTATTTTTAAACAGCTGACCGTCAGAACTTTTTGTAGAGTCAATGTGAATGAAGAACCAGTACTTTGATACCACGTGATTACTGCAGTGCAACAGTCAAAATTCACATGACTATGGATTCGAAAGAATGTGATTAGGGGAGGAAATGAAAAGTTGGCAGAGCTGCATCAGGTACACATGCAGAAACTCCGGCAATCAATTATTAGATGAAACATTTTTGGTCCTTCTGGTTTTCAGGACATTTTTTAGCAACTACTTCATCAGTGTAAATGGATGAGCTGCCCCAGGTGGCCTCTCAGTGGCCTTCTTTCTGTCTCCATCAGTCTGTGCATCCGTGCACACGACAGCCTGTTAGCGTTTGTATATATTGGTAATGAGTATGTGTGGAGTGCATGAGTGTGAATTCTTTGCAGGTCTTTGTAAGTGCACAGGCACAGCGAGCATGTGTTATGTGTGTGTGTGTGTGTACGCTCCAGAGCGTGTCGCAGCATGCTACCAGAGGGCCGGGGCAGTATGCCAGATCTTGAACCCAGCATGACACTGCATCCCAATCTGTGTTGTGACTGCCTCAATTACCCATCAGCCTGACAGAGAGAGAGAATGTGTGTAAATGTAGACAGGGAAAAATGATTCTTTAATTTTCCTGCAAACAAGTGTTTTCCCAGATGTGGAATTCTGTTTTTATTTGGAGTGTGCACAAATCTCTTCTTTCCCATTTTATTGACATTTTAATCCAAGTACAGCTATCACTAAACAAACCTTCTGTTTTTAAATGCAGCTTAAATATTTTAATCACATTGATGATAGACAGCATCTGAATTATCAATCCAGGACAATGTTTTTTTCTTGATAATAAAAAAAATCTACAGTACTCAAAATGAACATATATTAAATGAAGCCTTATTACTATTGTTATAATATGATAATTAAAAAAAATTTTGCATTTATGTAATTAATCAAATCTATAAATGGGAGGAATGAAAATGAATCATAAAACTTTTGCAGATAGTAAAGAAACACAAGATTAAATCAGCGTGAGAAAGGACAAATATTCTATTCATTTTATTTCTATAGCACCAATTCCCAACAAACGTAATCTCAAGGCACTTTACAACAAAAATAATTTCAATACAATTATACAAACATTCAAATCAGTCAAAAGTTTTCTATGTAAGGAATCCCAGCAGATTGTGCTGAGTCATTGATGTGAGGTTGTGTCCTGATCATGCAGACTCCAACCACAGCAATCCCTCATACTGAGCAAGCATGTAGCGACAGTGCAGAGTAAAAACTCACGTTTAACAGGAAGAACAGAGCAGGAAAAACATCAGAGGCCAGAATCATATCTAAGAGATAAAATCCATTTGTTGTTTTTGTTTTTTTGTCAATATATTCATTACATAGTCAAACTTGGTGGCCCTTTTTTTTATATCATCTGCTCAAATAAATAAAGGCGTATTCCTGGACCAGTGATCTGAGGTGATGTCAATCAGCAGCTGACTGTTTCTGATATTGTTGGTTGATAGTGTGGTTTTTCTTCATGATATCATATTCATTTATAGGTGCAATAAAGTGGTAAGGTAAGGTAACTTTATTTGTATAGCACACTTTCAACAACAAGGCAATTCAAGGTGTTTGGGGTAATTAGACTATAAAAGAAAAGAAAAACAACAATTAAACGAGAAAAAGCATAAAACAACATTAGAAACATATAACATATGACACATAAAACATCTATTATTTATCTAACTGAGAGGCAGCTCTAAACAGATGATTTTGAGCCCTGATTTTAAGGATCTGAAAGTTTGTATCACATAAGAGGTGAATGGAAACTGAAAGCCACAGTGCCTTTCTTCTGTTTTATGGTGGTCAGAACTTGAAAGTTGAGATGTCATGCTATTTAAAGCAACATTTTTTTTGCACATGTTTTAAAAGTCACCCTGTCTTAGCGTCAGATCTTCTTCAATCCTACATCCGCCCCTGGTGTTTACAGACTTCCTATTCAGTGTGGAAAAGTATAGAATTTACCCTCACTTTTGTCCAGGTCTGGTTGAGCTTGGAATGGGAAAGAACACCGCCCACGGTGGGCGAGAGGGCAAAAAAATAAATTATATATATATATATATATATATATACTAAAAAAGGCATTTTAGGCCTCAACTATCACAAAAAAGTGCCACAAAATCCTGGAGGGACTCAATTCAACTGTTAGACACAGAATTTGAAAACATTTCAGGATATCCCATGGTAACATTTTTAAAATATACATTTTTATTATGTTGTATACAATACGTATTTTTTCTATAACAAAGGTTCCCCTCAGTACTTTGTAATTTAACCTTGTTTGGGAATGCCAGAGGTCAAACATTTCCTCTAAGTATTCACGAAGTTTGCACACACTGTAGTTGGTATTTTGGCCCATCCCTCCATACATATCTTCTCTAGAGGAGTGATGTTTTTGGGCTGGCATTGCGCAACAAAGACATTCAACTCCTGTCTGAACTGTGGTCAGAGCTCTCTTTAGGTCATTAACCAGTTCCCTCCTTGCACTTCTGGGTGGTTTCCTCAATGTTATTAAGATCATGTGTAACCAATGAGCTGAAATCTTGCATGGAGCCCCAGGATGAGGGAGTTTGTCAATTATCCATTTTCTAAAAAAAATCTCCAACAGTTCTTATCAAGTTGCTTCCCTATTGTGGATTGGCTAATCCCAGTGTTGTGCAGGTGTACACCTCTATGGTCTTGGCGATATTGGAGGTTAGCGTCTGTTTGAAGGTGTCGACAGGTGTCTTATGTACAGATAACCAGCTCAAACAGGTGCCATTAAAATAGGTAATGAGTGAAGAACCAAACAGCTTCTTGAAGGAGAAGTAACAGGTATAAGAGGACCAGAATTCTTGCTTTTTATTAGGTGCTAATACTTATGTTCTATACCATTATGCAATTTTTTTTTTTACAAATCCTACATGTGATTTCCTAGATATTTATTTATTTTTTACATTTTGTCTATTACAGTTGAAGTGTAGCTATGATGGAAATTACAGGCCTCTCATCTTTTTAAGTGGTACAACTTGCACAATTGGTCACTACCAAATACTTTTTTGCCCCATTGTATGTGTTCCACAGTCTTTTTTTAAAACCAACATATCAAAATAAGTAGATAGAGGCATATCTGTCTGTCTGTCTGTCTGTCTGTCTGTCTGTCTGTCTGTCTGTCTGTCCGTCCGTCCGTCCGTCCGTCCGTCCGTCCGTCCGTCCATCCATCCATCTTATTCCAAGTGTTTTCGTCATTATTCTACAGCTATTATTTGATCAAAGATTAACAAGTAAAACACAACAGATTGGAAATGAAGTCTGTAAATCCTGTCAGTCATTTTCTTTAGCGTCACACTGGCAGGAAATTACTCCTAAAGAGGAGTTTAGTTAATATCCAGGTCAGGGGGAAAAGTATTTGTGACAAAGTGATTAAGGTAATCTCTGCCCTGGGCCAATACAATCCCTTCAGATTTTAAAGTTCAGTGTTTTCTCAGTCATGGATCTGAAACTATAAAAGAGCAGAAACATGACAGTTATTTACATATCACAATGCCAGCCAACTACTTCTGTTGCTTTTCATTTATTTGCCATCACACCGATGGAGCCAGACCCGATTACCAATAACGACATAGTGTTCTGAATTAATATTGTTGCTCTTAATATTTTTTCATCCATCTTTGCTTTATTTGATTTGCTTATTTTTGCCAAGAACAAACAAATGCAGTACAAAACTTCTCATTAATATAGTAAGCAGTTTATCATATCATTTACATATAAGCCTGGATTTTTCTTAACCAAATCCTGATATTCAAATTTTTCCCTTAGATTTTTCTCCTTAGATTTAATATTGGCCATACTCCTAGAATGTTTGAGGCTTAGAAGTAAATGGAGAATACATTTCATAGTTAGCATAAAGTATAAAGAGGGATACGAAGCTAAGTGGCTATGCTGGAGTTATAGTCTTTCTTGATTGTGTTTTAGGGTTGGGCGATGTCCGCCAAATTGGGAGTTGACGATGTTTAAAGTAAAACATCGCAATGGACGATGGCATCATTGGGGGGGTTGGGATGGCATTTTTCTTTTCTTTACACTGTCTCTCTTCACACAGGCCTACATTTTTTTAACTTAAAATTTAGGGAAAAAAAAAAATTAAACTCTACTTTCATTATTTTACCCTAGCAATATATTATAAACAGTGTACGATTTGCTGGGGGAAAGGGGGATTTCCCCCGCTTCTGCTTGTAATGTCATCCCGCTGGTTATTTTCTCTTACAATACAAATATTTCACAATGTGCAACACATACATTGGTTAGCCTATTTTCTCAGTGTTTACAGAGCAGTCACTGCAAAGGTTTTAGTTAAGCTATAGAGGAGGCTATAGGATAAGTGCGTGTCTGACAGGGTGGGGGGCGTGGCATCATGATGGAGGCTCTCCATCATGGAGGCTCTCCATCATGATGTCCGTCAGCCATCACGATGAACGATGAATGGCTCAACCCTATTGTGTTTGGGATTAAAGCTTATGATAATTGTCTTAATTTCCATTAACAGAAATGATAAATATTTAAAAAATGTTTGACACAATTTTTTCTCACGTTGAAAACTGTAATAGCAAAGAGCTCCTACTAGCTGTGAGTTCCTAAGGCAGACATGTATTGTTAATGGAGATTTGTTTCAGTGAGAAGGAGAATGCCAGGGGAATGGCTCCCAGGAGGAACAGATTAGAGGTCTAAAAGAACTAATCATCTCCTGGGATTCATAACAACAATTCTGGCACAGTTCCACTAGACATCATTGCTGCTCCAGTTCTGACAAGCACTCTTACTCTGATGCAAACAGACATACACGTGCCAGAAGTCCGATGTGTTTTATAAAGTTTGTCACCATCTGAAAGTCTCCATCGGTCCATGCTCAGTAAGTTTTTTCACACCAGCTTGTATTCTGGCCTTTAAAAGTTCCTTCAAGCTAATACTGCTGATGTGGTGGTTGGAAGTAAAGCTAATAAGTACAACTGGTTATTCGTTTTGTTCAGACTCACTGAAACAGAACACTTGCTGCTGCAGCTTAATAAATAGAGATTAATGAGTGATTCACCATTTGACCTTTTTCAGTTTTTCTGGCTCTACTTGAGCTTCAGGTTACATTATGAGGAATAAAGAACACTGCTGTCCTTTTTATCTTCAGCTCAAATTCAGATCACAAGGATTTTCTCACTCTGAATACTTGTGCTGTTTGGCTTTATTACTGTGTGGAGAATAAACTGACAAAGCTTAACTCCTAAGAAAGTGTGTTAATATGGGATTTACTTTTTGTTTTTTTGAACCACAGCAGATCAACACAAGAAATTCACAACACATTCTTTTTTTCACTTCCATAAAGAAGGTTCTCTAATAAGTTATTATGCTTTTTACATCACGCACACACACACACACACACACACGCACCCATACACACACACACACGCATGTTGGGTTTCTATGTCTTGTGGGGACTTCTCATTGACATAATGTTTTCCGTAGCGCCTTACCCTAACCTTAACCATCAAAAGTTAATGCCTAACCCTAACCCTTACCCCAACCTCACCATAACCTAAGTGTAACCCTGACACTAAAACCAAATTTTAAGCCTCAAATTTTAAGACTTCAAACTTGTGGGGACCGGGATTTTGGTCCCCACAAGGGAGGTCGGTCCCCACTTGGATAGTAAACTTCCAATTTTTGGTCCCCACAAAGATAGTAATACTAGGTCCACACACACACACACACACACACACACATAAACATACAGACTACATCAAGCTGGTTTTCTTCCATCATCTGTCACTTTACTTGCTTGTACTGCAGCCCAGGAAGAAAAATCTCTATTTACTACCTTTTCAGAAACAGAACAGACGTGAAAATGTTTCTTCAGTTTTAAACATAACTGTAGCTGTGTGTGTCATGGTGATATGGGGGCATGAATGTATCCTGCGGGACGTGAACCATTTAAATCAGTATTACAACATTAACAGTGACAGTAACGGGAAGCCTGTTAATTGTGAACAACTCGTCATTCTGCTGTAACATGAACTCCTTAAACAAACAACTAAAATCAATCAGATTATTTGACTGAGTTGGAGTTCCCTGATTACCATTAACAGATCTATCTCTGAACAGTTGCACCAATGATCCTAAGAATAGTAACTATGTGGTGCAGCAGAAGGTCCTGGGTTTAATCCCTACTCAGGTCTACCTACATGGCGTCTGCATGTTCTCTTTGCTCATGCATGGGTTCTCTCTGGGTACTCCAGCTTTCCCCCACAGTCCAAACACATGACTGTTTGCTTAATTGGTCTCCTTTTTTATTTCAAATTAGTTTTCCTCAGAAATGTACACATGGTAGCACATTCAACCTGTTGCTGCACAGTCCAAGATAGCTGGCTGAAAGCAGGCAAATACACTTAATCCTTGTTTAGTGGGAATATACGTAAATCCATCTGTTTGGAAATATTTCCTGTTGCAAAAAAAATGAATTTGTGTGGAAACTAAAGGAGTGTCACAAATTCTTATTTAGGTAACCAACATTTGACATCTCTGTTCAGATGGTAAGTGGTCTCTTAAAATTGTCTTTGTGTGAGTGAGTTTGTGTGTGTTTGTGCATAATCTTTTGTCTAGTGTGTCTTTGTATTGCCTTGTGATAACCTTGTGACCTGTCCAGGGAGGACCCCACCTCTCATTCTGTGGCCCCTGGAGACGGGACACTAGCTGCTGTGAAATCCTGCATGGAAAATCAGGATGGATGGAGGACCTATTAATGAAACTATAGCTAGGATCACATTACAAATTTGACTGTCCTAGACCTTTTTTTTCTCGAAAACAGTCATAATGAAAAAGAGTGTGGTTGTGTGTGGATTGTAGTGTCAGTTTAAGAAATTGTAGGACAATGGTTTGCCATTGACCAATGAAAACGTACATTGGGAGTGAGAGCAATAGTGAGTAGTTTGACCCTCTGAAATCTTGGGCTGTTCAGTACGACACACCTAGAGCTCAGTGGTGCTTGCACAGTTTTGCATACAGCGGTCCTTTGAGATGGCCAAAAACCCAAAATTGTGAACCAGCCTTTATATAAAGCATTTCAAAATTTTTTCACGTATGATTTGACATTCCCTCAACTGAAAAAGAAACAAATTTTTTGAAGGAATAAAATGTTGTATAAATGTGCATAGGCCTGCACACCTTTAAGCTAACACTTTGGATGCAGCCTTTTCTTTTAGAGTAGGAGTCTATCACTGTCCCATATGTTGATTGAGGAATATTTTTGCAAATTCACCTTGCAAAGGATTTCCCAGTTAGTCAAACTGTGAGGAAATCTCCGGGGGCGTTACTAGACCTTATTCACTGGGGCACGTGCCTTGGTAAAAGTCTGTAGTGCCCCAGTAAAATAATAACACTGCTCTCACTGGAAACGGCATTCATGAGCGCATCTCTGTGCCTGCATGACTCAAGCCTGTCACTTACCTGCCAAGAAGGAAAAAGAAACGGGTTACAATAGCCAATCAGGAAATAGCACCTCTGTAGCTGGGTAAGATTGAACGCAACAACCAATGAAAATCAATCACATGATTCTTGCAAAAGTTTCATTTTACCCAAACTGTACACGGTGGAAACCCCGCTGGAGCTCGTCACATCACTTTGAGCACAGAGTAAGTCGTACCCTGTTTTAATGTTACAACAAATTCACTACTTGTTTGACAGAAAAAATGAAACGTTTATTGCTGTTAGAGAATGTTGCTTACATAATTAGCATCTGTTTTTCAATGCTTAGTGTCATTGTGGCCCAAATGTAGCAGTTTATTTAAGTTTACCAGGCTGTGCTGTCTCCCTTATACATTCTCACACCATTCATAGGCTTCATGTACAAATTTAGATGATTAATAATGATTTATACATATACTGTAGAGAGAGTCCTGTATAAGTAGCGTATACTGTTTGTGAAGCTGTCCTACTGTAAAACTAAACATAGCCTCCTAATAAACTATTCAGAGATGGACAGCAGAAAATTCTTCCTGAACAGAAGCAAAGGGAGAGGACAGAGAGGAGGATGAGGAGGACAGGGAGGTATGATAGTTGTTCACATTAACAGTAACATAAACATTTATGCTCTTAATAGCCAGTGCTGTGATCTGATCAATGGTTTAATGGCAAATTTAAATAAGTTTGATGCATTTGCAAATGTAGCCTATAATAATCTACACAGAATCAGAGTATTTTATAGATGATAATTTGCCTATAATGTAGCCTATAATAATCTACACAGAATCAGAGTATTTTATAGATGATAATTTGCCTATAATGTAGCCTATAATAATCTACACAGAATCAGAGTATTTTATAGATGATAATTTGCCTATATTTTAGCCTATAATAATCTATACAGAATCAGAGCATTTTATAGATGATAATTTGCCTATAATTTAGCCTATAATAATCTACACAGAATCAGAGTATCTTATAGGTGATCATTTCCCTATAATGTAGCCTATAATAATGTACACAGTCAGAGTGGTGATCCAGGATCATGGAGCACAAAGGAACCAATGACATAATCAGTCTTGTAAAAGCCCTCCAAGAGGTTAAATAGCTGAGTCTCCACACCAGTTAGATGGACCAGTCCCAGCCTGGTCAGCGGCGAGCATGAACTGATGAAGCCTCTTGGATAAGAGGTGAAACGTCTTACAAGACAAATTACCAAGTCCAGTTGCGTTCGATTGAAATTTCCTTGAGATAACCATGACCTGGATGAATGAGAATATTCACAGGCCAAGAACTAGAATCCAGAACACAAGAAAATAAACATCCCTGTCCTCCACATCTGCTGGATGTCAGAAGTGAAAAACCCCCAACAACCAATAGAATGGAGCAACATTAACAAAACAAACTAAATAATATGAAATAAGAACTACATATTCACAACACACAAAAAATGGGTTCATAAATATAACATTAATGTTGCTGAAAAGCTCTTGGCACCAATTATCTATGGATGATAACCTCAGCCCAAGAATATAAACTGCTCACAAAAATTAAAGGAAATTTTTTTTTATTGGGCCTGGCATGAAACCAATTAAACCTGTCTGATAATTTTCTGGTTGGTTAAGCAGCTGAGGGCATCGTTAATCGCTTTCAGCTGTATTGGTGTTCATGGACTTAACAACAGGTGCACTACAGTGGCAACAATTAGAAAATCCTCAAAACAGGACTGGTTTTACATGTGGAGGTCATCTCTTCATCTTCAATCTTTTTTGGCTGGCTTTGGCTTGAGTAATTATCTCTACTGGCAGTATGAGGTGATTCCTTAACCCTACAGAAGTTGCACAGGTTGTCCAACTTCTCCAGGATGGCACATCCACACATGCTGCAGCAAGAAAGTGTAATGGTTTCTCCCAACACAATCTCCAGAACATAGGGGAGATTTCAGGAGACTGGTGGTTATTCTCTGAGAGCTGGACAGGGCTGTAGAAGGTCCTCAACCCATCAGCAGGACCAATACCTGCTCCTTTGTGCAAGGCGAAACAGGCTGAGGACTGCTCGTGCCCTACAGAATGACCTCCAGAGGGCCACTCGTGTGAATGTCTCTACCCAAACAATCAGGAACAGACTTCATGAAGATGGCCTGAGGGCCCAACGTCCTGTAGTGGGCCCTGTGCTCACTGCCCAGCACCGTGGAGCTCGACTGGCATTTGCTCAAGAACACCAGAATTGGCAAGTCTGCCACTGGCGCCCTGTACTTTTTACAGACGAGAGCAGGTTCACCCTGAGCACCTGTGATACACGTAAAAGAGTCTGGAGAAGACAAGGAGAACGTTATGCTGCCTGCAACGGCATTCAACATGACAGGTTTGGTGGTGGGTCAGTGATGGTCTGGGGAGGCACATCCATGGAGGGACGCACAGACCTCTACTGCCTAGGAAATGGTGCTCTGACTGCCATAAGGTATCGAGATGAAATCCTTGAACCCATTGTCAGACCCTAAGCTGGTGCAGTAGGTCCTGGTTTCCTCATAATGCACGACAATGCCCGGCCTCATGTGGCAAGAGTATGCAGGCAGTACCTGGAGGATGAAGGAATTGAAACAATCGAATGGCCTTCACAATCCCCTGACTTAAACCCCATAGAACATCTGTGAGACATTATGTTTCAGTACATTAGGCGCCGCCAGGTTGTTCCTTAGACTGTACAACAACTCAGGGATGCACACAGATCTGGGAGGAAATGCCAAATGACACCATCCATCGTCTCATTGGGAGCATGCCCTGACGTTGTCAAGCATGCATACAAGCTCGTGGGGGCTACACAAGATAGTGAAAAGCATTTTGGGTTGAAGAAATTAAGTTTTTGAAAAAATTTATAAGCCTGCCACATCTTCATTTCACTCTGATTTGAGGGTGTCAACACAATTGAGCCCCTCTGTAGGCTGAAAACTTTTATTTCCATTCAAAGACTAGGCATCCTTTTGTCCTTAAGACATTGCCCTGTCATTACTTGTAAAGATATCTAACCTCATATTGAGATTTGATGTATCTGTTATGTTTCTTTAAAGTGCTGCTTTAATTTTTGTGAGCAGTGTATATGTACTTTATACCGATGTCCCCACATCTATGTATTTGTGAGCATGTAAGGTTTCCCCATGCGAGTATTTGATAGCCGGTGTGAAGAGCCGTCAATCCGTCCCACAGGAATCGATATAGACATAAACGCGGTCAGATGCGTTCGCCCAGAGGGCCCCAGAGCCTAGTAATCCCATGCGGACTGTTGCAGGGCCGACCGCACCCTCAAAGAGAGAAATAGAGGGAAGCTCCTGGGGAACATCCAGCAGCTACAATGCAGGTGCCTGGGAGGTTGTAGAGGCAAGCCCATGGGCTTCGGCTGCAACCGACAATGCCAGGGTGGGCCCGGTCCAGGACCCGGAGACATCAAGGACCAGAGGCACCCTGATCCTCAGCAGAGCCCCGACCAGGGATCAGCCAACAGGGGTTCCCCGCTACCGCAAGATCCGTGGAATCCAGCTGGCCAACGCCCCAGGCCAACCCACACCGGGGCCCCAGCAGAGCAGCAACAGCGGGCGGACAGTCTCTCCAGGCCATGCCCAGCCATCACCTGGGCACCAGATCTACCAGCCCCCCGGTCCAGATACAGCTCCACGGAGAGCACTGAGACCGGGCACCCAACCAAGGCGAGACAAACCCAACAGTGAACTTACTAGGCACAGAACCAACAGAACAGGCAGCGGATTTAAGTGCCAGGTCTGACCCCCGCCGAGCAATCGAATGGCATAACCCAACAATTCAAAAATCAGCATCCCCAAAAGAGGTCCCCCAACCGATCCAAGGAGAACCTCAACCCAACCCACCGACCGCCCGACCCACCGGCCCAACGCGGCCCAGCCAGGCTCACACCAGGACTGTGCTGGACCGCACCTGGACCCCTACCCCTAGCCAACAAGAGCCAACAACGCACCAACAGGCAAGGGCATCAGTCACCGACAGGAAGTGACAGAGGAAAAATAGGCACACTAGGTGTAGAGCCTGAGATGCGCCAAACGAGAGGGAAGCTGAGGGCCAAACCTGACAAGTAGGCAGAGACACACAGACACATTCACACAAACCCTCCCTCTTACAGCATCCTACAGCAACAGAGTATCTTCAGTTGGAGGCTTCTTCAGTTTTGCTACAACACAGACCGCTACAGGAAATCCTTTCTCCCACAGCCATCATGATCTACAACAACTCCTTGAAGAATGAATTAGTTTTAAGCTACAACAACACTTATTCTCCCTCTGGGATCAATAGTGTATTTTTGAATTTGAAATGAATTTGAATTATTCACATACATTTACATCAGCACACCGTGACACCATAGAGAGGATGTTTAACATTCCCTCATGAACCCCGTATACACTCTATACTCTCAGGTCCAGGCACCAATGCCCAAGCAGAGCAACTCGTCCCTACACCTGTGAGAGGTACCCCCTACCCTCTAGGATGGAGACAAGCAGACCGCCAAAGCCCCACAGTGGCAAGAGCAGCCATCCAGCCCCAGACCTGGACCAGACAGCCTGTCCTAACTCCCGGACCCCAACCCTGAGTGTCTAAATGCAGTCAAGCAGTGGGCACTGGCACCAGAGGTGAGGCTCATTGAAGGGCTCCCCCTCTGGAGCTGAAAAGTGTGCCCACTGCAATGTCCCTACATGTGGGTGTCTCCTGATAATGGTATTGGGACCCTGGCCACAACCGGACAGCAAAGATGGAAATTTCTCACTGCACCCCAGTGATGTGCTCACGTGCCAAGACCCTACATGAGTTGCACCATGATGGAGCAGGTTGACAGAGGTGGACGTGGAGGAAATGACTGGGGGACAGAATGCCTTCCCAGGAAACCAGCTGCCCCGCTGACTCCAATAGGAACCCCTGTTCGGCAGATCCCCCAGGGGCGAGAGAGGCCTTGGCATGTCCAACTCAGGGGCCACGGCTGCAGAACCCCCAACCCCCATCAGTCCCAAGGCCTCTCCAACTTCCCCATCCAAGAAGGAGACCTAAAACCCACCTGACATTCGGACTATTATCAATACACGAAACAATAGACACCTAAATTGAGTTTGCCACCCTCAAGAAACAGCCCAGAGAAGTGGAAAAAGATGGCGCACATGCCAGCCACCGGCCGACCACTACCCCCACAGGCCAACAATGGCAGTAGAGTCCCCCTATCCCGCCATAGCCCCGATAAGGACCACTGCTAGGGGGGCCCGGCACCCAGATCCCCAAGCCCCCAACCCCACCCCAGGTGCAGCACAGCCACCAGGCCAGTAACCCATGTCCGCCAGTGCAACTCTCCTAAAGCACTGCATGCAGCACGCCCCCAACCCCAAAACTTCCCACATCAGCGACCATATCCCAAACGACAAAATCAAGGGCCCCTCACCCCTACTAAGTGATTGAGCTGATCAAGGGAGCCCAAATAGATTGATCTGATGTAGAGACCAATGTGGCCGAACAGGAGATCTATTACTGATTAATACTAAGAGCATTTTTATTTTTAAATTTTTATTTTATTTATTCTTTTATAGGTCTAGTTCTCCTTTATCTCTGGACTTCTGCAGTCTTTTCAAGCTGATACGTGGGGTTTTATCTTTCCAAAGAAATTTAGAGACAGAAGAGTCCAGAGATCCAAACCAATCCAGTGATGGTTTGCTTTGAATAATTGAAAACACATAATTGATTCTAGGCAAAACCAACATTTTTATTGTTGCTGTTCTTCCCATAAGTGATATGGGTATGCCTTTCCATCTAGCCAGATCATTTTCCACTTTTTTAAAAAGTGGAACATAGTTCAGCTTTGATAAGTCTGCCGGTCTTGTTGAGATATGGATTCCTAAATATGTAATATTTCCTGACCGGAGTTGCACAGCAATGGGACTTTGAAAAGAACAATTGATTGGAAGGACTGTAGAATTTAACCAATTTATGGAATAATCTGAAACTCTTGAATAAGATTTTATCAACTCGATTCTCTGAGACAGAGAGGCATGTGAATGCTGTAGAACAAGTAAAACATCATCTGCATACAGACTGATTTTTTGTTCTATGTTATTGCATTTTATACCTTTAATGTTATTAGTTTGTCTGATTGCTGCTGCTAATGGTTAAATAAAAATAGCAAACAGGGAAGAAGAAAGTAGACATCCCTGCCTGGTACCTCTCTGAAGGAAAAAAACTTAATCATGGTATCTACATCTATAACTCTCCCCCTCAGGTCATCACTTTATGAATTTGGTCGTATGCTTGGACTCACAGTGATGCAGAAAAAGATGCAGAAATAAAGTCCCCCTCCATGTTCATCTTTCTAACAGACACTTAAGTGGTTTTGGATCTAAACTCAACTCACAACAAATCCCCATTGTATGGTGTTCACCACCTGCGCTCTGTTCCACATGTAACCCATCTGGATCCAATTTTCTAATAACCCCACAGCATTACTCTACCGGTTTCAGCTTTTCTGTACAGGTTTCCAGTTGTTTTGCTTGTACTTCTTCAGATCTACAGGAGATTTGCATTTTGATCTTTGAAACTCAAACTGTTTTGGACTGTATTGTTACCTGATGGATTATGAGTCTTTTACTTCATTCCCTACCATCCTGTGTCCTCTGTGTCTGTATGTAAAATAGATGAGCATTATATTTTGCACTAAATATTCAATTATTTTAGAAAGCTTCTAAATAAATTGAGTCTTTGGCACTGCCTCTGTCCATCCATAAATGAACTATAGATAAGAGCTTTTGGATTAGGCAATGCAAGTAGGAAAAATGCTTTCGGAACTAATTTCATGAGCAGATTTTATTTGTCGCTTTACACAAAGTGCAGTAAACAGGAAAGCACTAAATCAAATTAATTTGGGGAGACCACCATTCAGAAAGCACAGCAGATACTTGTATAGAGATTTTCCAAGGTAAGGTTGCTTTACAATATTTACCCCCATTGTTTTAAATGTAGATTGATTAGTATCATCAGGGTTATCAAGTTATATATTATAAGAAATTAGGATCTACCAGTTAAAACAGGGATGGATTATTATTTATCACACCCTGACTAAATAGTCTTCTTTCTTGTTTATCCACATTGTACCATAATTTATTTTGTTCAGATCAATATCTTCAAAAATATGAATTATGAAGAATATAAGAGAAGCTTTATGTTTCATGCAGATGTGTAAAGTTGCAGCATATAATGTGCCAGGAAGGGTTTCTAGCTGTAGCAGTGGTAGAGAAAAGAACAGAAATAAAATAACACAAAAGGAGATGGGTCTCCACTTCCTGTTTACGTTATGCTACCACAGGGCTGGAGTGTGACTCATTTTCAGCCCTGGAGTTTGATGCCTCAGACTGGCCCACTTTATATCACAACCTATTTTTGTTCAAATTAGGGATCCACCAATACCGGTATCGGGGCCGATACCGTTCTATTGTACTCGTGGTTTTTAAAGTTAACTTATAGGTTACCATGAACACATATTTAAAATGTGGAAACTCTATAACAATTTCACTGAAAGTGTTTGTTTTTCACTTGAAATTTTTGTTTTGTGGTCAATATTTATTATTCTAATTTCTATTGAATTTCCCATCACTTGTTGTAACAAGTAAATAAAACCTGTCAGAAATCAGAATCTGTATTTTGAGCTGCTAACACTGCGATCAGTTCCCAAGTAGACTGTTTTCATGTTCACACTTCCTCTACTTTCCCTAATCTCATTTGCTGCACCTGCCACTATAAAATATAATATTCTGTAAAGCTTTAGTGTGTTTAATATGGAAAACACGTGACTTAAACAATTTAGATATTTTCATTGGCAAAAAATCCAGGCTTAATTTATATTAATTTCATTCCATTCTCTTTCAAGTATGGACCTTGTGTATTTATTGTCCTACTTGTAAAGAAAAAAATATTAGGTCAAACTCTCATTTGGGCATAGAAAGTGTTTTATTGGAACTAATGGATGCATGTCAACACATTTATTTTATACTGACAAAAGAAATCCTCTCATCACTTCTGACTCCTGACTCTGGTTCAGACACTGATTCTCCATGCTCTTCATTATATTAGTACTCATTTATAATATTAACCCAATAAATAAGCCTGCCCACGTTTGACTTTTGAGCTCATTTAGCTTCATCCTGGATTTTCCTTCTAACTCTTAGGAGCTACAAGACAAAGTTTCCCTGTTATGCAGTGTTGCGTCATCATTTTAATTAAAATGACATGCTATGTTTGCTGCTACAACATCACACCATTGACTAGATAAATTATCTCAAATGGTGGTATGCAGAGAAAGTTCATCACGTTGTCTTACCTGTTCCATTGTCCTCGTTAGCTGTTTTGGTCCTCAGTTTTTGCACAAAAGCAAAAATGGTATGGCCGTCTGTTTCAGCTTTCCTCTGTATAACAGTAGTCCTTTCTGCGCCACCCTATTTTACCTTTCAAACACCGCTGACTGATTGCTCTGACGTTTAAAGTTGAGGTGCGCAGAGAGAAAAAACATGAAAGCAGCCAGCTGTGAAGCAGCCCTTTATGGCAAGCTGTTTCGGTAAAAACTCTATATCCTTCTATCCATTGTTTTCTATGCTAAATAGTATGCAACTACATGGGACTAGTTAAAATTTTTCCCCTGCAAGTTTAAACTTTTGCCAAAATAATGCATAAATTGTTTAATAGCAAATACTTTTTGACTAGTTGCACATTTAGCACACTACACACCAGGTTACAAAGTGACGGGTTTAATACAACACTCACCCTGTAGATGGCTTCAGGTAGCAGTTGACCAGTAGAACAAAAAATTCTCATTTTTCTGTTGCCGTTTTCGGGCATTGCCACACGTAAAAACACCCTTAAGGAGCATTCAGACAGAAAGCTTTGTCAGCATCAAGCAACGCTCATAAAAATACTAGTTTGCCGCATGAACACAGAATATAAATTTTTAAGTTGAAGCAAGCAAAGCTCGTAGGCGGGCCTTTCTCTGCTGGATGTTTTAAACACTCGTGGATCGTGGTTGGCTAGGCAACATCGACGTTGGGCAGCATCACTACAATGAAACACTCTGATTGGTTATCGTGCTGCGTCAACAGCTTTAGGACCATCAAAAGTTCAACTATCTGAACTTCTGCGTTGCTAGCGTTATCAGCTTTGAAGCTTGAAACGCAGGAAAAGCTTGAAAAGTTGACGGAGCCAACGCTCACAAAGCGCCGCAGAGACAGAGACGCTCCTACAACGACCTCCACCGTAGACTTAACATGTTGACACTGCTGACGCTGACAAAGCCTGCGGTCTGAACCCACCAATAAACTGGTCACAATAAAAGGCCACTGGGCACATGTTTTTACATTCCCTTGTCTCCTGTTGTTACTTGACCTTATTCATTTCTGCCTCATTATGTAAATAAAGAGGGCTGCCCTTCTTGGTCCAACTCCTCTATTGGTCCATAAAGAAGAAGGAGCACAATCAATGTGCAGATTGATTTTGCATGCCAGAACTTTTGCCACTTTCATGAGAATGCCTAGTTTAATAGGAAGTGAAGTCCTACAAGAGATGTCTCAAGAGATTGCAGAACAATTAAAGCACGTTGCTATCTTAGGCAAGGCAAGGCAATTATATTTGTATGGCACACTTTCAACACATGGCAATTCAAGGTGCTTTACATGATTTGATGGTAAAGAAACCAAGTATATGATAAAATTATGAAAATTAAAAACAGAAACAATAAAAGAAACCATTTAGCATTTGATTAAAAACAACAATTTAGGAAAAGCATAAAAAAAGTTTTTTATGTAAAAGTATGAAAATCAAAAAATGGATGAAACACAAGAATCAATGAAAGAAAACGTTTAGCATTTGATTAAAAACAGCAATTTAGGAGAAGCATGAAAATAAAAAGTATCAGAAATCCATATAAGGGTGTTACTCAAAAGCATATTTGAACAGGAGAGTTTTAGTCTTTGATTTGAAAGAGTCTAACGATTCAGCAGATTTGCAGTTATCAGAAAGTTTGTTCCAGATTTGTGGAGCATAGAAACTGAAAGCTGCTTCTCCATCTTTGGTTCTGATTCTGGAGATGATTGGTAAACTAGGGTTTGAGGACCTGATTGGTCTGCTGGGTTGCTATGGTGACAGCAGGTCTTCAACATACTGTGGTGCTAAACCATTGAATGATTTATAAACTAGAAGGAGTATTTACAGTGGGGCAAAAAAGTATTTAGTCACTTCAAACAAGGAAGATCTCTGGCTCTCACAGACCTGTAACTTCTTCTTTAAGAAGCTCTTCTGTCCTCCACTCGTTACCTGTATTAATGGCACCTGTTTGAACTAGTTATCTGTATAAAAGACACCTGTCCACAGCCTCAAACAGTCAGACTCTAAACTCCACTATGGCCAAGACCAAAGAGCTTTTGAAGGACACCAGGAAAAGAATTGTAGACCTGCACCTGACTGGGTAGAGTGAATCTACAATAGGCAAGCAGCTTGGTGTGAAAAAATCAACTGTGGGAGCAATTATCAGAAAATGGAAGACATACAAGACCACTGATAATCTCCCTCGATCTGGGGCTCCACGTAAGATCTCATCCCGTGGGGTCAAAATGATCATGAGAGCGGTGAGCAAAAATCCCAGAACCACACGACGGGACCTGGTGAATGACCTGCAGAGAGCTGGTACCAAAGTAACAAAGGTTACCATCAGTAACACACTACAACGACAGGGAATCAAATCATGCAGTGCCAGACGTGTCCCCCTGCTTAAGCCAGTGCATGTCCAGGCCCGTCTGAAGTTTGCCAGAGAGCACATGGATGATAAAGCAGAGGATTGGGAGAATGTCATGTGGTCAGATGAAACCAAAGTAGAACTTTTTGGTATAAACTCAACTCGTCGTGTTTGGAGGAAGAAAAATACTGAGTTGCATCCCAAGAACACCATACCTACTGTGAAGCATGGGGGTGGAAACATCATGCTTTGGGGCTGTTTTTCTGCTAAGGGGACAGGATGACTGATCCTGCTAAGGAAAGAATGAATGGGGCCATGTATCGTGAGATTTTGAGCCAAAACCTCCTTCCATCAGTGAGAGCTTTGAAGATGAAACGTGGCTGGGTCTTCCAACATGACAATGATCCCAAACACACCGCCCGGGCAACGAAGGAGTGGCTCCGTAAGAAGCATTTGAAAGTCCTGGAGTGGCCTAGCCAGTCTCCAGACCTCAACCCCATAGAAAATCTGTGGAGGGAGTAGAAAGTCCGTGTTGCTCGGCGACAGCCCCAAAACATCACTGCTCTCGAGAAGATCTGCATGGAGGAATGGGCCAAAATACCAGCTACTGTGTGTGCAAACCTGGTAAAGGTTTTACCAAAACTTTTACCAAAACTAAAATCATTGTCTTTTAATTCTTCTTTACAAGTGAAGAACCTGGGTGTGATTTTTGACTCTGAGCTGTTTTTTCTTCCACACATTAAAAACATCACCAAAATAGGTTTTTATCACCTAAAGAACATTGCCAGAGTCCGCCCCATTCTCTCTGGGGCCAATACGGAGACGCTAATGCATGCTTTTATCACCAGTAGAATTGATTATTGTAATGCCCTGCTTTCTGGTCTTCCCAAAAAGACTACCTCAGGTTTACATCTTTTACAGAATTCAGCAGCTCGTGTTCTGATGAAGACTAGGAGGCGGGAGCACATTACACCGGTCTTAGAATCACTGCATTGGCTCCCCGTATGTTTTAGGATCGATTTTAAGGTTCTTTTAATGGTTTTTAAGTGTCTTAATGGTCTTGGGCCTTCGTATCTGTCAGAAATGCTTTTACCGTATGAACCCTCGCGGTCTCTGCGCTCCTCTGGCAGCCGTCTCCTTGTCATCCCCAAAGTCAGGACACAGACTCATGGTGAGGCGTCTTTCCATTATTATGGCCCTCACCTCTGGAACAGGCTGCCAGAGGATCTCAGGGCCGCAGAGAACGTTAATGTTTTTAAGAGCAGGCTCAAGACTCACCTTTTTAGCTTAGCCTTTAACTAATTATTATTTATTAATATATTTTTAATCGCTCAGCATGTTTTACCTGATTTAATTTTTAGTTTAGCTTTTAACTGTTTATTTATTAATCTGCTTTGCATTTTTATTATTTGTTTTACACTTATTGTTTTATACTTTATATACTTTATATTTTATTAACTTTATATTTTAATGTATTTTAATCTTTCTTGCCAGTGTTTCCTCTCTGGGGAGCCCCCTGCATCGGGGGCGGTGGTCGGCTGTGGCTGCCTGGGTGCCCCCCAGGTAGCGCTTGGGTGGAGGTGGGGGTACCAGCCCTCCCTCCTCTGGGCGCCCTGGGTCGGAGCCTTGGCTGCTGCTGTTGATCTGCTGCTGCTGATGCAGATGGCTCCCATGATGGCATTTCCTGGCTCATCTGTACTCAGCCCGCTTTTTGTAGCTTCTAAGTGTGTGTGTGAGTGAGTATGGCTGATGGGTTGGGTTGGGAGGGGGTTGTATTTGCATTGATGATTTTATTTTTGAAGGGGGGGGGGGGTTGTGGGGTTATTTTAAATCTGTAAAGCACTTTGAGTAACTTTCTTTGTTTGAAAAGCGCTTTATAAATAAAGTTTGATTTGATTTGATAAAGACCTATAGTAATCGTTTGACCTCTCTTATTGCCAACAAAGGTTATATTACAAAGTATTGTGTTGAATTTTTGTTATTGACCAAATACTTATTTTCCAACATAATTTACAAATAAATTCTTTACAAATCCTACAATGTGAATTCCTGGATTTTTTTTTGTTGACATTCTGTCTCTCACAGTTGAAGTGTACCTATGATGAAAATTACTGACCTCTGTCATCATTTTAAGTGGGAGAACTTGCACAATCGGTGGCTGACTAAATACTTTTTTGCCCCACTGTATACGTCTATTCTCTGAGCTACAGGGAGCCAGTGGAAGGACTTTAGAACTGGGATGATGGGTTCTACTTTCCTGGTTTTAGTGAGAAAACCAGCAGCAGTGTTCTGGATCAGCTGCAGCTGTCTGATTGACTTTTTAGGTAGGCCTGTGAGGATGCTGTTGCAGTAATCAATCCAACTAAAGATAAACTCATGGTTAAGTTTTCAAGGTCCTGTTGTGTCATTAGTCCTTTTATCCTAGAAATGTTCTTCAAGTGATAGAAAGCTGACCTTGTTATTGCCTTTATGTCACCCTGGAGGTTCAGGTCTGAGTCCATTATTACACCTAGATTTATGGCTCAGTTGTTTTTAGCTGTATTTACTGAAGCTTTAGACTTGGATAGGTAAAGAGAGACACACAGACCCATCAGGAGAAGAGTTATTGATTGTGGTAGAGCACTGCTACGGCTAACGTCAGCCCTGTGACTGCTTGCCCTGTGGTCAACATGAAACTCCGTTCCATATCAGTTCTTACCTTACTTCAAGGTGTGCAGCGCAGGTGTAGCTTCCAGCTTAAAGTGCCTCCTGGAAGGTGGTAGGCATCAAACCAGCTTTAAACTTTCATTGACTTGTTTGTCACACCATTTTGTGTTTAGATGTTTGAAAAAAGTTATCTTTAGTAAAAACAGATCAAATACTGCCATACTTAGAAAGTATTTAATATTGCTTCCACCCAATGAAACCCTTAAATACACTATAATTATTGAATATTGTAAAGACAGTGATGCTAATACAAACCACATGATTAAGGGAAATAACTGAGCACCTTGACTGCATTAGTACAAGCTGCAACACAAGATGTTATCAACCTTTTCATGTCAAGATGGAAGTATCTGAGAAGATTAAAGGTTTTATTAATGGGCTAAAAATTTTCATGTTTGATTCTGCTGTACTATCAGCCAACATGTCAACCATCTGTGAGACTGGAGGAGGAATGAATGATTAAGTCGAGCACTAAAGCATAACGTCCGTATACGGTGCTGACATAGCCGCTCTTTACTAGGCCTCCAGCCTCCTTCACTATCATAACATCACAGCCGGCCCACATCGAGCCCCCTCACCCTCCACATAATAGCATTTGCATACAGATGTCTCACTTGTGGTGATAATGCATGCAACTACATGAGTGTTCGGGCGACAGATTGTATAGGTTGTGAAAGCAATCAGCTGATATCTGAGGACAGGTTGGAGCTTGAAGTGAAAGTAGCATGTGCAAAAAAAGCCAACAAAAAAGTCCTCATTACAGTCATTATCACCATCATTATCAGAGATACGACAACTTCCTTGGCTGAATAATAACAACACACACACTCACACATTAGAGGGAACACTCTGAAATGAGGGGCCGCAGGGGACGTTCAAGATGGAGGGTGAATAGTGAGGGGGAAAAAAGCATCTTTTAGATGGCTATAACAACTGTGCCTGGCAGACAGAAGTAGAAAGGGGATTGAGTTGAACTCAGGGACCAGTTCCAAATCTTTTGCCCTGCCCCCACGCTCCTTTCGTTCCCCTCTTCTTCTTGCATCTTCTGTTGCCTTACGAAACAAGCCACCTACACTTTAGGACATCTGCTAAGCTGATTTTCCAGAGCTTAGCAGCACCACAGTGGTATCAAAGAGATTAGGTGAAACAACATCCAACTCTGGCTTGGTGCTGTGTTTCAATAATGCAGCATCGTGCAGCCGTGCACGCATGTGTTTATGCCTGTTTGCCTCCAGTGTGTGCTTCCTGTTTTTTTTTCTCTCTCCGTGCATGTGCGTGGGTGTGTATATTATGCTCGGGGTTACAGTGCCATAAGTCACAGAGCTGGTGTAATACAGTGGGATCTGGAGTGTGAGCGCTTCCCTGCGTACGAGGAGTCAGAAAAGCGGAACCAAGAGAGCTGCTTCAGAGGATCTCTAAAAGTCTTTGTTTTTGAGCCAAGCCCATTATCACTGGAGCAAAATCATTTCCAAAAAATAAACTCTTGTTTGGCACTGTTGAAAATCCACTAAATGTTTCATGTTTTTTTCTTTGTGAGGATCTGCAGTCATGTATTTTCACTTTTTTAAACCTATCATGTGTTAATTTGTTTTTATGTTGCCATATATTTGGTTATGAAAGGCTGCTTTATGAAGCAAAAAACTATATCTTACTGCATTATGCATGCATGATGGCTAACGCTTAGTAACTATCCACATACGTAATTAAGTAGTGAAATGTAATAATGTCATTTATCCCTCTGGGTTTAGGGTTTGAATAATTGCTGCAGATTCAGCCTACTGTGCATTTGATTTGTATGTGTGTGTGTTTGTGTGTGTGTGTGAGAGAGAGAGAGAGAGAGAGAGAGAGAGAGAGAGAGAGAGAGAGAGAGAGAGAGAGAAGAGATGACGAGATGGGGGATGATTGGGGTGTGTGCAAGATCAAGAGAGGGAGTTCTCATTTAGCTTTTTTCTCCTTCTCCAGCTTTCACTTTTTTGTGCTCTCTTAACTAGAGAAAAAAAGTGCTATGAGAAGAGAGAAAAGGGGGAAAAAGAAGGGGTGGGGTGAATGAAGAAAAGAGAGCAAGCCAAAGAGTGTTGGGTGCTGTGTCAGTCTGATATTTTCTGCGATGACAGCTGGGCCCAGAAGCTCAGACCCTTTTCTTCTGGAGCACAAAGCCCATTAAGTATGCCACTCGCTCAATGGCCCCCGCAGTCTCCAAATTGCTCCAAGCTCCTCCCTAAAGTGTGGCCGCCTTTGTCATTGTAATCAGGCCTTGTTTGTGAAGTGCTGCCTGTATTTACCGCTGCTCGGGGTGCTTATTTGCCCGGCCTGCTGCTGTGGCAGAGACGGTGAGGAGCTAAAAGATAGAGACTACTGAGAGCAGGAGAGGAGAAAGGAGAGGAGGGAGGGAGGGGAGCCAGCTCTGACAGAGGAGTAGAAGTGAAGAGAAGGACAGAGGGGTGGCCTGAAAGAATCTGACTCAGTGACTTTACAGGATGACACAGGGTCAGGGAGGGGACCTCTAGAGGGAGGGGTAACTTCTGGGATGTTAGTCTGGACAAGGAGGGGGGAGGGGCTTATTTACATCCCCCTAGAAGCTGTCTCAGGGCTGCAGGCTTTTCATCTCTCATGAGGATATCCACTTTATGGTAAGGAGACTAAATAAACTCTCCCAGAGTTGGTCAGGATCAGAGAAACTGACAGGCCAAGTGACAGAGAAGTAAAGCAGACAGAAAGAGGAGCAGACAATGCAGAGGAAGCAAGCGATGTGATGCCTTTTGGCAGGGGTGACCCCGTTCCCTGCATCCCCCCTCCTCTGCATCAAACAGTGCATGGGGTGGGGGGAGTGGGGGGAGGAGTCTCCATAGGAGATGGTCATCCAAACTGGCACCCAGACCAAACTTTGTCCGTCTCCTGGCCTTTTCCTTTTACTCTGAGTGCATTTGATCACGCTGGTAGGGAATGTAATGAAAGAGCTGGAGGTGCTGCTGAAGGAGTTGCCCAGTTAGAGAAAGAGAACAAATAGAAATGAATAATAACATTACAAACAGAACTGATGAATACTTTTACCTTGTCCACATCTATCATAAATGGGTGATGTCATGGGGGACAGCACAGTGGTGCAGATGCCATGCAACATTCAAACCTCCTGGATTGAAGTCTAGGCCTGGGGTCTCTCCGCATGGAGTTTGTGTTGGTTCTCTCCAGGTACTCCAATTCAGTTTATTTGACCAGCACCAATTCACAACATATGTAATCTCAGGGCACTGTACAAGAAAAATTATATCAGTACAATTATCCAAACATTCAAATCAGTTAAAAGTTTTCAATGTAAGTAATCCCAGCAGATTGTGCTGAGTCATTGATGTGAGGTTGTGTCCTGATCATGCAGACTCCAACCACAGCAATCCCTCATACTGAGCAAGCATGTAGCGACAGTGCAGAGGAAAAACTCCCCTTTAACAGGAAGAACAGAGCAGGAAAAACATCAGAGGCCAGAATCATATCTAAGAGATAAAATCCATTTGTTGTTTTTGTTTTTTTGTCAATATATTCATTACATAGTCAAACTTGGTGGCCCTTTTTTTTATATCATCTGCTCAAATAAATAAAGGCGTATTCCTGGACCAGTGATCTGAGGTGATGTCAATCAGCAGCTGACTGTTTCTGATATTGTTGGTTGATAGTGTGGTTTTTCTTCATGATATCATATTCATTTATAGGTGCAATAAAGTGGTAAGGTAAGGTAACTTTATTTGTATAGCACACTTTCAACAAAAGGTGTTTGGGGTAATTAGACTATAAAAGAAAAGAAAAACAACAATTAACCGAGTAAAAGCATAAAACAACATTAGAAACATATAACATAGGACACATAAAACATCTATTATTTAACCTCCACCAGAACCAGAACCAGAACCTGGCTCAGTACAAGCGGTAATCTGCCACGACCGTCTAGGGGTGTGAGAAGACAGAGAAGAGACACAGAAAGAACAAAAGAGCTGATGTAGGAGTACTTTACATGTTAAAGAAAGTAAAAAGTTGACAACAGGACATGGATGATGTTTGGTCACTGAGGCTCTGTCCACACGTAGCCGGGTATCTCACAAAACGGAGATATTTTTCGACGGTTTGGCCTGTTATCCACACGTTGCCGGAGGTTTTCGGGCACCAAAAACGAAGCTTTTTAAAAACTCCGGCCGAAGTGGAGATTTGCGTTTTCTCCGTTTTCAGTATCTACGTGTGGACGGTTGAAAACGGAACTTTAAGAGCCGTAACGCCACTTTCCGCGACAAAAAATGCTCCAACACCTCATGTGCGACCTGTGTTTACTCTCGAAAACAGCATTTATTTCCTCAGCGCTGTGTTGGTATCATCCATTGTTAAAACGTGTCTTGTTTGTTTGCTTTTATAAGCTGTATAACTGCTGCGTGCTGAAGATAGAGGATAGAAAGTTTCTCTTGGCGGATAGGACTGGGGAGAACTACTGCCCCCTACAGGTTTGCCACATCTATGAATGTGCTGAAAAACGCATTTATCCGGTTACGTGTGGATGGAGATTTTTTTTTCAAGGAGCAGAGGAAAATCTTCGTTTAAAAAAAAACCTCGGCTACGTGTGGACATGGCCTGAGAGCATCATCTGAGAGAGAATTAATCATGTTTGGAAGAATGCCAATGATTACAATTTTAATAGAATTTATTTTAATTATAAGGAATCCCATAAAGTCATCACTACTGAGAGAAGGGCGAATAGTTGGCTCAACAGAGCTATGACTCTGTGTTTGGCAACTGTACTAAAAAGAAACCTATGATTGTTTTTATCAGGGCCGGAGTGTGACTCATTTTCAGCCCTGGAGTTTGATGCCTCAGACTGGCCCACTTTATATCACAACCTATTTTTGTTCAAATTAGGGATGCACCAATACCGGTTCCGGTATCGGGGCCGATACCGTTCTATTGTACTCGTAGTGTTTAAAGTTAACTTATAGGTTACCATGAACACATATTTATAATGTGGAAACAATTTCACTGAAAGTGTTTGTTTTTAACTTGAAATTTTTGTTTTGTGGTCAATTTTTATTATTCTAATTTTAATTGAATTTCCCATCACTTGTTGTAACAAGTAAATACCTGTCTTCTAATTTATTGCATTTCTTTGTGTGGTAAAAGTATCGGCATTGGTAGGCCTACTCTGTATTGGCAAGTACTCAGATCCAAGTATTGTGTATCGTTTTGAGAAAAGTTTATCATTGCATCCTTAATTAATGTCATGTAATTCTAACCTTACATTGTAAAGCTACAGAAGTACACTGTTCTGTAAAGCCTTGTAATTAAGAGTATAATTTTCTATAAAATGTCAGTATAAATAAGGGTTAACCGCTTCACTAGGTGGAGTTATTACAGCATGCCTTCAAATCTATAGTATTCTTTACAACACATACATTAACAATATCAGAATCCATATTCTGAGCTGCTACCACTGCCATCAGTTCCCAAGTAGACTGTTTTCATGTTCACACTTCCTCTACTTTCCCTAATCTCATTTGCTGCACCTGCCACTATAAAATATAATATTCTGTAAAGCTTTAGTGCGTTTAATATGGAAAACACGTGACTTAAACAATTTAGATATTTTCATTGGCAAAACATCCAGGCTTAATTTATATTAATTTCATTCCATTCTCTTTCAAGTATGGACCTTGTGTATTTATTGTCCTACTTTTAAAGAAAAAAATATTAGGTCAAACTCTCATTTGGGCATAGAAAGTGTTTTATTGGAACTAATGGATGCATGTCAACACATTTATTTTATACTGACAAAAGAAATCCTCTCATCACTTCTGACTCCTGACTCTGGTTCAGACACTGATTCTCCATGCTCTTCATTATATTAGTACTCATTTATAATATTAACCCAATAAATAAGCCTGCCCACGTTGGACTTTTGAGCTCATTTTGCTTCATCCTGGATTTTCCTTCTAACTCTTAGGAGCTACAAGACAAAGTTTCCCTGTTATGCAGTGTTGCGTCATCATTTTAATTAAAATGACATGCTATGTTTGCTGCTACAACATCACACCATTGACTAGATAAATTATCTCAAATGGTGGTATGCAGAGAAAGTTCATCACGTTGTCTTACCTGTTCCATTGTCCTCGTTAGCTGTTTTGGTCCTCAGTTTTTGCACAAAAGCAAAAATGGTATGGCCGTCTGTTTGAGCTTTCCTCTGTATAACAGTAGTCCTTTCTGCGCCACCTTATTTTACCTTTCAAACACCGCTGACTGATTACTCTGACGTTTAAAGTTGAGGTGCGCATAGAGAAAAAACATGAAAGCAGCCAGCTGGCAGCTGTGAAGCAGCCCTTTATGGCAAGCTGTTTCGGTAAAAACTCTATATCCTTCTATCCATTGTTTTCTATGCTAAATAGTATGCAACTACATGGGACAAGTTAAAATTTTTCCCCTGCAAGTTTAAACTTTTGACAAAATAGTGCATAAATTGTTTAATAGCAAATACTTTTTGACTAGTTGCACATTTAGCACAGTAGTACAACTCTGCTTGCCATAGGATTGGCCCTTATGGCCCAGATATCAGACCGGCCCACCGGGAAATGTCCAGGTGCTCCCGATTAGCCGCTCTGGGCCTGGATTTTATTTACCTCTATTAATGATGAGAAATATGCTGTTCTAGCTTGTCGAAGGGCGTTTTTATAAAGTAGAAGACTATTTTTCCAGGTTAGAAAGGAATCATTTAAGTGTGTAGGGCGCCATTTTCTCTCAAGTTTCCTAGTATTCTGCTTTAAAGTACGTAACTCTGCACTAAACCAGGGATCCAGCCTCCTATGGCTGATTACCTTCTTTTTTAAGGGGGATACACTGTCTAGTGCCAAACACAGTGAGGAAGTAATACTTTGAACCAGACCATCAATTTCTGAAGGGTTAGTGTTGGAATTACTGCCATCCACTGTGGTATTCTGAGACACATACAGAAACAAGAATGGAAAAGATTCTTTAAAACTTGTTATAGCATTGTCTGATAAAGTTCTACTGTAATGACATTTTCTTTCAGATTTTGGAACGTTGGATTAAGTAAATTCAAAGGTTATCAAAAAATGGTCAAATAGGACTGGGTTATGTGGGAGGACTATTAGTTCATCACAGTCAATGCCGTATGTAGGTACAATGTCTAAAGTGTGTTGACCAGAGTGTGTGGGTCCCTTCACTTTCTGAGTAAAGCCAATTGAGTCTAAAATAACATTAAAGGCGGAAGGTAAGCTATCACTTTCAGTGTCTGTGTGAGACAGCAACCAAGTAGAAGCTCAAAAAGTCTGCTGACGTTGTCTACCCACCACCTTCATTAACACGCTCCAGACAGAAGTGCTTAGGTCCTTTTCCACTAGCACCTCAGTGATCTGACTAACCCTCATAACCACACAGAGGTGAGCTGAGCTGAGCTGAGTAGATGCTGCTGGAATCGGGCTGTTAAACAATCACTGGGAGTTTGGGCATCACACAACACTGTGTGGTATGATACACAGTGGAAATATTCCAGCCATCATTATCTATATTAGGCAGGGTTGCCTATCTCCAGCAGTGATTGGGGGAGAGGTGGGGTCCACCCAGGACAGGTCACCAATCCATCGAAGAGCAACACAGAGATGGATAGGACAAAGCACACTGCTAACACTCTCATATCTAAAGGCAATTTAGAAAGAACAGGCAGGGATTCAAACCTAGGACTTTCTTGCTGAAAGGAAACAGGGCAACCAGGTCCTCCGCTGTATAGACCTCTTTCAATATCATTAAACACAATTTTTTTTTTGCAGTAATTTAAATGAGAGAATAAATGCAAAACATGTTCTATGCCACTGGGTCTATACAGATCTGAAAAGATGTTTGCTACTTGAACAAATAAATAACGTTCCTCTCAACAAAGTTATTTTAAAAGTGTGCCTGCTTGGAAGGCAAGTATAAAGAAATGAGGACTGGATCCAGAATTTTGTGAAGTACTGTAAGTTTAAAGGGCTTTTCCACAAATCCCATCTGTGTCGGCTCGTGGATGATGTATTTATCCGTGTCTAATGGGAGTTGACAGATATGGGTTTGATCACGCTGCCATGGTTGTTAGACAGAAAGAGCGATTGAGGTCGGAGACGTGAAAGTGGACGAGATAGAGAGGGAGGCTGTGCAGAACAAAAAAAGTCATCGTGTTATGATCCCGATTGTTATCATCAGGCCGGGTGTTGCACCCTGCTGCCAAATGTTCATGTGTGAATAAAGCAACTACCTTTCTGTCTGCAGCCCAAATAACATCAGGAACGTGCTTCATAAAGAACCTTCTTTTCTTTTGTCACTTGAAACACAAACAAGGCTCCAGATAATGACTCATACAGGAATGAACTTTTGAATATAAATAAAGAAGTTGATGACAGATTGTGTTATTTTATCAACAAGGTCCTCTTCATGATGCATGCAGCTACTTGTTTAAACTCTTTGTCCTCACTGTCTGTCAGACAGCTGGAGGCTCAGTTCAGCTGCTTCTTATGTAGAGAAAAACTTTCAGTGGGGGGGAGGGGTATGTGTGTGTGTGTTCATATGTCATTGTCCAGCTACAGGCCACCAACATTGTGTGGACATTTTGCCTGGAACAAGCAACAGAGCTCTACTACTTAGGTTTAAAGGGATGGTGGGAGTGAAGTTTTAGCCCAGGTTAGGGTTTGGAAAAGCTTTTGGGTTAGACATGGTAAGATCGATGGAAGTCAATACAATGTCCACACAAGTACATCAAAGCACGTGTGTGTGTGTGTGTGTGTGTGTAACCGTGGCAGATTGAAATAACAGGATGTAACAGGAGCCATAATTAGAGAATCAGTTTATCAGATGGATATTAAGTAAAGAAGGACTAATGCAGATTTGTGTTTATTGAGGTTTAGATATCTAACTCTGCACCACAGTGTGTAAACACAGGCACTCTGGATATGTAAGGATGTTTCTTTTGGCCTAATAGTTTTATTTTAGTCACAGAATTAAATGTGATATAGTTTTAGTCACATTTAGCTTCAGTCTCACTGTGTTTTAAATCATGCGTTTCACTGAAAGTTTATGATGAAGCGTTACAGCGGCTGCATGCTGGTACAGCTGGTAGCACTGTAGGTCCTGGGTTTGAATCCCTGCCTTGGGTCTTTCTGCATGGAGATAACATGTTTTCCCTGTGCATGCATGGGTTCTCTCCAGGTACTCCAGCTTCCCCATAAACATGCCTGTTAGGTTACCTGGGCTCTCTAACTTGTCCTCAGCTTGTGTCAGCGTGTGCCTGGTGTGTGTGTGTGTGTGTCCATGTTTTCCTGTGATGAACTAGTCACCTGTCCAGGATGTACACAGTCTATAGCAGGTATAGACAGTAGATGAGGGATTTAAACTATATCCTAAGATGGAGTGACATTATACTTATTCTTTGCATATTAAGACTAAATCTCACTGGATATATTTTAAGTTCATAGTAAATTGGATATTATTATATATTCATTGTCTTTTTGCCGGAAAACCGCCCAAAACATTTTAGACAAAAACTATAATCAAGTGTTTTTATTAACATAATCGTCACTGGTATGTATTCAGTCTGACTCCAAGTCTTTGCTACCTTTTGCCAAATTATTTCTTCAGTTTTAAAGAACACATTTTCCTTTGTGTTCCTCCTTGCTTCCCTTTAGTGTGGCAGGAATGAAGCGAACGGCACACAAAGCCATGGAGCGAGTGGGAGTATGTGCCGAGCACCATGAGACAGTAACTTTTAACAGGACAGTATTTGCTGCCGTAAATCACTGTAAACCTTATAAATGCTGAAGTATTTCATATAGTCATTTAACCATCTTCAAATATTGCTAAGCAATATCTAACTGAGAGAAAGATATGCTATGAAACTGAATAAATAAAATAAAACTTGATATTTCAATTCAGTTCAGTTTATTTATATAGCGCCAATTCATAACATGTAATCTCAAGGCACATTACAAGAAAGGTCATTTCAATACAATCATTCCATCAGTTTAAAAGTTTTCTACTTAACGAATCCCAGCAGGTTGTGTTGAGTTGATGGTGTGAGGTTGGGATGAAATGAAAATAAATTCAGGCCTTATTATAAATATTTTCAGAAATGAAAACTCAGACTGTTGAGCCCTGCCCTCTAGACGCTACCTGAGTTTGTTAAACAGTCAGCTGAAACTTTGTGCTGCCTAAAGATATGCCTGCTTGATTATAAGCAACATATTTGTTCTATTTATTTCCTAATATAAAAAAAGTTGATTCTTAAAATATATTTACTAGGTTAAATTTGAATTTGGGTTTTTCTTGGTAGGAATTACATGAAGCATCACCAATTAGATTGTTTGATGATTAAATAGCACTTGCACAATACAATTATTTATAATTTATTTATAATTTAAATGTAGAACTCACAATTGCTCAAATTTTGGAAGAGCGTAATGGGGCCACTATATGTTTTATTGTATTTGCTTTATCTTTCATTTACTGATATAAAAAAGACAAAAAGCTTAGTTCTGTTTTAAAGTTTGGGTGTTTTATAATTTATAACAAGTTATTATGATGTTTCATTATAGTGAGCTGTGTTGTTCTTATTTTTCTTTGCTTCACATTTTACTCATCAGACAGTGTAGAATCAAAAAGAATTGTGATAATGTCTGCCTGATAGACTTTCTGTGTTCAGCAGATTTGAGCAGAGTCTGCTTTTGTTCTGTTGAGCAGTAAGAGTTCCAGCTTAAGTCCTGGGTTAAACACGCCGGCCTTCATTAACATGCCCATATGCTGTTTTCTCACCCCTGATGCGCCACACTGAGACGCTTTGTTCGAACTTCTTGGCATGAACCGACTGAAGGCTTGCTGTTCAGTGTGTCTGAGGACGGCAGCGGTTGAAGCTTAACTATAATTTTGTTTTGTCTCTAACGTTTCAGTTTGTTCGCTAGCTCAACCACAGACGGAGGCTGAGACAGGAAGATGATGCCGTCTGGTAGTGATGAATCTGAGATGGGAACATATTTCTCAGGTTGGAGTTGCAACTTATTTAAAAGGAACTTTGTCCAGAGTTTCACAAGGCCACGTGTACAACCTGCCTCTAAAGGAACAGTTTTTCTTTAAATGTTTTTTTTCCACCAAAGTAATTCCAATAAGGCAGTGTCTGAACTTTGACCCAGCATAGGGATCAGATGAATAGACGTGCTCAGAGGATCTCAGATGCTCCCGGCTTTGGGGAAATGGCAGCGAAAGAGCAAAGCTCATTTGAGGTCCTTGCAGAGATTGTCGGTGATATTTAGGTCAGTGTTCTTTAAGCAGAAGGCTATACCTTTTGTGTTCGTCATCCTAAAGAACTTAGCTTGACCTATCTGACATCTGATCATGTCAACCTGCAAACATATGCTCCTACAGCTTACATAGCTTCTACAGAGGGAAGTCTCTACAGTCATCTCAGAAGGAGATTGTCTGGCCGGTTCTTCTTAATTGGATTTAGGTCTGGACTTTGACTGGGCCATTCTAACACATTATCATGCTTTGATTTAACCATCCCATTGGCGGCATGTTTAAGGTTGTTCTCCTTTTAGAAGCTCAACCTAAAATCTCAAGTTATTTCCTGTATCTAAGAGAATTCCTGCTGGATTATCTCCATCCATGTCCTCTTTAGCTCCAATCAGCTGCTTCTGTGTCCCTGCTGGAGAACCCCCCCCCTCCCAGACTTTATTTTGTTTTATTTTCCTTTCTTCAGCTTCATGAAACAATCTTTCTGGTGAGTGAGAGGAAATAAGGAGTTTAATGACAGCTGGAAGGTTTAAAACCTTGAATCACCTACAGTCCTGAAGTCTTGATCCAACCTTCTCCTGACGTTTTGACTTCAAGCAACCAGATCTTCTTTTAACTATTAAAAGTGTTCCTAATCAATGGTTCTTTAGTTTGTCTGGAGCTTTTTTAAAGCTTATATTTGGACTTTGGCCAGTAACAGATTTAGCAATTTGGGGGCCCAAGACTAACCAAGACATCAGACCCTCTGCAGCTGGTATTTTGAACCTTTTTCAAACATTACTTAGGAAAACAGTCCTATATGTCTTTATTGGTCCAGTCTTTAGACAGCACTAATGTTCAGAATTCAGATGTCTGGAACTGCATCAAAATAAAAACCCATTTAACTGTTTAATAAATGTAGTTTCCATATAAAATAAAAATTATAATTTCTGTAACAGTCTGTGCCAGACAGCCATATTTGTGACAAACAAAATGTATTTGTAAGCTACAGCACACAAGGTCTTATGTTCAGCAGACCCTTGATGCTGTTTCACAGCTGGTAAAATATACTTGGTTGTGTTGATGTATCAATAGATTTACCTTCATAGTCAAGTATTAGTATTTCAATGAACGGTAGTAAAGGACAACAATTCTACAATATAACATGCTTCATGCAGCAAAATAACATGTAGGGCTAAATTACCTACAGGAGTAAGTTCTATTTAGTAACTTGCAGAATGTTCATCATTTAATCTGTGTCAACAGCTACCTCTGGATCAGACAGAAAAATGTAAAAAATGCCAAATTAATGAATGATTGCCTAGAAGTTTGACTCTGAACAAACAACAGGCTAAATAGCATTGGAACTGAACCTTTGAGAATCAACTAATGACAGAGAGCAAAGACCTTTCTTAAAAAAAAAAAAATTGTACATTATTGAATAATCATACTTACAAATATAAAATTAGGAATTCAGGAGGACCTAAGCAGGTTCTACTGGAACCATGACACTGAGTAACCCACCTGGATTTATCTGACAATCAGGCAGATATTTACAGATATGATGCTCATGGATCTAAGTCAGCAAACAGCACTCCAACAGCTGCTCCTCCGTGTACAACACCATATTAGAATGACTATTTTACCCCCCAAATATGCAACAAAGGCATCATCATGAACAAATGTTTAAAAATAGAACTTTTAGGAACATTTATTTAGAGTAGCATTAGCATTATGCCAACCAAAGCAACTAAAGAATGATAAAAATTAAATAAAAAACAACAACTGCATAATTCACAGCTGATTATCAGCAAATAACAAATGATAGAGGGACAGAAAAGGTGAGCAGCATTAAAAAGTGAAGCAATAAGTTACCTATGACTAATAAAACATGTTGAATAAAAGAAAATGGAGCAAAGCTGCCATCTGTCATTTCCTCTGCAAGACAGAAAACTTGGTGAAGCAGCTCGGCTCTCGAGATCATCGGTTTTACCACTGTGCTGATACAAAACCTCCTGGCTTCTTCTGTAGCTGGTGGGAAATTCCCAGTTACCTTAAACCCATTTAAATTAACGCTGCTGATTGGCACAGATATTCATTATTTTCTGCCATAGTAACAATGTATGATTGGCTGTTTAAAGGCTCTTACACCCAGAAGAGAAATGATAAAAGTCTATCAGGGTAATTTCAACTGATTCACACATTTACAAGCTCACTGGTCATTCATTCACATTCCTTGCTGCAGTCATGGAATAGTCCATTGTAGCTGGGCGTCAGGAGACATGGAAACACTTTCCTATTGGTAGTCTGATGCCAATACATCGTAAAGTTTGTTGTTGGTTTTTTAAGGACAGCGCTGAATCATTTTGGAGGAAAACCTTCTCTGAAACATCTCTGTGAAGTGTTCATCATGGTGCCTTTAAAGCATTTGCATTATGGTAAATCCACCTCTGACTTTGACTGCATCTCTACTCATCCTAACTATCTGAACCCAGTACTCCTAGTAGGTAACGTAACGTAGGCCAAGGTGAGGTAAGTGGACTGGAGTTATATAGCGCTTTCTAGTCATACTGACCACTCAAAGCGCTTTACACTGGATCCACATTTACTCATTCACAAACACACACACATTCATACACCACTACAGAGCTCAGTACACAACTTTGACTTAATTGCTTTGCCCAAGGGCACATCGACAAGTGACATTAGGAAGCTGGAATTGAACCTTCGACCTTCTGATTGCACATTAGCTACTGAGCCACAGGTGTCCCATTTGACCTCCAAATGGCACAACATCCTCAGCGTATAGAAAATAATATGAAAATGATGAAGCTTGTGTAGAAACAGGAGTCCCATGCATGTTTGGTTAAAACCAGCAGTAATATTCTTTCAGTAAAGCTGCTCACTGGGGGTCAAATAGCCAGAAGCTTTACATAATTAAGAGTACTGATACTTCATAAAAAAATTACTCAAATAAAATTAAAAACTATGGTCTTTTAAAACTACTCTAAAAGTACTTTTCTCAAGAAGTTACTCAAAATTTAAATAGTTACCATCCAGCTCTGATTTTAATATAAAAGGCTACTAAACTCAAGGGATCAACTAGTTTTTAGTAAACATACAGTATATCAGACAACTTAGCAATTAATCCAATAAACAATTACTTTAGGCACGTTGTTGCCAGCAGCCTGCCACAGACAATGTTTGTTCCTGTTTCTTCAACTGAATCTAAACGAAATCCAAAAGCTACCACAGTTTAAAAGACAAAAAAACATGGGATTAGGCTAGCAACACAAGATATGCTGCCCTCATGTCACCAGAAGATGTGGATCATCATATAAAACCTGGGAAGAAACTAAAATATTAATCCTGCCCCCGTTTTACAGATGGTCAGCAGGGTACACGTCTTAAGAGCAGACAAAGAACCTGAGTAGTGTATTATCCTTCAGCTGATCGTCCGTTTGTCAAGTTTTCTTCTTCTTTCTGAATAACATGCCACCATGGACACATACTTGACTGAAAATGAGTGAAAAAGCAGCTAACGTCCATATTGAAAAGATTCAAAAGGTAAGATAAGGTCGTATCAGGAACAAATCTACCAATAGGACAACAGAAACCACTAGCCTGCTTCCACAACCAAGTCTGAGAAGTGATGAAATCTTCTGGATCAGAGGTGAATCGTCGTCAAGATAACAAAAGAAGTCCAGTTGTCTTTATTTTTAACTATCAGGACAGAGAATTTACACCAACATATCATCTTTCATTTGGTTTTTAGAAAACAGTTTGACTTTGAAGCTGAAGGATCCAACTTCCCCTAAAGGTCGGCTGCTTTCTGCTCTCCAGGATTCTCACTACCGTTTAGTTTTTGTTACTTTTAGGCCCAAACTATTCTAACTCAAACAGAAACCAGATTTTTTTACCCATTATTCTACAAAATATCAACAACTCACATCTTAGTTCATTAATAAAACAAATTATGTTTTAATGCATTATTTAACTTGGTTATTGCATTGAAATGTATTTCACACTGTTTAGAATTGTTTTAACTTATGTTTACTTCATTTTGGTCATATTCTATTTTTATTATTATTTTGACCTATGTATTTCATGCATAATACATTTATTATAGGCTACAGCTTATGTTTCTGTGACGTTTTGTTTTCAAGTTTGACATACGCTCAATAAGTTTTTAAAGTAGTTTGCAGCTAATAACAAATAAAAAATACTCATATTTATCTGTTTTTTTTTTAACATAATAGATTAATCTTTGATCTAATTTTTGTATGGATTATGTGAGTTGAGTTTAACCTAGAGGAGCTGGTGTTTGCTGGTAGCACACTAAGCCAACAAGAACAAACAACAGCTCCAAAGCAATGATTGCTCTGATAAAATGAAATGGAGAGTGTGTTGAGGTAGCTTTAATCCCCTTTATTCCATCTTGGAAAAATGAGTATTGTGGTGGGGGGTGGATAATGGGAGCAAGCAATGGGAGAGCTCATTATCTGGCAGACCATCTGCTGTGGGGAGGGAGGGAGGACCTGTCTGTCCGGCCCAGACTCAGACACTGTGAATAGGCCGCCGTTTGCAGGGAAAATGTTCCTGGAAGTTGCCGGAATGAGGCAGACATCTGCTCCTTGTGTTCACACAGGAACCTGCACACGTCCGCCACTCATGTCAGTAAAACAACATGGAGAGCGAAAATTAATGTTTTAATGTTCACAATGTGTTGTTGAGGCTCATAAATGTAGAATAAACCCTGAGGATGAAGGCGGCAGACGGAGTCCAGCCTCCACCCTCCACCTTCCAGCCTCCAGCTTCCAGCCCGGACCGAGTGGGAGAAGTTTGGGGCGCAGCAGATGCTCTTTGTTGAAGCTCATCGTTTTTGTTGTTGAAAGCTGACACTCGGAGCTCCGGATTGGCTCCAGCTCCTCTTCCTATTGGCGCTCACCAAGTGTCAATCAGAGGCTTGGCCCCACCCCATGTGGACCTGCTGAACCCCGGGTGGAGAGCTTGGTGGGGGGGTTGGAGTCGGGCTAAACTTCTTCAAACTTTGCTCCTCAGAAGTTCAACTTGCCTGCGGGACTCGGCGGTGGCTGCGGGACGGAAGAGAGACGCAGAGGAGGAGGAAGAGCGCAAACATGAAGCTGTGCGGCGCTTTTCTGGGTTCGTAGCCTCATTTGTCCCGTATAGTTCGCAACTTTTAGAGATTAACTTTGTGCTCCGGCATCTGCGTCTCTGCGCGGCTGGTGGAGAGAATTTCTCTTCATCATCATCATCATGTCTTTGACTTCATAATGATATACTCGCATAGCATAAACCTTTTATTTTGGGAAGATTATTCTGCTACTAGTCCAAATAAAAGTCTGGTGGAGAAGACTGAACTGTTCCCGCAGGATTAAAAGAAGCTTATATCCGTCTGATCACTTTAAACTTCTCTACAGCCAGACCAGTAAACTCCAAACTTTACACTAAAATAAAAGCTGCACTTTGAGTCTCTTAGTGAGAAAAACTCAAAAGAAAACCAAAGCAGTCCAGACAAAGGACAGTTGGTCCCCTAGGGGACCGTGTGGCCCTGGTACTGCAGGGACAATGCCAGGCTGCGGGCTTATTAAAAACTTTTTTTGTTGTGTTAGTCTGTCGGCTTGTTCCATCTGTCGAGGGACTATAGGGGCCTCTCCGGTCCCAACCTTAGCGCCCAGTCAGCTGCTGCTCCATCTAATATTTATACTGGCTGCTCAGCTCCACACAATATATCCATAAGAGCTGCGAGGCCTCGGTGCCATCTGCATCCGCAGGCATACTTCTGAACAACAGAGGAAAAGTTTTCTCAGCTGATGGAGCGGCTGCAGCCTGATCCCTGCTCAGAAAGCTGCCTTTCATTATTCAAATCTGGCTCTGATCCCCAACTTATCCTGGGAATTCTGCTCCTCTTTGGTTCAGGACGCAAGCTGAGGTTGCTGAAGTTTAGTTGACTTTAGTGGACAAATTCTTTAGTTAAATAAGAACCTTAGAGTAAAGTTTAGTGAGATTAATTTTTTTCAGAAGAACATATGAACATCATATTTCTCTAATATTACTAGAAGCAGATGATTCAATATAAAATTTGAGGCTTAGAAAAACTTCATAGATTTCAATTATAGGACGAACAATAAACTTAAAAGACGTTTCCAGGTTTTTTATAATTCACAATATGAATCTAATCTTGTCTGAAACATTTAAAACTAATCTAGTAAAGTATGTAAAATGAAGGGAATTTCTCGCAGTTTTATTATGTTTGGTTAAGTTACAAACATTTTAAAATCTTTGATTTTTTGTAATTTTCTGTTATTTCGGTATAGAAAACCTTAGATGTATAAAAATAATCTCCAAATAAAACTTTTACTTTAAGTTTACTTATTCTCGCTGGTAACAAACATTTCATGATGAAATACGTGTCTTCTCTCTAAAATTGAAGTTAATAATGAGAGACTAATTAATTGAATGTATTGCCCCTGTGTGGGCTGTACCTTATTCCTTCCAAAGATGCTTACAAACAGACTGAGGATTTCCTTCTGCCTTTTTGGGGGGGAGGCCATTAAACCTGATATTCCTCAGATGATTGAAGCAGGCCTCAAATAAAGCTCTTTGTCTCCTCAACAAAGACGTTCAGAAGTCATTGTGCAGAACTCTGGAGCTTTCCGGAGTCCTGAAAACAGCCGCTCACCTCAGCACCTCGGCTGAGGGTGTTGGAGCTATCCAGGGTGCTGAACTCTCCCCACACTGCAGCAGCAGCAGGAGAAGTTTATTCCACAGCTTAGAGTCCTGTTTCCCCTGAACACACCCTACCAACTAACCTGTCTGGGATCAAACTTCCTTCTGGATCAGGGAGTCCCCCCCCCCCCCGTTTATTTGATTGTCGATGCTGTTGTTGCTGCGGTTGTGAATCCTGTCTCCCCCTCTCTACAGCCACAGTCTGAAATCATACTGATGGCGGCGTGCACGGCCCGGTGATTGATTTCAGCTCCAATGCATAACAATGGGATAGCACAAAAAGAGCCTGCTGCAAAGAGATAAGAATTTAATAGAATTTCAGAAAGCTGAAGGTTGGGCTTTTTGAATATTCCCTGCGTGCGCGGCGTGGAGACAGCAGATAAAGGATGGCATTTGTGGTGACTATTCTCAAATGGCTTGTAATGAATGGTTGTCATTTCCACTAATGGTCTCAAAACCGCGGTGTGAGCAACATTTTGGGTCTGAGTCCAAGTTGCACTGTCAAGATTTTCTGTTTGTTGTGTACCAAACTGATCAGTTTCCCACTCTGATCGGTCTTTTAGCTGCTTCCCTGCCCTGATAATTCTAGATGATATGCTCTGCTTCCACAGCGCATAAATAATTTCCAGCAGATCTCCTTTCAGAGACCTGCCTCTTTGCATAGAGGATGTTAAACCTCCCCCTTTCAATTCAGAGGAGTTATCAGATGCTGTCCTATACAAACTCTCCACACAACTACTACATCCATGTTCAGACCAGTTCCATGTGAATGAATAAGAGGGTAGGAACAGCAGGGGAGGACCTTAGACATAATGGGGACTCAGCAGCCTCAACAACACGCTTCACCTGCTTTATTTTAATTCTTGTTTTTTAACCTTGTTTTATAATTAACCAGTTAGCAAAGAAGGAATTCAGTTGTCTATATCCAAATTGTATTCTAGGGATATAGATTCTGTTCAAATTACTTTAAAACTATGAATGTGTCAAGCTTTTTGGATCTCCCAGGCCAGCAGGGGGCCCTCAGCAGCTGCAAAACTTGCAAATACCTAAGGCCAGCCTGGAACTTTAAACACATATAATCTGAGCTAAACTGGTGTGAACTCAGTTGGCAGGACTCTGTTTAAAATATGAAGCAGCATGTATGCCACAAACATGAGCTTTGGAAGGTATTTAACATCTGCATTACCTAAAAAACATTTCATCATAATATTACTAACTATTTGCAGTCAGATTTGCTTTCAAGCTGCTGGTTATTAACCTTGAGGTGGAGACTGCCAATGAGAAAAATGTATGTCACCTTATTAAAATAAATTTTTATTATTTTTAATACTGTTTTATGCCTTGATCACAAACCAGTTTATCTCATTTAACATAGAGGGAAAAATAATCTTCATACTTTGTTAGATAGTTTGAATTTTGTTTCTTTAAAGGTTTTGGTGGTCAAACTTCTATAACTGCTACAAATTTCTCGCAAAAAGTAAAATACATTCAGATTGATACAGTTTGTTAGTTTCGGTTTCTTTTTTTTCACTATATGGTTTTACTTTAAAAAGAAACCTAAATAATAGCTGGAGACTTAGGGTGAAGCTCAGTCTCATTTTTATCTACACTTTAAGGAACTTTCTTGTTTATCAGTGAAGCTGTAAAAATGCTTTACGGTTCAGTTTGGACCTTCATTTGGGAAACTTGAAATGTGGAAAATCTGAGCTCAGTGCAGAGTGAAGTGTGTGATGGGAGTATGCTGCTAGAAATGGGGGGGTCATATCTGGAAAATAATGTAGGGTGGAAATCTGGTTTAAAGTCAGAGGGAGGGTGAGGGAGAAAGTCTAAAGAGAGAGAGAGGGGGGGGGTTGTGGTAAAGGGGAGGGGGTCCTAAGCCCTGCCCATGTGATGCTGGAGGTTTTACTACAGCTTCCGTGATGTCATGGCAAAGGGCGGAGGGAGGAGTTGGAGGGGGTTCGGATGGGTGGAGAGGGGCCGGGATGGAGGAGGGAGGGAGGTGGGGGGTGGTACAATGGCTCATGAGGGAAAGGTAAGTCAATATTACGTTTTTCCCCCCTTCCTCCTCGCTGACAAAGGCAAATGAAGCCATGTTTTTGCTTACAAACATCTTAACGCGTGGATGCGGAGCCATGCGCCGATGCGCTGCGTAACGAGAGGCCGCTGCGACCTTCCTCCCGCTCCCTCTCTGATTCCTCACATCTTTGGAAACGGGATAGCTGCTTTTTCAAATCTTTACTTGGGATATCTTTAAAAGAAAACAACTTGAGCCGCACCGTAACTATCAGAGCACAGCAAGGAGCCGAGAAGAGCAGATAGATCTACAGTAATTGGATGCAGGTAAGCAGACATAAATGTGTGTATGCCTCATGATTAGATGGGGAAGGGCTCTTTCTGCATAACTTTCATGTTTGTCCGCATCATTGTTTGTGGACGTAGATTTTTCTCCTGATTGATGTTTAGTTTTATTTTTGTTGCTGTTAATTTTTACATTTCTGTCTCAGGATTCGAACTTATAGCAAACCAAACTTGATCTTTTTTTAAATATTTGCTGTGCATGTGTTGTGTTCCATTTAGTTGGGGATAGATTTAAGCTTCGGATGCTTAATAATCAGGGGAAGTATGGCGCTGCTTTTCCAAATGCTCGGTGATGCTGCGTGTTTATTCCACACAGTTAGTCATCTGAAGCATCATCTCTCTGTGGGGAAAACGAAGCATATTTTTGTTCCAACTTATCGGACCGGGTCGCAGCTGAAGTGCGCCCCGTCCTCTAGTTTCACCTTCCGGATCTTCCGGAGGGGGAACAGATCTCCTTCTCTCCACCGACCGACCGATCCTCCCGGCTGTTAGCAGTCAGATGCGTCCGATTATAGGAGCTGTTAGGATGCTGAGCGTAAAGATGCGGATAGATGGATGGATGGAGGGAGGGGTTGGCCATTTGATCCTCTGCAGCGAAAAAACCCCAGAGATGTTCCCTTCAAATGTCAGCCGCCTTTCATAGTGCGCAGAGAAAAGTAAAAGTCCTCATTTAAGCTCAGCCTCATTTCGGCGGATTTCTCGAAGCGATTCAGCGGCTCGGTGCAGATTGGGATCTTTTATTTTTAATTTCCATTTCCTCCTCGTCCCCTCCACCTCCTCTTCCTCCTCCCACCTTCTTGCTTTGCTTACATGACCGCTTAATGTGCTCCGTGTGCGCCTCGCGGTTTGTCAGAGCACCTGCGTCCTAAGATGGAGGAAGGAGATGAAGGATGAGGATGCGGATGCGCGGAGCGTTATGTCACCGAGCTCTGTAACTTTCCCGTCTATCCCAACAGCCCCCCCCCCAAATCAATAGATAAATAAATAAATAAATAATAATAATAATAACTTCAGCTGAGTGTTTAAAAAGACTCTCAGGCGAATTACCAGAACGCAGGCATTTTAAAAAGCTTCCAGCTTTTTTCTTTCTTTTTTTTGTGGCTGTGATGTTTTTGCTCCTCGTGGTGATATTCAGGCAGTTTTTCTAAGTTTAAACTGTCTTCTAAATATTGTAATCCTCCAGAAATCTGGTTTAAATAAACCTTGGCTCAGCTTTAAGCCTGCTGAGTTGGCACCTTTCCTTTACCTTTCCTCTAATTTCAGACAAATGAGAAAACACATATAAAAACGCAGAAATGAATTATCTGTGTATATATATATATATATATATATATTATATCCCCCCCCCCCCCCCCCGCGACCTCTTCAGGAACAAGCGGTTCAGAAAATGGATGGATATCAGTAGATCAGTAAATGGCTTGATCTGGTCCAGAAACTCCAACACATTTTACACTACAATCAGTTATTCACCCATTCACACACATGGGTTTTTTAAATGCCGATACCGATAAAAAAAAAATCTGGTCACTGATGGCCGATATCTAAAGCCGATTATTAAGGCCCATATCCAAAGCAGACATATATTAACTTTATCAGCACATTGATTGTCAAAGAAAATTGAACACTCACTGTGTGCAGTATAAGTTAAAGTCAATAAAACTCTAAATTTTTATTTATGCCTAAAACATTTATTTATTTTTTAATATTGGCTTTTAAAAAAAAACATTTCGGCCAATGGCCGATGTAGAAAAATTATTGTATATCAGCTGGCCTCTACCTCTGACCGGCAGGAAAGGTGGGTTAAGTGCCTTGCTCAAGGACACAGTGGCAAACTGACTGAGACTGACAGAGCAAAGTTTGAGGGTCAACACACTCCTAACTCCTGGGCCACTGCCACCAATGGTTCATTAGACTATAAAACATTGCTGTCATACTAATAAACTTGATAATAAATCCAATCTGGCTATGGTATCACAGAAAACCAGTCTAACCAGTGTGAGTTGCTCATTGTAGTGGTGCCAGCTCATAGATCCCGTGATCATTCTGTTGTTTTCTTTCTGCACTGAAGAAGCGTGAACAGGAGCAGCTGTTGTACTGTGCTGTGTGGGAGGCTAGCCGTCCCGTAGCTCCATAAACAGTCTGTAGCTGCACCTTTCACACAGCAGCCATACTGGCTAACCTATTGCTGCCTGCTGGGGAACTTCTGTCTCATGTCTACAATCAGAAAAATAGAAAGTGGACTTCCAAGTCCAGAGGACACCCCAGACTCTTCTTGCTAGCAAGTTTGGCTTCTGTGTTAGAACTTTAAAAATGGTTTAAAGCTGACTTAAACTTTAGTTATTGCTATAGCACACAATCTTTTTCAGCTACAAAAATCTCATGTAATTTGTGACTTTATATAATTTTTATATTAATTCATATTTAAAGTCTTACAAACGGATCAGCCTTGATGTTTTCTGCTGGATAACAAATGAGAATAACAGCTGAATGAACCAACATCCTTAGTTAGATTCTGTTAAATATATTTTCATAAAATCATTTACCTAATTATACAGGTATTATTAGATATTTTCTGTGCCTTATTTAGAATATACGTCATTTTAGTGGCCAATATTTAATTTCCTCCATAATTCCTTTGTATAGCGTAGCTTAGTTTAGGGGGATTACAGAATTAGGTTATTGGTGCCTTATGCTGTCACAAGAGGTCGTAGCAGTGGAATATAGACTAGATGTTACTCCTCTTCCCAACTCCCACAGCATCTTATTTTTGTCATTTTATTTTTGTGATAAGAGGAGAGCTCTTGTGTTTGTAAGGGCCTAAAAAGCAGCCGACAGTGAGGACAGCAGGTGCCGGGGGAGGGAGGGAGGGCCGTAAACATGCTGGCAGAGCAGCTGGGGCCAAATTGCTCCCTTCTCTCCCAGAGCCTGTATCAGGAAGCTAAGCAACATGAGCAGAGGTCAGGGTCGGCCCAAATGGAGACGAGGCATCCACATCTCAGGAATGGGAAGAATGATTTTCATGCCTCGGTTCTGAAACAGAAATTGATAAAAAAAAAAAAAGAATGTTAATTAAAATGAGTCTTGTTAAACAGACAGATGAAATTCTATGCGTATAGAGATATGTGATGTATGAGCTGTACAGGTCATCCTTAGAGGTAGTGTTCTGCTGAAACAGCCGATGCTGAGGTCATGTTGGACCCCAAGGGAGTTCCTCTGTACACACCCCCCCCTGCCATATAACTGATAAAAACAGAGATCTGCTGCTTTTTTCTTTATTTCACCTTCAGACAATGATGTTTGAAGCTCAGATGACTCCTCCTGACGCCTCATCTCTTTGTCACAACCTCATATCTGACCTCATGCTCAACATCTCTTCTGTTTCCTCTTGTTGAGGCCCAACTTTTGCCTCGTCCATCTCTACAGCGGGGATCGCTGCTGTCGCACTAAGTTGTCTTTAAATCCTACTTAACAGGAGCAGGGCTGGGCATCTGGGCCTGCAGTATTACTGTTACTGATTGAACACCCGGCTGTTTAATCTAACTCTGGATTTAGGCCTCTTTGCTCCATTGTCCCTGAAGAATAAGCCCCGCTCCTGTAATAGTATTACTTGATCCTAAAGTTAACAGTTTTTTTTTTTTTGCTTTTTGGATCAACGATAAAGCCTAAGCGTATTGTTTTTATACATTTTGTCATTTCATAAAGTGGGATTTGATTTAAAACTCCTGCTAAATAATATTCCCTGATTTTGTAGTGGGATCCTAACCGTTGCCTCCTCCCGACCAGGCCTCCTCAGTGAATGGCTAATTGTCTCGTGCTCCTCCAATTTTCTGTGTAAAATAATGAGCTCTGTGCGTTTTTAAGAGAGGATGATCAAACGGGAAGCAGGACCTCTGATTAGTCCCCCTGTCTGCACAGAGGTGGGATACAATGAGAGATAAAAACAAAGGAGGGGTCACTTTGATCACTTTTGATCATCCTTTTCTGTGATTCTAAGAGTTCTAATGTGACCATCTGTGTTTGTAACCTGAGCGGTGGTGGATCAGGCTGCTGGGACACAGCTGGAGGCTACTTGTCCTCCAAATCAGCTTTTTCCTTCCCAGCCTCCAGACTGGCACAGAGCAGCCGGATGGATGCTCACTCCGCTCTGTAAGACAGGCGTTTGTGTGTCTGCAGAGACACAGATAGCTGACATAGAGATGCCGACCAACAGTACTGCTGCTCTAATCACTTTTTTCTGCTGGCAGATGAAAGCTGATAAACAAGCGTTTTCTTATGAGTGCTGGATGAGCTTTGGTGAGGTGAAGCAGGGAGGAGAGAGCTCACAGAATCACATCCCACCCTGTAGTGTTCATCCACAGGACAGCCAGAATAACAGAGAACGAAGGCAGAAGGGACAGAGCAGGGATTTACACCTTCCTTCTCCTTTTAATTTGGAAGAACTCCTACCATTACTGAGCTTCCTTCATTCACTTCTAGCAACCCAAACCTTGCTATGTTTGAGTTCTGTTTGCTCTGAGATGTTCAGACGGACAGAAGGCAGCCTTGTGCACTCAGAGAGGTGAACGCTAAAAGGTGGAGATGTATCCCAGAAAGAGTCAGATTAACCAGCACCAGCTGGGCCTGAGTATGGCAGGAAAGAGAGAGCGAGAGTGTGAGATGTCTTAAAGTTGGAAAGTTCAGCCTTGGGCGCTGCTACTGTAATGTACTGCACTCTGGTTAAACTTTTCAGCTGCAGCTTAGCTGTTAGATTTGTCACCTCCGTCTGTGTTGTCTTTAAAACTACAGAAGGCTCAGTAAGAGTCTGTTTCTCCTGAGACGTCATCAGAAAGTTGAGATCAAATGCTGTTACCTTGATGGAAGGAAAAAACGGAGGGTGAGGGGAAAGGAAAAGAGAAGGTTTGATTTATGTATTATTCATTATTTACTCCCCACTCCTCACCCCTCTAATCATACATGAGCTCCGAAAAGCTCGATAAAAATGCACCAATTTGATTGATTCTAATAGCGAAGTGACAGGGATCCCAGCTGTGGCTCTTAGGTACGGCTTTGTGTGAGCGGCATTCGTCCTTTCAGTTAATAAACCTGTGTCTGCTCCATGCTTGAGTGGCCTAGCCTCCCCCCTACTCTCCCCTTACCCAAACCCCATCCCATCCACCCATGCTGATGGTTTCACATATTTTTTCCTCTCTTTCCACCCCCACCCCACCCTGCACCCCCCTGTCCCGCCTCCTCCCCTCTTTTAGAAAATGAGTTTCGGGGTGAGCTGGTGAACCAGCGGTGGACACGAGGCGAAAGGAATAGCAGCCGCTGTCAGGCCGCCCAGAGACTGCAGAGCCGTCGACCAATCATGGTGAGTGACACCCCCTCTCCCCACGTTTCCCCACCCTCCACACCCCGCGACGCCCTCTTTTCCAGAGCTGATTCTGCATCCTGCGCATTTCCTTGATCCCTAACTCAGCGGGGAAAGTTGGATCGGATGGATGGAGGAGGGGAAGGTGTGTGTGTGTGTGTGTGTGTGTGTGTGTGTGTGTGCTGTTATTTTGCAGTGTGGGGGTTCGGGTGGGGTGGTGTGAGGGGAGAAACATGAATCAAACCTGTGAGCCAGCTCGCGGCCCCGCCCATCCCTTGCCTCGGCCTCGGCTCGCTTTAGTTAAGCTCAGCACAGCTCAGCTTTTCCTGCAGCTGAGTTCACTTCACAGCACTCACAATAAAAATGAAAAAAGAAACTCAAATGGATGGCCTTGAACTGCTCTTTTTTTTGGTAATAATATTCTGCATTGTCAGCAGAACAGAGAAACTTCTGACCCCCGCTGCCACCATTTCAAGGATTCTAAAAACACCTGATCCCTTTTTTTTCCAGAGACACGCAACTGAGAGGGCCATCCAACAAAGAGATGGAGGGATGGAGGGGGGGCGGGGCCGGTGGGTGGAGGGGGGACTGGAGGCAGGAGGGGTGGGGGCTGTTTTCCCCTGGGCTCTGGAGAAGTAGTTTTGCTTCCCCCTGATGGCTGGGGTTCATCTGAACAGATGACTTTTATTGATTGGGTTTGATTTCTGAGGAGTGAGAGGTGCTGCTTTTAAACGTTTCATCAGGGGTCAGCCAGAAAAAATGAGCACAGGAGGGGCCGGCCTAAACTAGCTTTGTTTCTGCTAACCAGGGTCTCAAAGTGTGTGTGCTTGTTTTACTTATGATGTCAGTTATTAACAGCATTTATGCCTGAATACACAAATGTTAAGCTGAACTAAGCAGGACAGACATTGCTAATATTTGATACATGTAGATCTAAAGGTTGTGAAGATGATAAAGGACTCCCTCTGTGGGGATGTGCATATCTGTGGAAAAAAACTGAAGTCGTTTCCTGCTAATTTTTATGAAATACTTTATGAAATCAATGTCTCTATGTGGCCTATCCGACCTCCAGTGTTTTTGGCCCAGTCTAGACGCAGCCATCGTTGAGTAGCTGATTAGCTTCAGTAGCTCAACTCAGTAAGAATCAGCTTTATTGGCTGGTCTTTGCACACAAACTAAACCAAATATCTGAGCCAATAATGTAAAATAGTATCATAGAATATTTAAAAGATATTAAATAAATCATCAAGATAAACCATCCATCCATCTGTTTTCTGCACCACTTATCCTCAGGGGTTGTGGGTCAATAGGCAAGAGGCAGGTTTACATTCTGGGCAGGTCGCCAGTATCAACATAAACCTTCAATTTACATTTCTAAAATAATGCATAAAAGCTCATCAATAATTATTAATAACATTAGTGTTTTCTTTATGATTGTCAGTCTTTTACTCTCTTAACTTGATTTCTTTTTTTTTTTTTTAATTATGTTTGCTTTTTAATTCCTAATCAAAATTAGTTTATTAAAGAAGAGCATAAAACGACCAGGGTTGCAATTAAAATACATTTGTGTACATACTGGACAACTTTGGACAGCTCTGGACAACTCTTTTTATTCAGCCACACTGGAGAGTGACTGAACCTTCAGCATTAGCGGCCTGCTCAAGGTTCATGCCCCAGCATCTGAACGATACCAAAGTTGAACTTCTTTCACTCATTCAGAGGTAGATGTGCTGATGTTCAGAGATGGGTAGTGATATTTACTTGGTTACATTTACTCAGTTACATTTACTTAAGCTACTTACTAGAAATGATGCAGCTTTAGAAGTAGTATGGCTACCCTGTACTTTTTACTGTAACTTCAGCAATATTATCAGGGAGTATTACCACTCTTATTCAAAGAGTTATGGTAAAAGCTGTGGTACTCGGCCCACTTGTGAGTTACTTGACACTGAATGTAAAAAAAAGTAACCAACAATGCACTAGACACAAACACAAACCTACTGACCGGAAAGTGAGACTTTTTTACCCTTGAGTAATTGTCTTGAGGATCATCAAGATGTCTTGGGGCTTGGTCTCTGTGGAAGCGGGTTAGTGTGTCTTCTGCTGGGAGGGTATTAGATTGTTCCAACTCTGGATCACAATGAAACCATTCAGTAACTGTCAAGATTGAATTAAAGTAACTTTAATCTCATAACAATTTCAAAGAAACTTAACTAAAAATGAACAAAAAGTAAAATATTCACAGACGCAAACAGAGATAATTACTGTTCAAATTTATGGTTCATTGATACTCATTTCCAAGCTTTCTAAACTAAATTAAATGAGATTATAAACCTTAATCTTTGCTCTCAGTTTTACACAACAGAAACGTTCAGCTATCGTCGGGTCTAAAAGTACACCACGACCGTAGCACCCTAGCAAGGTCCTGGAGTCGTCAAGCTTTGAAATCCCAGGGTTCCCTCTGCTTTGACTCAGCTGCTGGTTCTATGTCTCTGTGTTGACCTGCAGAAAACCCTTCAAAGGAATCATAACCTACTACCAGTGTTGGAGGTAACGTCGTTTAAGTAAAACAAGGTTATTTTTAGGTAACAGAGTAATCGAATTAATTGCTTTTCCTATTGTCACAAAGCCGTTACCCTTACTGGGGATGTAAAGTGGCCCCTTACTACAGTGTGGTTGAATAAAGCACAGCGGCATCAGGCTCTCTGACAGCCAAACTTCAGCTGCAGGTAGAGAGCAGGTGTTGGTGATGATTGATACCCTGACCACTCTCGCTGTCAGCATTCTGTAAGACGTTAGTTTCTTTAAAGCGGACACTCCCTCCAACATCTCACCGAGAACTGCGCTGATAGATGCATCACCACTGAAGGCTCGCTGCTGAAGGCGGTGGTTTTAGTTAGCATTTGGTTTTCAATAAATCTCCATGAAGGAAATCCTGGAAATAAATACGATATACTAACAAAGAAATCCCAAAATATTGATAAATTGTTGCTCAACACCCGAGGAATCTGACACACCAATTTATTAAATAAAACAAAACTAAAAAAACATATGTCATAATTATTATATGTTACTATAAATATGTGATTTTTCATCAATATTTTCCCATTCATGTAACCAGGTGACACCAAATCAATTTGAAACATCTTACTATAAACAATAGATTGTGCTCTGTTCACTGTGCAATATTACAGAGATTCACAAAACTTAATGGACAGATTTCCCTTTGTGTCTTTTTTATCTGTCTTAGCTTTGCACTTATTATGAAAAGTTTGTGATTATGTATGTCCAATATTTACTTTTTATATTTTATTCATTTTCTGCAGACATCTTATCTTAATGAGTCAAGTTGAAATACCAAATGTTGGAAAATACTATATTATGTTTATTATGTTTATAGATTATAAAACCTAACTGCATTATATTATAACGCCATAGTTACTTTGTTGAGTAACTAATTACTTTTACAGTGTAGTACCTGACTTACTAACTGAATTACTTTTTGAAAAAACTAATTTGTAAATATAACTAATTACTTTTTTAATGTAAAATGCCCATCAGTGAATATTACGACTGTGGATACGTACGCTCTGTTATTGTCTTTCAGGCCATTCTAAAAAAAATCGAGTGAGAAAAAATTAAATATGGAGCTTTTCTGACCCTTTTCTCTAAATGTGATATTTTTTCACAAGATGACGTGCTATATGTTTCATGCTAAGTGGCTCCCTTACCTATACTCTATCAGCAGTTAGCTGCTGTTTGTTATACCACAGCCTTTCTGTTTGAATTGCAGGCCCGTCTCTGATTGTCGGAAGGGCCCCTCTATTTAAACGGAGATTCAATACAATCTTCACCTGATATTGTCCCAAATTCGCAAAGCACTCTGGGTTACTCCAAATCCAAATTCAGTAATGCCAGCACTCGACGGAATAAGAGGGGCGGGGCGGGCTTGGAGCAGCATTGGTCTGCCATGTCCATTTATTGTATGTTCTACTGATCTGATGTCAAGACGGGCGAGAAATTATGATTACGTAAATGATTGTACATGGGCAGGTTGAAGAAGCCTAGGGCAAACAAATGTTATACTTTAAATTTTGTATTACCGGCCAGTGTAAAATCATTAGGAAACCATAATATACATGTTTTCACATGGAAAAGTGAAAATGTTCTGGTGATGACTCCTTTAAGGAATCAGCTATAGACATCAGCATATCAGGACTGTTTCAGCTGTGAGTAGTGGCAGTGAAATCAGCCCAAAAAGGCTCCCAGAGCAGCAGAAATCAACATGGATTTGCTATTGTTATGTACTGCTATGCCATAATCTCTTATTAATTTTACAAAGACAGTTTTTTAGTAACATTTTCTCATTTCTCCTTTTGTAAAGTGCCTTGAGATAACATCTGTTGTGAAATGGCGCTATATAAATAAACTGAATTGAATTGAAATTGAATTTCCCTCTGAATTACAACCAATCAGTGCAACCTAACCACAGCTCCCACTGAGCGAATCGATTGGGCTGTTCCTTGTACACCCCCCATACAGGAACTCTGTCGGTTCCTGAAATGGACCTGAAATCGGCCCTGTAGGCCCAAAGAAATGGAAATTCTGGTCAAATTACTCTAAGTTCTGGGGAAGGAAACACACATTTTGTTAGCTTCTGTTCTGGTAATCTTAATGGCTGCAGGAATGAGATGCAGATAATAATCAGTAAATAATCTCCTGACGGTTCCGCCTTCAACACCATCATCTCTTACAGTTTTCAGGAAGATAACTGCAGTACAAACTGACCCTGGATCAGAGCTCAAAGAGGCTTAAATCTGAACTCTGAATCACATCAGGATGACTCAGACTGTAAATGGCAAACCTCTGACAGCAGACACACATATGACCCAGTATGTGGTCACACATGCTCACTGTCCACCACCCCACCCCCCATCTGCTCTTCCATGTGTGAATTGCTAAGGTGAAAGTGCAGAGAGGCTCGCCAACATGGAGGCGGCGCAGCTTCATCTGCTAGGCAATGGAAGCGCTGCTCTAATTGGCAGCTGCTGTCTGCAGGTCATTTTTGAAGATGTCAGCCTCCTCTGACTCCTCTCTCTGTGTCGCCACTCCACCTTAACCTCCCTCCTTCTCCTCATCAGCTGTTGTAAACATGAAAATGGATAAAAGAGTCATTTATGTGCACCAGGGGATGAAGAGTGACCTTCTCTGTGAAGTTGTTGCCCCTGGCCAGACATTTACATGGAGCAGTCAGAATTCAGAGCAGAGCTGAGACCCTCCTGCTCTGGCCGCTGCACACAAAGAAGGACGTAATTGATAATGTACAACACAGCCTGAAGGGCAGAGCTGCATCGTCTTCTTCCTCCTCCTATTTCTTTCTCTTCTTCACCAGCAGCTGCTCTGCACATTTCACACTCGTTAAAGCACATGACATGCATGGACCTACAGCAGGTTCTGCACACAAACTCTTTTTCTCTCCTCTTCGTACTGACCGCGCCGTCTGTGCTTCCACATGCATACATTGTTGATGCGCCCTAATTAAACGAGTGTAAAGGACAAGTTTCGAACCCTTTGAAAGAGATCCTTTGAATGCCTGCCGGTCTGCAGTGGGATTTATTTGCTGTGAATTTGTGTTCATGCAAATTTAATGAGCTGGAACTGAGAAAAAAGGACAGGAAGAAGACGAAATCTCTGATATGCTTACCTATTTGAATGTACGTAACTATGGTTACACAAACATGAAAGCAACAGGAGCACTTTTCAGTCCAGGTTTTGATTCAACCGGTTACTCTTGATGCAAGGAGGATGCAAAGAAAGGGAAAAGGAACCACAACAGTGCAATACATTTTATTATGAAGCAGGAATTTTGATCTATCATGAAGATATTCTCTGTTTGAGTCTCTAGTTACATTCAGCCAGTTAAAATACTCCTGAAGCACATTTTGTCCGTTTCAACCTGTTTTGTACTTGTTATTCAAGCCTTCATAGCCTCAAAGTCATGATATTTGGTGTGAAATGCCACTTTATGAATTAAACTCAACTGCATCCGTCAGAATCGCTACTAGTCACATAGAGAAATAATGTTTTATATTAATTATGGAGGTTTATAGAAAGAGGATTGTAACAGGCAGCCGATTATTCTAGGTAAAGGTCTTTCTGTTGGACATGCTTCTTAGAGATTATTGGTCTATTAAAGGTTTTTGAGTTGAGAATGGTTTTTGTAAACATTACTGGATATTACTGCTCTATTACTACTGAATATTAAACTAAAGTGTTATGTCGTGACTGGCCATTAGGGGATGTCTCTAAAAATATTCTCAGCAGTAAAACACAAAACACAAGTTATTCTGCTCGATAATCATGTTGAAAATAGATACCCATCAAAGTTTTGTGTCCAGTTTTTTATATCTGATTTTCATAAAGCTTTAAACCACCATAATATAATGTAAAACTGAAATTAAGCAGCTGTGAGTCTGCTTCACTCTGTAACAGCGTCTACACTGAAGAGAGTTATTGTTACTGGCTGCACTCAGGCATTCTCAGGTATCCTGGTTGCTGTACGGACCCACATGCAGGTTAGATACAGTAATAATGTATTGATGATAATGAAGGCAGGACTAGAGGGACAAAGAGAGGACACCAGTTTGACGGTAAACACGGAGGAAGAAACAGTATGATCTGACGGGAGTGAGAGGAGGTGAAGGGCTTAAATATACAGTAGGAATAAGGAACAGGTTTCACAGAGATTGGAGGAAGGTGTAGACAATAATCAGGATGGAGTGCCGATGGCTCTGACAGGCATAATGTGTTCACCAATCAGAGAAAGGTCAAGTTTTTCCGTTTCCAACTGGCTACTCGCTGGTCAGCGTTGATCAAGCTCTGAACTGTGTGATTCTAGCTGAAAAGCTCTTCTTCTCATTATCTTTTCATTGGCTTCTCATTAGTAACCTTGTTAATCTACTAGAATTTTCAGTAAGAAATCAGAAAAATGTATCGCTCACATGGTAGCCATTTTGTATTTAGAGTTTAGGGTTAGTGTGGAAACCCCTATTCCACACTAAGAACTAGACTTCCGCAGGTTTTTCCAACTTGGAACTTAGAGTGTCAATTTCACTCAGCTGAATTCGGTCTGATTTGTTTATATAGCATTTATTCACAACAAAAAACAAAGAAGTAATCAATTCAATAAAAAAAAGATTACAACTGTACATTTTGGGATTCATTATTTACACGTAATGTTTTTTCCTCATGAAGCCATTTTGTGAAATCCACCAGCTTTTCCCCCACAGCATGAGCCTGCCACTCACATACATCCCAGCTGGCAATGTCCTAATGTAATGATGGTCATTATTGTACAAAGAACACATCTCCTTCTAGAATGCTATAAAAGCTGACCATTCCTGTGCTGTTTAAACTTACACACAGTTCTCCATTTGGAAGAACCTGGCTCCATCAACCATCTAGAAATTTTAACCCAAGAACCAGACTTGTGGGCCTCCACAAATCTCTTCCTGATTTTTTTTTATTTTTTACTATTTTTAGATGTAGTGGCAGTAGTGGTCTATTTTAAATTCTATTCAGTTTATTTATATAGCGCCAATTCACAACAGATGTTTCAGTACAATCATACAGACAAACATTCCATTCACTTTAGTATATTGACAGGAAGAAGGCCAGAGGAAAAAAATGTGACAAATATATGTCAACACTCAGTTTTGTTGAAGATTATAAGCTCCAAAAATTATGCCCCTGCTTTTCCACTGAGAAACTTTTTCAAGATATGTATACAGCTATGTTTATTGAAAATGGTGTTAATTAATTTCTAAGAGACATATAAAGAAATGATTTAAAGGCATAGTAATAACCTCATAACTCGTTTCCACAGAGCGGTCCGAACGGGTGCGGACAGGCTCGCTATTGCGCAATGCTCACCTTCCATGTCTGCATTTCCCAGTGCAGACAGGACTCTGCCGAAGCGTGCGGGGACGTTGTTGTACGACAGGGAGGAGGAAGCGTCTGGAGTTCCTCCGTTGCCCACACTGGGTTGCTGCTTGCTGCCATCAGAACTAGTTGTTTTTATAGTTGTTATCACAGAGGTGGCATTATGACTTCAACCGTACTCAGACCACCCTGACCTGGTCCGGAAACTCAAAGCGGACCACCTCCAGCCCCGTACGGTCCTGCTTCATGGGGCCGCGGACCGGACCATGCCGGACCAGACCATTCTGTGGAAACGGGGCATTAGTGTGTGTGTACATTTCTTATTTGAAGAAAGTAAAAATTCTTAAACAAACGTAAATAGAAAAAAAGAATCATTACTTTCCTAAAACAAGAACGATTTAGTTTGATGTAATATTAGGAAATGATGGGAAAATTGTAAAATGCCTTTTATATATTTTATGTTGATTTTCTCTATGAGAGAGAATCCACTCTGAGTGAATCATAAGCCCTTTAGAGTTGGTCTTTTTGTTCAGAGATGGTTAAGTGGCTATAGGTGAAATCTGGGTTGTACCCAAGATCCAGCCTCATGAAGAGCTCCCGGATTATTATGATACACTCTTCTTCCCTGTCAGAAGCAGAAAATCACTTATTACAGGCTGTTGTAGGACTCTTGGATCAACATAGGTTGATTAAAATGTGGAGGCCTGAGAGGAGCAGGCTGGGCCAGAGGACAGAGAGGAGGGGCTCGGCCCAGGGCTGCACCTGTACCTTCAGCCAACTGCTAATGAATGCACCGTCTATGGGAGTCAGAGGCGAAGAAAAGCCTTTAACAAGAACAACAGCTTGTTTCATCCTCCTCGCATCCTTCGTTCTCTTCTTCTTTTCAGAAGTAGTCTATTAGCAGGAAAGGGTTTCTGCCAAATAGGGTGAAGAAGAGAAAAAAAGCGACTCAGAGAAACCAGGACCCTATGTTTCAGTCCCACTGTGACTGTGCCAACGTGACTAAAGAGGAGCTACAAAGCAGTTAAGTGGATGGGCAAGCCGGGCTGTCTGTAGGGGGATAAAAGGGTTGTAGACAGGGTGCGTAAAGAAGGAAGTGTGGGACAGAAAGAATGGATAGCAGAAATAGAAAAAAACAGAGTCCAGTAATCAAAGCTAATGGCTCCATTGTGTCTAGAAAGCATCTGATAGCTTTATAGAGGAGTCCTAAGCATGGAGAGGTAGCAACCAGGAGGTGGGGTCCATGGTCTGTGTGTGTGTGTGTGTGTGTGTGTGTGTGAGGGTTAACACCTGCTCCTTTGTGGCTTTAAAAGCCGGGATTTACACACACACACACACAGCTCCTCTTCTTAAAAGGGTTATTACAGCGGCTTGTGTGTTTTCACTTTATTATTATATTCAGCGTAGTTATGATTGTCGGCCTTCTGCTTACAGGGGCCGTGGCCCGCTGCTCCGGCACCGCCTGTTGCCTCTGTGCAGACCACAATCATGAGTAGCACTCAGATGCAGGAAATTACAGGGGGAGTGATGGGGGTGGGTCGGTGCTTGTGGTTTGTTTCCCATGTAACCCTCATTTGTGATGGAGTGAACATGATGTTAGCATGTTTTAAATGTGTTTTTGTTTTTCTGTGGTCACAGAGCGGCGATGTGTGTGTGAACAGAGATGTCTAGATGTCATCGCCTTTATGCGTCAGCACCACACTTTATTCATGTTTGAATGGGAACATTTTGAACAAATCTTTTTATAACATCTATTTTGAAGCACACAAAGACACTGAACTCTGGATGTTTTTTCTCGATCTAACCACTGACTGTGTCTTTCTCTCTCTCTGGTTCCTTCCTTCTCCTTATCATCCCAGATGAGTGCGGAGGGTGATGACAAGAGAACTCGCACTCGGTCAAAGGGAATCAGAGGTGAGTGTTGGTAACATCTCTCCACTTTGTCAAGCGTTTCCAGCTGTTAAATACACATTCAGTCACTTTTATTCCCATGCAGACATCATCTGTTCACCAACCGGAGCTGGCTTAAGTTTAGGTACACTGGAGATTTCATTTAAAGAATAACTATTTCTGACAATCTGTATTTCTAGATTATTCCTTCCTTCCTTCCTTCCTTCTGATTTTTTTTAAAAATGTGGTTGCAGATGGCTGATATCTAAAGCAGATATATACACTTTTTAGTGGCACATTGATTGTGAAAGACAACTAAACACTCACTCTGTGCAATATGAATGAAAAAGTCAACAAAACGTTGTAAATACTTATTGAACTTCAAATATAAGACATTATAAAAACAAACTCAAAAAAGTAACCTGAGTGCAAATGGTTTCAGAACAATAGAAAATAAAAGATTCAAGTTTCTTTAAAATAATTCAAACTGTAACCAGAATCATGCTGCAAATAGCTGGTTTAGGTAGAGTCTTGACTTAAAGTATCAAAGAAAAATCCCCAGAAAGTAAAGCCCACTACCACATGGTAATAAATAATCAAATCTAAAATATATATAAAAATAGTGCAGTCAAAGATTAAACACCGAACTTAGGAGTAAAATGAGAGGAGTGGCTGACGGTGAGGGTCCTTCCTTCAGTCAAATAGTGGCTGCAGTTGGCCACACAGGTACCTGATCTTTTTTTTATATAGGCTTTTTAGAACAAATTTAAGCCGATATGGAAAAAATTTTATATATCAGTCAGCCTCTACTACCTCCCTCCATATTTATGTTTAGTGTATTTAGGTGAACACTATACAAAAATTATTTTTCAATTAATTCACTTTTATTTATTTAGCGCCAATTCACAACAAAAGTCTTTTCAATACAATTATACAAACATTCCCATCAGTTAAAAGTTTTCTATGTAAGGAATCCCAGCAGATTGTGCTGAGTCATTAATGTGAGGTTGTGCAGGATCATGCAGACTCCAACCACAGCAATCCCTCATACTGAGCAAGCATGTAGCGACAGTGGAGAGGGAAAACTCCCCTTTAACAGGAAGAAACCTCCGGCAGAACCAGAGCCAGAACCTGGCTCAGTACAAGCAGTAATCTGCCACGACCATCTAGGGGTCTGAGAAGAGTAAGCATGGAGGATGCTTGGTGACTTTGAGCATCATCTGGACCAATAATCTGTCTCTGCGTTGCCGTGTTGCCCTGTGATGGACTGATGACCTGTCCAGGAAGGACCCCACCTCTCTCCCACTGACACTGGAGACAGACACCAGCCTGCTGTCAGGATGGATGTGTAGAAAGCGTGTTTCTTTTCATTTCTTTCAACCCTTCAGGTTGTACAACAAATGTAGAATCAATCCTCAGACTCAAGGTTCTCTAAATAATTACTATCATTACAGTCAGAAGACCAGTAAATATTGTGCCAATTCCATCAACACTTGACTTCTAAACCAAACTTAATTCTGTCTGAGAATATACAAAATAATAATTTCCGGAAATGAAACTTTGAGCTTGGAAGTTAATGACTGCTCCATGTTTGCTTTACAAAACAACATAAAAAAGAATAACATGTTGAAAATCTCTAGAAGTATTGCTTGTTTAATTTGCTAGCCTACTTGTCATAACGCATGTACAGAAAAAATGTTAGCAAAGGAAGAATTTGGTCACCTCGAGCAGCTAAGCCAGACATAATTCATACAGTATATAAAACAAACAAAAATCATCAATTTACCCTATGTTTTTTCACTGGACGGCAACAGATGATCGCAGTCATAGTTTTCCCATAACCTAATGTTACTTTATGTACATGAACCCATGATCCATTTATTGTCTACACCAGCTTGTCCATGCAGGGTCACTGATGCCTGTGTCATTTAGTCATTGGACAAGGTGGGGGGGCAGCTTGGACAGGTCGCATGTCCATCACATGGACAGACAGGGACACACAACTATCTTTACACAAACACTGTGATGGACCTACGTACCTACCCACAGGGAGAACTTGGAAACTTCATGAAGAAAGTCCCCAGTCTGGGGTTTGAACACGGGACCTGGTTGCTGCAAGGCAGCAATGCTACCAACTGTGTCACCGCATGAGAACCCAGAGAAGAAAATCTTTATTCTAACCTCAGTTTCCACACCAGAAGTTGGACATAGAGAAGTTGGTCTAAAGTATGTTAAGATTAGATATTTTGTCTGTTGGGATCTCAGTTTTTTTTTATCAGTGGCCATTTTGCCCCATTGCAATCAATGTTTGTAGTTTTGCTTGTTTCGGACCAGACTTTTTCAGTTATTAAATAGACTTTCCATACCAGTGAAAGGACCATTCTTTCATGTCAGGAAGACCTTCTCTACCTGCTTTGACAATCTGTACCTTAAAGTTACCCACGGCACTCCTAGTCTGCTTTAGGTGAGGGTAGTATCACAAGATACTGTTTACAAACCTTAAATCTGTGATTACTCTAATAAAGCAACCTAAAGCTTAGCTGACATTAATCATGATCATGATACATTAAAGAAGAATTAGAAACTCTCTTCTGTGTATTTTCTACTTTCAAAAGACATTGATTATTGAGAAAACAAATGTTTTTTTAAAATAATTTTGTTATTGAGATTTTGCCTGTGAAGAAAATTACTAGTTGCTGATTATTAAAAAGAAGAAAAACAGTAGACTAAATAAACCCTATACAGGTTTTACATCAAAGACCAGTGAACAAATAATGAATCATAGCGTCAGACTTTTGTACCATGATCCGATTTTTTTCCAAAAACACAATCAGATGACAGACTGAGACTGATGGTAACTCATCTACAGTGAGGCCCAGAGAGGCTCTTATAGTGGAATGGGTACGTTCTGCTGAAGCGTGAGATCTTGCTAGGACCTCACTGTGCATTACAGTAAAGTACTGTGGAACTACACTGGAACCACAGCTTTCCAAAATGCATTTCCTTCCAAATGGAAAGATATGCTCTATGAAAAAATCTGTGCATAAATAGGTTTTCCATGAATACATGAATGTAAAAAATACAGAACCGTGAAATAGGGTTGTGCTGATGAACGATGTCATCGTCCATCATGATGGTTGACCAACATTACGATGGAAAGCCACCATCGTGATGCCACGCCCCCCACCCTGTCAGACACGCACTAATCCTTTAGTCTCTTCTATAGTTTAACTAAAACCTTTGCATGGACCGCTCTGTAAATATTGAGAATATAACTATAAAAATAGCTGAGGCAGGACGGCAAAGACTGAACCCAATGGCCGAACACCACGAGCGATTACCGCGCACTAGAGCTGAAGATCTTTACCCGTCCGCCTCTTTAGCACGATAATTTATATTACAGCGCTGCATTATTCCCAATCTACCTGTCACGATGTTACCGGCACACAGCATGTCATGATGGTAAAAACCCACTCCTCTTAGATAAACTCACAGAAAATGCTGAAGAATAAATGCACTATTCTAACGGAAAATGTGGGGTTTAATCGGTTCGCGCTATAATAAGCTGCCAATCCAAATATACTCTTGAACTCTCTGTGGTTCAGGTCGGTTCAGGACCAACTTTTAAGGCCCGATTACAGCTCTAACAAGTCTCCGCCAGCAGACAGTCAGAGCGAGGCAGATAATTACCGTTTTTAGAAACGAGCAAAGATGGCCACAAATGTTGCACTATGCGCACTATGAGTCAAGGCTGCGCGGATATCGGTGCCTGCTCTTTGTTTTCCAGCTAGCTACTTTTTGCTGCAATGGGGAATGAGAGCTTCAAAGGAGATCAGCTGTTCACCTGTCAGCTGATGTAGTGGTGTCTGCTTGATTGGAAGAATTTATATTAAGACTTTTACCTGGAAGGAGAACAACCTGGTGTGAGTTTATTAAGTATAACTTAGTCATCTTTTTTACAAGGTAAAGGAATTATGTCCATTTTTCAGTTTAAAGCCCTGAAAAGGTCCGGCTTTCAAATCCATACTCCTAACATTCCACAACCTGCTTGTATAAGTGTAGTAAAGTAACTAAAGTACAAAGCGCTTCACACTACATTCAGTCATGCACACAAAAATCCACACACTGGTGATGGTAAGCCATGCTGTAGCCACAGCTGCCCTGGGACACACAAAGGCTGCTGGACACTGGCCACCACCAGTAGGCAACAGGTGAAGTGTCTGGCCCAAGGGCACAAGGACCAAGGCAGTCAGAGCTGGGGCTCAAACCAGCAACACTCCTATTAAAAGCCAAACTTCTAACTCCTGAGTTAAACAGGGGTCTAATGTACAATATTTAAAGTAAATGAAGGAAGTAGAATGAAGGGAAGTCAGAAAGCTAATTAGATTACATTTAGCATTAGCATCTCCACACACGAATAGGTAAAATGAGCTAAGAACGGGAATTAGAAGTTATTTTAGGCCTCATTGAATAAAGAAAAAACCCTAGAAGCTTTTGGAGGTTACTAAAATGAGCATGAAAGCTTATTTAATAGATATATACTTTAGATTTAAATATTTTAAACACCATATGTGTTTGTGGGTTTTTTCCACAAAAGATAAGGATTTCTTGTGTGGTGTATTCTTGAATGAGTGTCAAATATGTACATATTTATAAAACTTTATTTTCTGGTGTGTGTGTGTGTGAGTGCACAAGTGTGTGTGTGTGTGTTTGATGTTTGGAAGAGAGACAGCAGAGCGGCAGTTCACGAAGCATTCAGGGCGCTAGAAGGCGTCCAGTCACTCCAACCGCATGATGAAAGACTGAGAAACTGAAATGTTTTACACTAACACACACACACACACACACACACACACGCTAAGAAGCTTGTGTGTGTTAGTGTTTATTTTCTGTGCTCTTGGAGTGGTCTATCCAGCTAGCCGGGCTGTTTCTGACGTGTGATTAATGCATGTGATATTGGAGCCCAAACTGAATTCTCCAGGATGCTATTGTTTTCTTATTTTGCTCCAAATGAAAATAGGATATTTCTCCCAACTCATTCTATCGCTCAGCTCACCAATCGATGCCCACAGCCAGCTGAGAGCGAGCTGCTGTGCGTGAGCAGAGCTTGATTTATGTTTTCAAGGCAATTACTATAAGTCGTCCCTGAAAGAAGTACTGTTTTCCACTGATGAAGGCAGTCTTGCTTTTTAATTTCATTTTCTCAATTATGTTAACTAAAGTGTAACAATTAATCTTGTTTTGTTGCTGAAGTCTGCATGTATTCTGCCTTTTTTTAGAGCAGCAGTCTGCTGATGGACTGATGTATGCTTTCTAGGCCTATATATATACAGTATATATATATGAAAACAGATATATATTCATATCCACCTGCTCATACATTCAGCAGTGTGTAAGCCTCTATGAGAAAATCCTCATGGGGTTGTGTGTATGCATTTGTGATTTATTGATCTGGTTTCTTTTAGCAGTGCAGCATTCTGAGCAGTCATTCACCTTTGTTCTCCCTCCCTGTACCCCCCTCTTTCCTTTCTTTTCTTTCAGTTCCTATTGAGCTCGTAGGACAAGAGCTGAGGTAAGGAAACACCTTCATCTTTGTACTGAAGCCTTTCATAAAGTTCTTTTATGTGTGCCGCCGTGCAGCAGCCCCCCAGCAGTCATACAGTAGCGGAGCTCCTTTAGACAATGCTGCATAATATTAGTTTTTACTCCTTATTATCAGCACTTTTCAGCTCATGGTCAGTGCCTCCAACATGCCACTATTGATTTCCTGCAGCCTTGTACTGTTTCCTGCTATGAGCATACAGTAGCTGTGATAAAAGAGCTGTGTGATCTTTTTTCTTTCTGATGGAAGCGCGAGCAGAGAGGACAGTGAGGGCTGATTATGTCGTTTTCTCTGTTGGCCTCACAGTAGTTTCCCACCCAGTCAGCATCTTTTGGGACCAGGAAGTCTCTTCTCCCTCTCCTTCTCCTTGTTCATGGCTGTAAATGAGACCTGCGTGTGAAACCTGTCCGTGGGCCACATCCGACCCTTTAGATGTCCTGGCTCATGTAAAAATCAAAAATCAAACATGCATGAAATGTTAATCAATAAATGAGTCTGAAGATGTTGCTTTTATTTTGAGGAAATGGCTGTTCTATCTATATGAGCAAACTCTTCCTAGCAGTACAGAACCTTTCTGCTCTGTACCAATAAACAATGTTACTCTACAAACCTTTAGTTTATGTGCAAAAAAAAAGAAAGACATACTGTAAAGGTGAGAGAAACCCAGTCAGAAGGAACCCAATTACAATTGTCAGATTAAACATACAGTGGAATATACTGACTCATAGTACTCATATAGTACTCATTTTATCAAAATAAATTAAATTTCTATGCCTTTTAAACTAAATGTGTATTCCATTTATAAATGCAAAGCCTTTGAAATGTTCCATCTTGCTTTCAATATCTGGTTTAAAGTTCCCTCCAAAATATTTTTTCAGTGAAGCTACAAAGTTCTTTAAATGGATAGAAAAATCCAGTTTAAGTCAATTCTGTTATTATTTCACACCAATGTTTAGGTTCAACGTTGCAGCTAGTTTAGAATTTTGAACTCCCCTAGGCTCAGCTAATACACTAAAAAATTCTATTATCATAAAGGGGACAAGCAAAAAAAAAAAGAAAATCTTTAAAAAGAAAATCATGGTTGACAAAAAAAATCAGTAAAAAAGGATGGAAGAAAACAGTAGGGAAGGCCAGCGAGTGTCTCATTTAAAATGCTAATGCAGCCATTCTTAATAAATAAAATTAATAATAGGGATAATTGGAGTAATAAAGGGCAATTGCTGGGGAAGTTAATGAGAATTAAAATGAGCCATCCTGAGGGGTCATGGCAACCTGAATCAAAAGAAGAGAGAAAAGAAAGGAGTGAGTATGATGATGGTGATGATGATGACTGGTGAAGAGAGGCGAACAGGGGAAATTACAGCAGGTCTCGGCTGATCTTTATCGCTTATAGTAACAGGATATAGGCCAGGGTTGATGTACGACACATAATATTCTGCTTCCCCCGGCTGGATGCCACCTGCATTCATGCATCATGTGTGTCGGCTGGACGGCCGCGCTGCATATCTTCCTTTGTACATGTGCATTTGTGTGACACGTTTGCCCTGTTTACATCTCCTTGCTTTGTTTTCGTTATCTTAATTTTCTTTTTACTGCCTGTGTTTATCACTGCTGCTGCTGCTGCTGCTGCTGCTGCACAGAGACTAAAATGCACTTGTGTCTTAAAGATATATCTAACCTCCATCCATCCCATCCAGCTGCCCCACCCCCGGATGCAATGGCTCCGGCCATATCAGTGGGAGATACTCACGACACAGAAGGTAGGGCAGAATAAACCCACCCTCTGTCTGTCCCCCTCCTCTGTCTGTCATCCTCCACCTGCTGCTTGCCTTTAGAGACAATCAGGGGAAACATGCTTCTTTAGATGAGAAGATCAGTTCAACTAATATGATTAAAATGCTGAAAGAATCAGTGTTAGGGTTCAGATCAGATACAAGAACTGTAACATTGTTGGGGTAATTAAAATCATTTGTTTTGGAGTTTCAAAACTTCAAGAGTTTCAAAAAAAGAGGGGAAAATTCACTTGAGAAGCCACTTACAATCCATCTGAACTACATGCAAATCTAGCTGTAAAGAGACGGTGAAACGGGTCAAAGTAGGCCTTTTGGTGAGGCTACATTCAGACAGGACAAACACACTAAAAGTCTTCCATTCATTTTCCTGGTTTAAAGACTGTGGAAACAGCTTTAAAACAGATGTTTGTGGATGAACAGAGTTTGAAAGGAAGCTATGATTACTGTTGTTTCATAGTAGGCAAAATTTTAGACTATGCAGATTTCAAAATTAATAGTTTGATCTCTGTCACTAAAAAACAAACAAATTTAAACTGAATTAATTTGTTGATTAAGAGTCTATTAAAGCAGAACATGAAAATTGACTCACTTTCTGTCCACAGTAAAAGACTAAAGTAACTTTAGGAAGTATTGTTGCTTTCCATTTGCCCCAGAGTCAAAATGCATGTTTGGAAATATTGTCTTTATGAACAAATATGGAATATCATATTTCAATGACTGGCATCAGATCCTCAGAGTATGATAACCTTTGAACTAAAAGTGGAATTCTACGTTACTCAAAGTTAAACAAATCAGATAATAAGGACTATCCGCTATCACTAAAGATATGGTTCATTGTTAAAGAAAGTGCAAAATTAATTTTAGGTTTTCATTTCATTCTCTTGACTAAAATGTACCAAAAAAGATACAGAACTGACTTTAACTCTAAAAAACATTAATAAATCAGATTTTTGTGCACCATCACTCTAGTAATTATTAAGGTTATAATAATTACTATGATAGGTATTTATTGGTATTTTGATTTTAGCACAGTATGTAGTCCAGAGGACCTTAAAGCACTTTACACTACATTCACCCACCGGTGTTGGTGAGCTACGTTGTAGCCACAGCTGCCCTGGGCACACAGACAGAAGTGAGGCTGCTGTACACTGGTGCCACCAGGGTTCAAACCGACAACCTTCTGGGGAGAAGACAAGCTCCTACCTCTGAGCGGTGCTCACCCAATAATGAGAAAAATGAGAAATGTTTTCATTTTAACCAGTTATAAACCTTTTTACTAAAACCAAAAAATGTCCCGGTACAAATGAGAAAGAATGTAAAACAAAAATGTCAACACCTTGGGGAGTGGAGCTTCGTACTGATACTGAGGATTCACTAAGTCCTCCTTCTCCTGCTGAAGCCATAATGCATCGTATAGTCTATTATCTCCCTACTAATTGTTAGGTATTAATTTATTTCAGTCCGTGTATTCATCATAGCGTCAGGAGGCTCTGTTTACAGTGACAGCATAATGAATTACTCAGTGACACTGGTCACTGTAGCAATGAAAGCGCCACAAGATGGCGCCACAGATAAAACACTCCCCACACTCATCTATTGAGATCAGTGACACTCCTTCAGTTTCCACTCACTGGCCTTCCAAAGAGGTCACTTTCTTTATTTTACTTTCTCTTAAACAGCTGATTATAAAGTGACTTGTTGTGCTTCACTTACCCAAAAACTTTATTTTATTAAAAAGTGTTAAGATTGTAGAAATGGTAGGAAAAATAATGTGATTATTTGGAAGCGAGATTGTAGCCTACATTGAGACCAGTATCAGGTCCATGTTTAATTGTCAAACTAAGCTTATCCGCTCTGCAAACCTACAGGGATTTGCTAATTGTTGTCCCCAATATAAGTATTATTAGCAGTATGCTAATAACATTTCCTTCCACACACTGAAGACAGATTTTTAATAACCAAAGTAATATGTCTAACTTAGTGGGATACAAATAATGAGATGTTTATTTTTGCATTTTTTGTAAAAAAATTTAGCCGTGTCAGCCACATTATATCTTTTGGGCTTTAAATTTTCTAAGTCAATATTGCAATTCTTGGGACATTTCGTAAAAATGAAAGCCTTAAATTATTGCATATTTGGGACATAAGATCACAAAACAACATTCAACAAGTATGACACCAATTTTGGAATGTAGACACCTTGAAACTTCCCAAATCTTACTAAGTGGTTTTATAAGATTCGTTGGTACTCTGAGGCAAATTTTTCTATTCTTAATTGTGAAACCAAGCCACCAGCTTTGACTTTGATAGTCAAACCACTTTCTTTAACACCTCAGTGTCCTGGTCCTTTCTTTTCCTTCTGCGCTAAAATTTATTGTCTTGCTTTAGGTATTCAATATTTATTCATTAAGAAATCAGTTAAATAATAACTTCTTTTCACTGCAGAAATCAAATATTTTAAGTGCCTAAATAAAATAAAATGAAAAAAGATTAATGTACCAGGCAAGCAAGAACAGAATGAAAGCTGAGCGGCTGCTCGCAGCTAAGAAACACTTCAGTCCCAATGTGGATTATAGATGAAAAACAAATGATCCATAACATTTTAATTAAACAGCTTCAAACGTGATGGGCAGCCGGTGGTCTGTGTACTCAGGTCCTGTGTATGGATGAATGCACACACACACACACACACACACACACATTATATCGGTGAAAAGATAAGACTCGTGCAGTTTGATCTGATGTGACGAACTCGACAATGACAATAATCACAGATGATAAACATCTCTCTATGTGTGATTGGGTTGCCAAAGTTCTCACTGAAATAAAAACAACCTCCTTAGATCTTGCTATTTTGATTTACTAGAAACCAAAACTATTTGTCATACGGACAAGCTAAAGCTGTGTTAAATATACTCTCAAATTAAATAATAACATTCATTAAAGGTACTATTACTCTATTACTATTACTATTGCAAAAAGGTCAAGAGGCATAAATCATTTTTTAAGGCACTGCATAAAAAACTTTTTTCTTTAGGGGCAATAAGCTTTAAATCTTAAAAGATAAGACATTAGGCTGTGGTTTGAATGGTTGAGGGTATCAATTTACAAAATAAAATTCAGACGGACTATGCAGCTTTGCACAAGTTACACTAAGTGTTTTGAAGTAATATTAAAAGAAGTATTTACTTCAGTATTTACAGATTACACTGTTTCCCTGGTCTGAATCTGAAGCTAACAGCAGCCAGATGTGATTTTGTCCAGTTTTTTCACTCTTGCTTCATTTCTCCTCCTTCCATTCCACACACCGTCGCCCTCAGAGACTCCATGATGCGGGGGAGGAGGGAGGGTGTAGGTTCACCGGTTTGTGACTCCTCTTTATTGAAGGGAAGATATTAGCTATCTGTTTACATGTGTATTCGTTCAGCAGGCAATTTCAGATGCACTTTGTTTATAGATCGTCCCTCCGTCTCCCTCGGCATCTTGCAGGTGCGAATAAGAGGGAGTTTATTGGATTTCACCCTCTGCTGCCTCGCCCGCCAGCCCGCCTCTCCATACAAGTTGTTCATTAAACGTTCCACTCAATTGGCTGAGATTGGTTTTGATGTCTATAGGAGCGAGCAGGGTGCCACCCGCAGGCCACATGCCATACTGCATGAGCAGCTCCATGCTTCTCAATCTCTGAACTTTGTCCTATATTTTCCTGCTCCTGATAAAGCATGAGCGCTCACAAAAGTTAAAGGTGCACTTCACTCTGGTCCTAACGGTTCTGGTTGTTTTTCCTTCCCTTGCCTCTCATAAGCCTTCTGGCTTGCCCCATAGCCAGAAAGCGCCGTCTAGAGGAAGCTGAACAGGAGCAGGAACAGGACGCGGAGAGGCCCTCCTCCAAGAGGAAGTCCCACCCCCTGAAACTTGCACTGGATGAGGGCTTCAGCGTCGAGAGTGACGGCAGCAGCGAGGCGGAGGAGGAAGCCGAGAAGCATGGAGGGAAGGTGGAGAAGGAGGCCACCGGGCCAAGAGAGGAGGATGAAAAGGATGCAGGTGTGAAGGAGGTGGTCGCCGAGCAACCTGAGCAGAATGCTGATGGACTGATGAACGGGCAGGAGCAAGAGGAGGAGCAGGAGGAGGAGCAGATATCAGCAGGTGATGAAGGTGAGGCCTATCAAACTGAAGGTCAAACAGATACCTTCACATATAGGATAAAAATAAAATAGTTTATTAAAGTTGCTAGAGTCACAAAAAATCTTTCTTGCCTTTTTTAATGTTATGTATGACAAACATTTAAAGGGAATTCTCCTAAACTAATGAAGACAAAATTATTTAGGCTTATTTTACACATAGACAGTGTTCTTCGCTTGTCAAGGAAACATCTGAGAACCGTGTAGGCGTTCATGGACGCTGGTGAATGTGTGAAAAGAGACGTTTTCACTGCAGTTTCTTCACAAAATGTTTAAGCTGAAGAGCTTGGGCAAAGCAAAAACCTGGGCAAACATTTTTCTGTTTTATGAGGTTGCTATAACATTTAGACCATCTCTGAGTTGGATGTCAGCCTGGTTTTCCACCTGTTTTTTCTGACTTTCTAAGTTGAAAAGACAACAATATTCAAATGGACAATGAATCTTTCTTACTTTGTCCTTATAATAATAGTTATTGTTATCGAAGGAGATTTAAGGAAAAAGGAATGTACAAGTGAAATGTACTATCAGGGTAACTTATACTAGTTTGAGCTATTTTCTCTAATAACTGTGAGATTTATAGAGATGATTAAGCAGAACCGGCCCAATAAAAAGTAAAAAATAAATATAAAAATAAATAAATAATAAATACTTATGTCAGGCTATACCTAGAGCTATATTTGGGGGGTGACTCTTCTTTCATATCCCACTGTGGTTTGATGTGCTCTGCATTGAAACACAGCTTGTTTTATGACTAACTAGAGCCAACACTGAAACAAATTTCCTGTATGACCCGATGATGTTTTTATGACACATCAGGCTCTTCACATTTATACAAAGCAAATTGCATTTGGGTTAAAATGATCCAGTATAGAATAACTAGAAAGGTTTTCATTAGTATGTGTATAAAAGTAGATTAATTTGTTAATCAACCTGACTTGCTCTCCTGGGTCCAGCAGGAAGCCCCAAACGCAGGCAGACTTCACTCTTACCTCAGACTAGCTCTGTGAATAAGGCAGGTATGTTCTGTTTCTGGTGACAGCTGCTCAAACCATATCAAGTATTATTTCCATTTGGCCAGAGTAGTGGATGTAGTGGAAAGTGGAAACATGGAGGAAAGTGTGCTGCTCAGAAGAGGCCAAATTAAACCTTTTAACCTGCAAGCCAAATTCTGTGTGAGGTAGAAAAGTAAGGCTCCACATCATCCACCATGGAACATAGTGGTGGCAGCATTATTCTGAGGGCATGCTCTTGTCCAGGAGGGTCAGTGAAACTGATCTGAGTTGATGGAAAGATGGGTTAGGGTAATTACAGGGCAAAATGTCACAGGGTTGAAGGGGGTGAATACTTGTGCAGAGCGTTGTCAGCCAATGTTTAGTGGTTAAACAAGAAGTTTGGATGGTTAAAGCAACTGTGTATGAGCGCTGCGTTTCTTCAGCCTTAAGAAAGTGAAGAAACAAAGTAAGATGAAATGTGTTGCAATACCTCCTGATTACAACTGGATCAATTCTCTCTCTGTCTCTACAAGCTGCTTTAACAAGTGCAGATTCATCACAGCAGGTTGCTTTTACTGCAGAGTCACTTCACAGGCAGCAAGTTGATGCAAGTGATGACAGAGATGTTGCTGACAACAGCTTGATCTCACTGCATGACTCAGACTGCAGTAACCTCTGCTTCTTTGCCTCCACAGAGCAAGAGTGTGTGATCGTGGAGCTGGAGCACCCAGCATCGTCACCTGCTGCCGAGGTGTGCCAGCCTTCCTCCCAGAGCACCGAAGAGGTGGCTGACTCTCTGCTCCACCTGGGCCGGGTCTCTAACGGCCACGCTGTGACCCTGGTTGTGCAGCAGATTGAAGATGTCAGTGTGGCAGATGAAGCGGGTGAAGAAGTGAAGTATGAGCAGGAGGGGGCCATGCATGAGGACGAGGAGGAGGAACAGAGAGCTCTGGAGGAGTCATCTGTTCTGCAGAATGAGGGGGAGAAGGAGGAGGAAGAACAAGGGGACCATGTTAACATGGGCAACCATGTGAACCACAGCAAACAGATCAAAGGTGAGGAGGAGGAGGAGGAGGAGGAGGAGGAGGAGGAGATGGTGGTATCAGTGCAGCAGACACAGGAAACCCTAGGAGAGGATGAGGAGAATGATGAGAAAGACGAAGAGGAGCAGAGGAGGCCTTTCCTCTCCATATCTGATGTGCCAACTGCCGTCCGAACCATCACCAGCACAGCAGCAGCTCAGGGAACACACATCAAGACAGAGAAGCAGGCTCTCCAGGAGGACTACAACAAATACGAGCCACGCCAAGACTTCAAAACCAGCCCTCCTTTAAGCTACAGCTCCCACAGGGCCAGTCCACTGGAGGACTACTTCTCCCTTCCCAGAGTGGAGAACTACAAGATCCATAAGGCCTCATCCTCTCCGGACGTTATCGAAGTGCGATCTGATAAGTCAGAGGAGAAAGACTTTGATGACTTGGATGGAGATGATGAGCGAGATGATGAAGACGACAGTCTCTCGCAGCGTTCCACTGTGACGGACGAGTCAGAGATGTTCGACATGACCAGAGGAAACTTGGGTCTCCTGGAGCAGGCCATCGCTCTGAAGGCTGAGCAGGTGAAGCCCGCCGGGCCCAGAGAGCTGCTCCGTGCTCCAGATCTCCACCACCACAGATACTTTACCATCGAAGACAGACCCAAGCACCTGGACATCATCCGGAAAACCTACTTCAGCAAAGGTTAGCCAGCCCTCTGTGTGTGTGTGTGTGTGTGTGTGTGTGTGTGTGAGTATATATGTGTGTATATATATATATAGATCTATTTTCTATCTATACTCCATATCCTCATTTTCATGGGGTCGCGCGGGGGCTGGTTCCCATCTCCAGCTGTCACCTGAGGACAAATTAGAGAGACCAGTTAACCTGACATTCATGTTCTTTGGACTATGGGAGGAAGCTGGAGTAGCGGAGGGAACCCACGCATGCCCTGGGCCGAGGTGGTGCTGAACTCCAATGCAGGGGGGGGGTTAAAGAGTAACTGACTGATACAGCTCCATCACACAGCCGCAGAGAAAGCTCAGCTGATCGAAATAAGGACTTTACTGCATCACTGTTATTTTTGGTTGTTGATTTATGCACCTGAACAGGGTTGATTCAATTTTCAAAACACTTTTGTTTATATAGCGCCAATTTACAACAAAAAGTCATCTCAATAAAATTATACAAACATTCCAATAAGTTAAAAGTTTTCTATGTAAGGAATCCCAGCAGATTGTGCTGAGTCATTGACGTGAGGTTGTTCCCGGATCGTGCAGACTCCAACCACAGCAATTCCTCAGCAACCCTCATACTGAGCAAGCATGTAGCGACAGTAGAGAGGAAAAACTCCCCTTTAACAGGAAGAAACCTCCAGCAGAACCAGAACCAGAACCTGGCTCAGTACAATAAGGATGCTCTGTGACTTTGAGCATCATCTGGACCAACGCTCCCCATCCAGCAGGGGGCATTATAGTTGAGCAGGGTACCAGACCATGTGGAGCTTCTATGGGGAGAAAAAAATGGTTATGGAGGCAGTACATAAGTTTGGGGTAGAGGAGTTTGATTCCATACCCCACATCTCAACACCCCTGCTTATCTGAGTCGTGACTGAGATCATAGATACGAGACGCTCCTTAAGGTCTCTGGCTCTCCTTTAGAGATGGGGTGTGAAGCTCAGTCATCCAGGAAGGGACTCTTAGTAGAGCTGCTGCTCTCCCACATCTAGAGTCAGCTAAGGTGGCTCGGGCGTCTGCTAAGGATGGACGCCTCCTTGGTGAGGTGTTCGTCCCACCAAGAGCAGACCCAGTCATTGTTTATGAAAGTACAGTTGCATGAAGGTTTAGGAAAACTCCGAAATCTGTAAGAAAGTTCACATCAAACAGATTAACAATGTAGCAAATACACAATGGTGACTCACAGAGTGTTACGTGGACCCTCCCATCTCCATCGTACAATCAATGAAGAGGCTTCAGGTGAACAGACAACGCTGAAGTGTGATGAGGAAGTGCTAAAAGAGAGGCAGAGGAGCTGGCATGTCAAGAGAAGAGGAGGAGGAGGCGTGCAGGTTGCTCCCCAGTGTGGAGTGTTTGTTTCCGTGTGCCTGGGCCTCGTATTTCACTGCTGGCTCACTGCCCACTTGTCATGCTCACGATGAAGCAGCAGTGTGATTACATGCCTGGTAGTGCTGCCCTCTCCTTGGCCCCAGCTCCCTCCTGTGGTGGCGTTCATGTTCTCCTCGTCGCTAATTAGGAGGTGCATGTCTCGTTAACATTCAATTTGAAGGCCAGCAGAGCATTGCACCATCCTCATGCTCCTCTTCCCTCTTTGATGGTACACACATTTCCTGGCCCAGTTGGGAGAATTACCTTGTTTTTATTCTTGTCTAGTTTTTTTTTATCGAGCAAACAATAGAAAACATGAAAACGAGATCAACAGCCACTGTGTCAGTTAAAACAGTTCTATTAAACATCATAAAGATCTGTGTTTCTCCAAGTTCAACAAAGTCTCTGTCCCATGTCTGACTATAAGGGACTCTGTGACTGTAGCTTGGTAGGTAGACTAGATGACTTGTATTTGGAGGATTGCAGGTTCAATTCCAGCTTCCTTCTCTCTAATGTTGATTTGCCCCTGGGCAAGGCACTTGACCCTAAGTTGCCTACCTATCGGTGAGAGAATTTGTAAAGCCCTTTTAGTAGTCAGACAAGAAAAGCACTATATAAGCTCAGTGCACATATTATATGTTAAACTTTGCATCATCAGCGTAATGTGGTTGTAGCGGTTCTCATCTGCCAGGGTAAGCATCTACATCTTAAATTAACCTGGTTTCAGAGTGGCTCCTTGATGAACCCCATATGTGATCTTTATTAAGTGCTAGGTTATTAGGAAGTTATATCTCATTTTGCTGTTTGCTGTGTCATTTTTATATCCCACATAAATAAATGAAATTTGTAAAAACATGAGCAAAATATGTAAATCATAAAAAAGCCAGAGAGCAAAAACCAAAATAAAACACAGAATTATGTTGAGTCAGGATTTCATGGATGCCATCCAAATCTGAATTTAAAAGAAGAATCAGAAAAAGTTCACGAATCATAATATCAATCAAAACTGTTTCACATACAGTTGCTGATGTGAGTTAAACCTGTGGTAGGATTAAAATTTGTTTCAACAATTCAGCCTTGGAATGTAGAAATGAATGTATGATTGAATCTGTTGTAAATTGATTTTATATACCTAAGTAAACTGACTTGAGTTCATATTTAAACACACACAGGACTTTTCAGACTTCTTCAAAAGTTGTGTAGTCAGCTCACTGAGATGAAATACTGGCTGTAAACTAGACTAGCAACCTCAGCGCCTCATCTGGTCAAAATTTGATTACACCCTCCAGGTTCAGCTACATGCTGACATTTACCTTTTAAGGTAACTCACCCCAGTTTAAACCTGAACACATGTGAGCATTTCCAAATGTCGTTTTTACCAGTAGCTTCTCAGTTTGGACTAGAATACTTTGGACTAAAGCGCTATATAAGTAAAGGAAAGATGTTGTTTAAGTCTACAGTCGGAATTATAGGCGTATATCAGCGAAAGTCGAGGTTTTTACACTGCTTTTTTTTTAAACAGTTGTGCTTGCACTGATTGTGGTTACAGCCATCTACTATCATTTGGACAATCTGGAACCTTTCAAATTAAAAAAAATATTTTACCAGTATAATATAAAAAGGTTCAACTTAACTAATGTCAAATGCAGGTTTAAAGAGTGAACAGAACAGGCCTTCCTAGATTTGGGAGAGATTAAAACTTACAAAAATAACACACATAGTTTTAGCCACGCTAATGTTATTTATAAAGCAGTTTAAAACAACTGGAAATGTAGAGGCAGTGAGTTCCATAGCTTAGTGGTAGCCTAATATTTTTAATAAATAACCCTAAAATCAGATTTTCTGGACATTCCAATTATTGTCTTCTGTGTTAATATTTGTAAAAAAGCCTGAGAACATGAACCACTGGGAATATAAGGCATGACATTGTTATTGCTCCCAGAACACTTTTTTATAGGTTTTATGAAGTCTGACAGGAAATTATGGACGGATTGGTGGAGAACTTCATGTCTGTAAACCTACAAAACTGCATCTTAATCTTTGGCAGTATCGGAGAAGCTGACATCCACAGTTTTTCTTATTTCCACTCTTTGGAGTACAGCCAATCAGCAGCAAAGACAATGAATAGCTCCCCTGATTGGCTGATTTGCAAATACAAGCCAATAATGTGTCAAGTAGCATTTGTTGCAGGTACTTCAGCTTCCCAAGCTGTCTTTTCTTTCAGCTATTTTAGCCATATTCTATGAAGCAATCCATGAACAATTCAAAGTTACATTCCAGTGAAAATTCCACCAATACTGAACCATGGAGGCCAACTGGACCTCTCTGTCTGCCCTCTACTGTTAAGATACTGACCAGTATTTTATTGTACACAAACGGACACCGTTTAGAGAAGAAAAAAATAGAACCAAAACAAACTTTTTATGCATCTTGGGAATGTAGGAAGTGGCTAGTGGTCTGTTAGCAGTGAATCTAACCAGAAGTTGAGATGAATGTTTGTCCTACAGTGGTACCAGATTTAAAGTAAACGTACAGTAGACCTCTTTAATCATGCATAGTTTGTAAAGAATGTTCTGATCTCACAAACAAGATCACTGGAAATGTCTCATCACTGTAGCCAGAGGGCACACAACCAGATCCTTCAGAATGAGTACATAATGATCTTTGATGACTTTTACCAAATTACATTCAGGCTAATTCAGAAAACACCTTGTGTGCTTACAGAGATGCACAAGTCATGAAGGGATACAGATGGTGCTGTTGTGGTGCAGTTGTGTGAAATATGTCTGGATTTCATGCTCAGCCAAGCAGACGGTCTGATGGCATTAACCACTCGCTCTTGTCCTCTTTTCTCATCCCACTCTCCTTCCTCCTGCTTGTCCTGTCATGACTCTTTCTTTCTGCCTTTTTCCAGAGAGGCCAGAGAAGAGAGAGAACAAGTGTCCCACGCCGGGGTGTGATGGGACAGGCCATGTGACTGGTCTTTATCCCCACCACCGCAGCCTGTCTGGCTGTCCCCACAAGGACAGGATTCCCCCGGAGAGTGAGTCTAATGTCAAACAGATCTCTAAGCAGAGGAAATTTCACAACGACAGAATCATAAGGCAGCCTACTTTTGGTTATTAAAGGTTTTCTGGATAGGACAATTGTTTATTTTAGTCTCACTTTTTTATTTACTTCATACTTGAAGCATTGAATATTCAGCATAGTGAAGGATGGCAGATCTGAAGAAAGAAGAGAAGAAAGAGCTGGACTTGGGAAAATAAAAATTTTAACATAACAAAAAGAAACGTAGTTGAGATTTATCAGCATGATGGAGAAGCCATAAATAGGTTGAGGGCATGAAACTGTTTAGATCGTGTTTTTTTCTGAATCTGTGATTCTTCTACTCAGTTCTGGCCATGCATGAAAATGTGCTGAAGTGTCCAACTCCTGGCTGCACTGGTCAGGGCCATGTAAACAGCAACCGCAACACACACCGCAGGTACCCCATCCTACCCTTTGTTAATCTGTGTCGTTTACGACTGTTTCTGCTGGTCAGGCTTTTGCACACTGTATGCATTTCCCTTTGCGTATTTGCAAGCACATGCATGTGGGACAGCAAATATGTCAGCCTGCATCAGTGTGATGTCGACGTACTTTGTCAGCAGCTTGGTGTTGTTTTAAAATTCATTGACTTTTCTGGTCCTCCATCCTTCCAGTCTCTCCGGATGTCCGATCGCTGCTGCAGAGAAGCTTTCCAAGACCCACGATAAGCAGCAGCTCCCTCCGCCAGGCAGCGAGCAGCTCAAAGGAAGCCCCAACGACAGGGTGCTGAGGTGGGTCATCAAATAAGGATCTGAGTGCAGAGGACCAAACTGGCAGGTTAAGCTTCCCTACAGATTTTTGGGATTCTGCGATATTCAATCATTTTTATTGTAAGATTTTAGATTTTGACCAGAGTTTGCAAATTTACAAAACTTGGATATAAAAATGTAAAAAACTGGTATATATAACTGGTACTAATAATATTAGCATATAAAGAAAATGCAAAGTGAAAGGTGAGTTGTAATCTCCCATGTATTGATACTGAAAGGTTTTGGTTCAAACATCAGTCATACAATCAGATGAAAAATAAATGTAATTTTTATTTTGTCTAAAACAGGAAGCACATGTTTTTTTCTGAAGTGACAAAAAGGATAACTTGAATGTGTATCAAAAGCACTCCACACCAAAGTACTGCATAAATAGAGACCTTGTATTTGACCACCAGTGTAGTGATGTTTCCTGGTGATCTACAGCAGCAGGCTTGTGACTGATATATGAAAAGCCAAACAGCAGAAAGGCAAATTTATGGTGTGGAATAAATTCTGTTAAAGATTTAAAGTTTGTCATGTCTGCATAACTACTTATTTTGCAAGATGATAAAGCCAAATTACTAAAATTAAAACAAACATTTTATTTCATGTTATATTCTAACAGAATTCATCTTAATCATCAAATATTTTTTGGGGTTGCCTCAGTTTTTGTCTCTAAATTTTTCTGTCCAAACGACTGAAAAGTAACCTACATTTAGTTATTTTTCTTTTCGCTTGTCCCAAAAATTTGCCAACCTTTGAATCCCAAACTGAGCTACTGACTAAACTTTGATCTAGGTCTATTATTAAACTTCCAGTAAAAATACAATTACGTTTTTGAATGTTTTTTTGACTCCATGAGTTTGATTACCTAAATCCTTATCCAAATCAGCTTTAGGGTCATATCAATCCATATTTTATCACAATAAAAGTATAGATACAGTTCAAACTGAATAAAGAGAAGTTTACTTTATGATGTTTCACCAAAGGACTGAAATACTTCTGTCATCGAGCCCAGCTGTGGCTTCAATATAGCTCCTCAGAACCAGTGGGTGAATGTCTAAGTGACTGAATGTGTTCTGTGGTCATCTGACTAAATAAGCGCTATACAAATGCAGGCCATTAAAAAATGGCAAGGCAACTTGGAATGTAGAGCACATTTTCAACAACAAAGCCATTCCAGATAAGGGGAGCATAGAAACTGGAAGCTGCTTCTCTATGTTTAGTTCTGATTCTAGGGATAATTAGTAAACTAGAGTTGGAAGAGTGGTCCGGGGGGGTTGCTTAATTCAGTTTATTTGTATAGCGCCAATTCACAACAGATGTCATCTCAAAGCACTTTACAAAAAAAGTCATTCCAATACAATTTTACAAAAATTCCAAAAAGTTTTCTATGTAATGGATCCCAGCAGATTGCATTGATTCATTGACGTGAGGTTGTGCCCAGATCATTCAGACTCGACCAGAGCAATTCATCAGCAGTCCCTCATACTGATCAAGCATGTAGCGACAGTGGAGAGGATTATATTCCCTTTAACTGGAAGAAACCTCTGGCAGAACCAGAACTAGAACCTGGCTCAGTACAAGCGGTCATCTGCCACGACCGTCTGGGGATCTGAGAAGACAGAGAAGAGACACCAAAAGAACTGATGGAAGAGTACTTTATATATTAAAGAAAGTAAAAAAGTTGACAATAGGAAAAGGAGGATGTTTGGTCACTGGGAGCATCATCTGAACTAATGTTCCCCATCCACTAGGGGGTGTTGTAGCTGAGCGGGATACCAGACTAGGTGGAGCTTCTATGGAGAGTAAAACACTGAGAGAAAACTGGGTTAACAATTGAAGTCCATCCATCCATCCTCTTCCGCTTATCCGGGGTCGGGTCGCGGGGGCAGTAGCTTAATCAGGGAGACCCAGACTTCCCTCTCCATGGCCACTTGGGTCAGCTCTTTGGGAGGCATCCTGACCAGATGTCCGAGCCACCTCAACTGGCTCCTATCAATGTGGAGGAGCAGCGACTCTACTCTGAACCCCCTCCGGATGACAGACCTTCTCAACCAATCTCTAAGGGAGAACCCAGCCACCCTACGGAGGAAACTCATTTCTCATGTATCCGTGATCTCGTTCTTTCCGTCACCACCCAAAGTTCGTGACCATATATTAAGGTTGGAACATAGATCGACCGGTAAATTGAGAGCTCCTTAAATTAATTGGTAAACTCCTCCACTTGAGGAAGGACCTCATCCCCGAACCAAAGAATGCACCCTACCCTTTTCTGGCTCAAAATAATGGTCTCAGATTTGCAGGTGCTGATCCTCATCCCAGCCGCTTCACACTCAGCTGCGAACCGCTCCAGCGAAACCTGTAGATCACGTACCGATGAAGCCAACAGGACCACATCATCCGTGAAAAGCAAAGACCCGATATTGAGGCCACCAAAAGGGACCACCTCAACACCTTGGCTGCGCCTAGAAATCCTGTCCATGAATGTTATGAACAGGATCGGTGACAAAGGGCAACCTTGGCGGAGTCCAACTCTCACTGGAAACGAATCCGACGTACTGCCGGCAATGCGAACCAGACTCCGACACCGGTCATACGGGGACCTAGCAGCCCTTATTAAAGGGCCTGGTATCCCATACTCCTGGAGCACCCCCCACAGGATTCCCCAAGGCACACGGTCGCACGCCTTCTCTAAGTCCACAAAACACATGTAGACCGGTTGGGCGACTCCCACGCACCCTCCAGGACACTGCCGAGGGTGTAGAGCTGGTCCAGTGTTCCACGACCAGGACGAAAACTGCATTGTTCCTCCTGAATCCGAAGTTCAACTATCTGTCGGACCCTCCTCTCCAGAACCCCTAATTGACCTTACCAGGGAGGCTCAGGAAAAATAATTGAAGTAATTGCAGACAATAGATCTGGAGAGTAGTAGAAGAGAAAAAGAAGAGAGAAGAAAAGTGTTCAGTCTGTCCTCCGTCAATCTAAGCCTATAGCAGCATAACTACAGAGATAACTCAGGATAACCTAAGCCACTCTAACTATAAGATTTATCAAAAAGGAAGTTTTTAAGCCTAGTCTGGAAAACAGACAGAGTATCTGCCTCACGGACTAAAACTGGGAGCCAATGGAGAGAAACTAAAACAGGAGAAATGTGATCTCTCTTTTTAATATTCATCAGAACTCTTGCTGCAGCATTTTGGATCAACTGAAGGCTTTTAATTGCACTTTGTGGACTTCCTGATAATAAGGAATTACAGTAGTCCAGCCTCGAAGTATCAAATGCATGGACTAGTTTCTCTGCATCACTCCTGGACAGGATGTTTCTAATTTTAGCAATATTCTGGAGAGAAAAGAAAGAAATATTAGAAACCTGTTTAATATGGGATTTAAATGTCATGTCTTGGTCAAAAATTACACCAAGTTTCTTTACATTATTACCAGAGGCGAAATTAATGCCATCTAGATGAAGTGATTGATTTAGCAGTTTCCTTTTTAAAGGTTCTGGTCCAAAGACAACAACCTCTGTCTTGTCTGAGTATTTAGAAGTCTGTTCTCTGAGCTAAAGGTGAGCCAGTGTAAAGATGTTACTGGGAGTTTCTGTACAGTGAGGATAAAAACGTGCACACTCCATAGAGCCATAGAATATTGCATACATGGAGCACAGTGCCATCTAAAGACTGGGCATACGTACTACATCGGTTTCAACTAAATCAGATTGTGCGCCCTGTCTTGTAAGCTCAGTGTTGTTTTCACCTAAAAATTCAAACAAAAACAGCAACGTTGTCATGTAAACCACCCATTTGACAAGGTTTGCTGCTCCTCCCTTGACCTTAGCTACAACATGCAAAGATCATCTGTATCTATGGTACAGTATTATTAGTCCTACAAACTAATTGATTCTGTCACTTTAAATGGAAAAATCTCTTTATCTTTTCTCATCCCTCCAAATCAGCTTAGCATCAAGATCACAGCAGAAAGAATGATAATTATTACCAATCAGACATCAGTATTATGCTCTCCCACACTGGTATTTTAATTAATAATGCAGCTGATATACTAATTAGGAAAGTTATAGGGGCATTGCAGGGGGATGGGAAAAAATAATTGCTTTCCTTGAGGAAAATCTCACTAGTTGGACAAAGCATTGGATTAAAACATAATAAGGCTCTTTTTGCTTTCCTTCTTCAGATTGTTATGTAAATTAGCTTGCTTCTCTGCTCCATGTATGCTGAATTCCTGATGTAGTCTTCATTGTAATGGCATTCATGTTGATTTGATTTAAGACAAAAGAAATCCTCTGTGATCAGTAGTAGAACATTTTTATTTTCCTGTGATGAACATCCTCCCTCACACTGTAGGCCAGGTCATGGAGCTTATTATGAACATATATGGTTAGAGACCAATCACTGGGAATAATATGACCATATCACATTTGCAAAGAATAACAAGAACAGAAGAAAAGAAGAACACATTTTTTTTTCTTTCACTTCCTCTCCCTTGTCTATCGGCGGATTTACGCCAATGGGTTCGACAAAAGGAAAAGAAGAAGGCTTAAGGCTCATAAATTCCATGCTGTACAACATGCAAATGTGCCCTCTGCTGATAAGAGAGCTTTTAATCCTGCCGCACTCCTGCTAAGTACACCGGTGCTCCTATCTGTAGGATAGTCTCTCATTCCTTTCACCCATTCTTTTTCTCTTCTCTCTACACAATCACTTTGCTTTAATGTCTCCTTTTTGCATCAGTCCCTTTTCTATTTGTTGTCTTCTTTCCAGTTTATATCACGCTTAATCCCTTTCTCCAAACAACTTTGGTCTGATGTCCTCTTTCTCCTGTCACTCTGCAGGCCTATGTGCTTCGTGAAGCAGCTGGAGGTGCCCCAGTATGGCAACTACAGGCCCAATATGGCACCCTCGACACCTCGCGCAAACCTGGCCAAGGAGCTGGAAAAGTACTCCAAGGTCTCCTTCGATTATGCAAGCTTTGACGCCCAAGTGTTCGGGAAACGCACGCTTGCTCCAAAGATGACCACCAGCGAAACTTCACCTAAAGCCTTCAAAAGTAAGACTGGACAGCTGGTTGCTTTTCTTAGATGGAAGTTGATTATCAGGGGAAAAAATCTATAAATAAGAAACACCAAGCTGTAGTTTTGGGTGGCTTATCATTCATCATATTTACAAATTAAGTGAAAGACAATATCCGGTTAGGTAAAAGGGAAAGTTCTTGCATCTGCATATACAAAATCACTAATGCCTTACGTTCGTTTAGATTCTCAGTAATCCATAACATGATCATCTTGTGACTTTAAATAAATGCAGCTGGACTTTTCTTGCTTGAAATTATCCAGGGCCTTAGCTAATTTCACCGGCTAGTAATTAAACCATGTTTGTGTTGGCTGCACTCGGTGCTTTACATCAAAAATGACTTTATAGTTTTCTACTTTTTCATAGGTGGGAAAAGCACAAAGTGTTACTGCTTTTTGTGAACTGTCCATGAAAAAAGAAGAGGTTTAGCCACCTTTGATTAGAAAACTGATGTTTTTCAATGACAAAAACAGTCTAGCACACGCCAAAACCAAATTAGTACCTTTAGCTAAATCTATTCAATACTGAGATCAACCCGTTCTTTCTTTAATTATTGCCAAAAACAACATGCAACGAGTTTTGATGGAGAATTATTTAATAGTTTTTACTTCAAGTTAGTAAGTTTTACAGCAACAGATACAGTCAAAAATGAATCATTTAAAGTCTCACCATGATTTGATAACTTCACGTTTTCTTCAGCTACCTCCTTAGTCTGTTTCTGCATGTATATAATCAGCTGATACTAATTACAGTATCACAGTCTACTGTTACAGCCAAATTCAAGAATGTGTGATATAAACTCCCCAGCCATTTTTTGGGGAGAGTCCTTTAGCTACTTGTTACCACAAATAGAGAATCAGTCAATCAAATGGCAGAACCTGAGTCCACCTGTGGCCTCTAGATGTGGTGGAGACACCTTGTTGAAGTTCCAACCAAGCTTCAGAATGGAGTAGAGAAGGATTTTAAGGGATTTTTTTAAATGTGCCATGCTTGTCGGTACCAGGTGGGATCAGATTTTCACACACTACCTTTTTCAGGTTGTGGTATGAAAAAGAGAACATGTCCAGTGAGCAACTGCTGTGTAAAAAGAAAATATCTCAGTGAGGTCAGAGGAGATTGGTTGAACTGCTTGAAGATGACAAAAAGCCAAGCATAGCTCAACCAGTCTTTAGCCCTTTACTCCCTGTTCAACCACTTCTCCTATGAGCTGAGAACAGGCAGCTGAGGCTTTTTCTCACAGGTTCATCAACACGAAACAGCGACAGACTGGAAGAATGTTGCTTGGTCTTAAATTCAGCATTTAGGCCCAGAATTTGGTGCTAAAAGCAGGAAATCATGGGTCAGCCCTGCCTGTTGGAAGCCTGGTTCAGAAGACAATGCCGGCAGAAGAGAGCCTTTTGGTCATTTATAGGTGGTCAGCTTTTCACTACGCATTTTAAATATTGTTCGAGGCTCAGCACACATTTCATACATCATGATGACATCACCCTCTGTTGTGGCAAGGCAATATTACCATCAAGACTTCTAACAACAATAATGCTACATCTCTGTAGCATATTCATAACACACACCATGCCGGAGATATTACACTAATACGCTGGCATGGTGTGTCTTTTTAAAACCGCTAATGACTGCGGCTGCTGATGGTGGTGTAATGTTGGGGGATTTTTGACTCTTAGGTCAGAACATCTCATATATGGATGTGTTACCTCGTTAAAGATGGGCCATAAAGAATTCAAATTGCTTGGATGGAAGAGGATGGTTCAACAGGTTTCGGTCTATCATCCGTTTTTCTACCCTGCTATCTGGCTGTCGCAGAGGATTGGGGTGTCTGAGGGGTTAGTCCTATCTCCAACGCACATTAGACCCACGGTATAAACAATGCCAGCTAGAGCAGTTAATAAACACTCAAACATGGGTCTAAAGTAGGAATGGAACGATAACATTTTGTTCAAACCCATACGGTACTGATCCTTGGATCTGAGTACTTGCTGATGCCCAGTACTGGGGCTGTGTTGAAAGAAAATTTTATCGATTCTTTTAAAAATTCTAAGAATCGAATCGATTTACAAGTTCAAAAATCAGTATAATTGTTTAACATAGCTTGTCCTCTTTTACAGCTAAAATTAAAAATCCTTAAGGTTTAGTTCTGAAAGTGTTAATACAGGTTTATCCTGGTAAACTGTTACTCACCCAGTTTTAAGTCATTGAATTACAGGCGTATAATTAAGATAACAGCTCAATAGCACTCACCAATATCTATATCAAACTTGATCCGATTCGGATCGGCTCGTGCTAATCAACTCTAACTCTTGAGAATACTATATGTGATATTTCTACGACACAAAAAATGCAATTAACTGGAGGACAGGTTTTATTTTCTTTAGTGATGCACGATACTGATATATTTTAATGTATTTGTACTGGTGTCTATTAGCAGAGAAGAGAAAAAAATAAAACCTGTCTTCCAATTCATTGCATCTTTTTGTGTGGTAGAAGTATCGGCATTGGTACTTGGTATCGGCAAGTACTCATATCAAAGTGACGGTTTGAAAAAAAGTGATATTGTTGCATCCTCATTTTCTTCTCTGCTATTTACAACAAATGATGCTGAATAAGAGTAAAAAAAAAAAAAAATGTAAAGTGAAAAATATAACTTTTCTGTGAAAATGTTGCAGAGTTTCCACATTTTAAGAGTCGGTTCATAGTAACGGTTAACTAACCAATACGATAAGCGTACAGTAGAACGGTATCAGCCCGATAACCGGTACCAGTATCAGTATCGGTGCATCCCTAGTCTAAAGCTATTCTTACAATCAACATTTTACAGAAATTCTCACACTGTAATTCATTTTCTGCTGTTTTGTTGTTTAGAGTTTGTCAAAGTTTCTAAAAGTATTTTCTTTTTTTGGGCTTGGTCTTGTAATTTAAATGTCCGTTATGGGATTTGTGTGGGATTCTGGACTTTCTTGCCTTCGTTGTCAAACACTCCTGTCTCTCCTTCTGCAGCCAAGCCCTCGTTCCCCAAGTCAGCCTCTCCCAGCCTGAGTCTCCACGCCTACGGGAAGAGCTCCACCCTCCCCTACGACTGCTCCCATGATGCCGAAGCTGCTCACATGGCTGCCACCGCCATCCTTAACCTGTCCACTCGCTGCTGGGAGAAACCTGAGAACCTCAGCATTAAACCACTAAACAAAGTACACTTACGTTAACAATTCCTCTATTATGTCATATTCTTCATGTTTTACAGCAGTTATTAATTCAGTTGAATTTAGTTTATTTATGTAGGACCAATTCACAACACATGTCAAGGTAATTTAGGCAAAGTAGAAAATGAAAGCCGCATATGCTCTCATCGACACTCTAAGCTTATTTAAACATTTCAAGTGCTGCCCCGGTCTTATTTCTAGTACTTTATCAGAAGGATCATTAGCTGAGTGTAGTTCAGATGAAATATTTCAGGCCACAGCTGGTGAGATTGGAAGGGATAGCAGTGGGTGTGCCATTCTCTCTTGTTCACTTTTTTTTCCTTCTCCATCATCTCCACATGAATATATCATCAGGAGGCATTGGCTTACAGCAACAGGATGGTGTTGAGATTCAGTTGCATCACCTCTCTTATCCTCTTTCATCGTTTCATCCCTCCATCCCACACACTTTTCATGTTGTTATTGAATTTGGCTGACTGCCAGTTCCCTGGATTACTTTTCCACCAGGTAGCCTTTTTTCATTATCTGCTGGATGGATCTCCCCCTCTGCTTCTCCACCCCCGCCACTCTTTCTTTAATTTTCTCTTAGCATCCATTTTTACTCTATTTTATCACCATCATCTTCTCCCTATCCAAGGTGCCCATTTTTCCATCTATGTCTTTATTTTTTTCTACTGCTAATTTCTCTCTGTTTGCACAGGAACATTATTATTACAGTATCACGTTCCCCCATATTGTGATTTTGGATGGCCTTTTTGTTTCACTGAGGAGAGAAAGTGACTGCTTTATCATTTTTTTGAATTCCTAATATGGTTTTAGGGTGATAAAAAGAAAATCGGTGTTTCTGGCAGCTAAACAAACCAGGGTGTTATTCATCGAGGCACTGATCCAACAGCAGGCTTAGCAAATCAGCTGGGAACTGATCTGGAATCAGAGTCAGTTCAAATCCAATGCTAAAACGCCGCAACACTGTGCTCATCAACCTGGGACGTGTCTGGGAACTGTTCCAGCCCGCTTCCTTCCTCTCACAATGCTTTAATATTTTTAGATCTTGACTGGTCTGTATGAGAATCATTTTATATGCCTACTGAAAACAGCTTGCCCCCCCCCCCCGTCTGTTTCTGTTCACCTGCCAGCGCTAAAATGAAGTGCGGAGTTTTCAAGCACCGTGTCGCTACTGGCACCAAAACACCTCAGAGAGCAGAGTTGGCATTCTTCAGCAGTTGAATCTATCTGAAAAAGTGCAAAGCACTGCAGCAGGACTAAATAAGGACTTCTTTGGTAGCAGGTTGAAAGACAAAGTTTAGAAAAGATTTAAAAAAAGAAAGTTAAGGTTGATACATTTATCAATTTACATATCATATTGAACTAAACTTAAGTACAGAAGACGTCTAGAACCACTCCAAACAAACAAAAAGTAGTCATTCTGACATGAATTCCAGAGTTTTGTTTTCTCATAAATCTTAGAAAAAGTCAGAATCTTTTTTTGTCGTGTGCCTAATCATCTTTCTGCTCCTTTAAATGTATAAACCCTTTTGTTTGTTTAACAGTGTAATCCTAGTATATTATACAACATAGTGATGCAGCAGAAAATGTTAACTAAATAAAACATAAGCTAAGAATGCATCCTGCTAAAATCCTGAGCTTAGATTGCTTTTTGTACTATAAATAGTTATTTTTCAATTTCAATTCAATTCAGTTTATTTATATAGCGCCATTTCACAACAGATGTCATCTCAAGGCACTTTACAAAAGAGTTACAAAAGAGTTATTACAATACAATGTTTAGTGTAGAAATTACAGAACCACAGAAGATTGCGTCGTGGAATTCTCAGCAATCCCTCATACTGAGCAAGCATGCAGCGACAGTGGGAAGGAAAAACTCCCTTTTAACAGGAAGAAACCTCCGGCAGAACCAGGCTCAGCACAAGCGGTTATCTGCCGCGACCGTCTGTGGCTTGGAGAATACATAACAGAGACACAGAAAGAGCAATAGAACTGATGCACAAGTTTGTTGCAGGACGTGGAGAATTTTCCGTCACTGCAATGCCATCTTAGTCAGGGTCGTCAAGCAGGGCTAATCCGGAGCACCTACTATAATAGAAAACAGGTTAGTGCTTGAATTGACAGCACATCATGCAGTTGGGGAGAAGTAGGAGAGAAAGTAGGAACAGACCCTAATAATGTCCTCCAACAGCCTAGCCTAAAGCAGCATAGCTACTAACATTAACCTGTCTCCTAGCTACTAGGAGACCTGGCTACCAACACTCTGTCTGAGTCCTCCTGACCCGTGGACGGTGTAGGGCCGGTAACGGCCCCCGTCATGCCGGGGTCTTCTCGGAGTCGGGTTGTTTGAGAATGCAGCCCAAAGTGGGTGGTAAACTCCATCTAAGGCTAAATACCGGCACGAGACCGATAGTCGACAACTATCTTAAGGAAAAATAGACAGAACTGAGAGGACAGAGTTGAAGGGGACGAGAAACGTTTAAGAGATAAATGGGTGGGGTCCGCACAGTCTGCCCGGGGGATTCAACCCGGCAGGTAATGGGCGGCCACACTGTGCGGGAGGATCCCCATTGAGGGAACCCTTCTCCTTTTCATAATTGCTGTTTACATAATTACTGTTGAGGTAAATACACAGCAAAGGAACAATGATAGAACATTATTTGTCCCAAAAAGCTAACTAGTTAGCTGGGAGTTTTACCCTGATACACAATCTAAAGCTATTTCTTTCAGTAGTTTCTTATTCTGTTTAGAGCAACAAGAGTTTATCTCCTGAACATAGAGACCATTATAGGCTTTAATGAATTTAACATAATTTTGAAGGTGGGTTAGCATAACATATATACACTGATCATAGATGCGGTTGATTTCCTGCCAGAGATTTTGTAAAGCACAACTGCCAATATCAATTATCGTCTCATTTCTCCGTAAGAACTATAATCAACATCTAAATATATTTGATTTTGTGCCTTCTTTCTGGATAAACTTAAAATTGAACTAATGATGGTAATGATGATAATAGTAACAGAGAGCAGGTATTTATTGAGAGCAGCAAACGATACAGAGCTGTCTACTTGCATCACTGAAAATATACAGTGAAATCTTCCAGACTATCAAACTGAAATGTATGTAGATAAAGGCCAGCTACAAGAGTTACAACATATTTCATCTAGTATTTTATAAGACAGATAATAGGTCAGTGACTTTTCAATTTTCTTTTTTGCAGATACAGTAATTAATGATATATTCCTTTCCTTTTTTGCTGTTGTATCTAGCCTAAATGATGATATAAATTGAAAATAAAATGATGATAGTTCAGATTTTTTGTCACTGGTTACGTTTTTAAATCACTCCTCAAGTTAATGTAACTATAACTTCACATCCATAAAATATAAGCCCTCTTTCTAGAAGATTTGACTGAGGTAGAACCATATATGGTCACCTGCCAATTTCTGTTTGCATCTCTATTAAAAACAGAAATTTCGTCTCACAGATTAGACATGATAAATATCTCCTTCATCTACAGCACATAAATAGTAAAGACAGACTGTTTTAATGAAAATTGGATAAATTGAGGAGCAGCTAATGCGTCTACCGTAATTAATAATGTAAAATGCACATTTGAAAAATCCTGTAATGACTTGTTCCATTCAGCAGTGTTTCTATGCTGTCCCCTCAGGAATTGGACATTGAGGTGGATGAGAATGGCACGTTGGACTTGAGCATGAAGAAGCCTATTAAACGGGAGGGCAGCATGTCTGGCACCAGCCCTGGGGTTCGTTCTCCAGATCCCTCTTCATCCTCCTCCTCTTCGTTCCATCATAGTGGAAACAGTGGAATGACATCCCCAAACATTCATACATACAAGCAGGAAGACTGGGAGGGGCCATTGGATTTCACCAAACCCCACCGCCAAAGGGAGGAGGAAACAGACGAGGTCAGTACAATTAGACAGGAGCTTACAAATACACTGTATTTCCTGCTACGTTTGTCACAGAGGAGCTATTGCAGCATAAATAACAACAGACAAAACAGCCCTGAAGCCTTATGAATGAAAAGTTCTTGTTTACATCATTTTCTTTGTCTAATCGCCTTTTCCTATTTCCTGTCCCGCTTATCCTCTTTCTATTATTCATTTATTTCAGTGAAATGCAAGAGTTACCATGAAGTTAGAACATTGCTCTGTATAACAGAGGTGGTGTGTCAGGTGCATTGCACCATCCAGGATTTGGCATATGCTAATTTTTACTGCTTTGAACTTTTTCAAAAGAAATATAAAGGGCCTTGGATGTAAATTTTTTATGAGGACACTTAGCATTTGGAAACATTGAGTCTACAAAAGGATAAAAGGGGGTCGTGTATCCTTGGAGTTTTCCAAAAGTTTTTTTTGTGCTTGTTTACATCTATGCAAAGTTTTTCATGGAAACAGTCATCGATGTTCTGCTGGTGTTATGCTTTTAGATGGAGCATACAGGCCAGTCGTACGTCTCATCCGACCCAGAGGACTGTGACATGATGCAGGACGCTCTGGAGGACAGGAAGTATCCAGGAGAGGTCACGACCCCCAACTTCAAAGTCAAGTTTCAGCCCAAGGACACCAAGAAAGAGTTGCTCTCGTAAGTGGCGATTAGGCAAATGTATAACAGATGTTGAGCAGGTTTATTATGGCAACCTCTTATGACATCTTAGCAGTCTAAGGAGTAATACAGCTCAAACTCAAATTTGAAACAGCTTTGTTTTTGACTATGATTTGAACAAAGTAATAAAACAACTTTCAGAAGAAGAATGCTGTTACACCTTATGAAGTCCAGACTATAAAAATTTTATTCAGCAGCCCAATTGGTTTATATTTTAATCAAAATTTATAAATAGAAATTATTTAAATTAAAGCTGCACTTTCACATAATTAGAGGTTCATCAGAAATAGCTTTACAGATATAATGATATCATAATAATAATAATTTCTCTATCCATAATCACATAGACATAGAATGTACAAGCTCAGATCAATTGATACCAAATTCACATGCGTGATTCACAGCTGCTATCATTAATAACTCAAACCAGTTTTTTGGCTCTATCAGAGCAGGGTCATTTCAAACGAGAACCTTCTCTCATTTAATTTTTCCTCCCTGTTAAAAAGAAAAAGATTCTTTTCCTTGCCAGATTTCTTTTATTGAAGAAATAAAAACAAAATGGACATAAAATGTTAGGCGTTATAAAGCAGCATGTGAACATCTTCCCTGTCAACCATAGCTAAAATGTGCCTATTTCATTGACTGTTTCAGAGAAAGAGTATGTCAGCGTGCTAGGGCTGTGGCGCTGCTAGCAATGACTAAAAACAAACTTAGATATTTGTTGCAACACTTTCCCAACTTCAAAGCTTATGAAACTTGTAGTAACTCTATATTTTAAATCCTAATACAGCCAATACAAACATTTCAGCATAGCTGGACTCCAAACATCTGGATCAAAGCAACAGCTGAGAGAACTAGAAGTGATTAACCAAAAATGTACAGAAACTGAAATATATGACTGTAACCATGTCATTTTGCTCAAAAAAAGGAGAGATCTCTATAGTTTGGCGATGCTCACGTCCCTCTATCCAGTCTGTATCCCATACAGTGATACAGACTGGATAGGGTGGAGTCACATGACCAGTGTTGGGCAAGAAATTGTAATATATTTCACATTACTAGTTACAATGTCAGAAATGTAATATGTTTGCATTACATATTACTGTCTTAAAAATGTAACTGAGTTACACTACTTTAAGTTACTTTTGGCAAAACATCTTAAATATCTAACACAACTTCTAACCACTGTAACTTCAATGTACATTTTACACAAGTGTCACACCACAAATACTGTATTTTAAACACAATTTTATTCAAATTAAGTCTCTAGTTCCTTTGCATGCCTTCTATTTCATGGTAATGTTTGTTAAATGTAATCAAAAGAAGGTGCTGAAAGTGCTCATCACAAAGATGGTTGACAAAGATTAGATGTCTGAAGTCTTACAGCAGATGGTTAGGAAAACAGTGTGAATAATAATGTACAGTCGGATCTTTTCCTCAGCCGTCCTGATTCTCTGATGTTTTAGTTTTTAGCAACAGGAAGTGGATCTTCTTCTATGGTATCCAACTTGATTTGTTCTGTTTCATTAGTTGGCCAGAATTTTTTTTTTAAACGCAATTGTAACTTGAGTTACTGACATTGTAACTAGTAATATGTTGCTGTATATTTTGTAAGTAATGCATTACATTACTCAGTTACTGAAAAAAGTAATATATTCCTGTAACTAATTACCTTTGTGATGCATTACTCCCAACACTGCACATGACTATTTGTAGTCATGTGACTCCGCCCAATCTAGCAGTGATGTCAACCAAGCTTCTTTTTTTTTTGCTATATTAAGTCACTTTTTAGACTCCTGTAGCGATTCTTTTGAAAAAAGTGACTAGCGAAATATCTAGCGACTTTTTTAGGTGTTTTTGGAGACTTTGGTGATTCTGACACAAAGCATGTATTCTTGTTGCTTTTCTTCCCGAGCAGAAGTGCTGTTGTGCTCTGCTTTCTCCCGTACCAGAGCGCTAGCAGGCAGGCAGCCAGTCTTCCCAGTGCAGTCAGAGCAGCTGTTAACCGTGGCTGGCTGATCCTATCCGCAATTAGATATAGATGTAATTTTTTTTTTTTTAAATAAATGACAGCACACTATATAAATCACAGATTTCACTATAATCCCAGCCACTTACACACCTCGTCCACGGTGTGGTCACCTCTATGTGACAGCCATAAAACAGCCATCATGTCAAATTCTAAACTGGACTCTAGAAATACAGAAAGGAGAAGTAATTGATCCCTGAATTAAAAGGCTGGTTGAAGCTGTTTATTGGAGATGTTACACTGGCCTACTGCCTGGATTGTAAAGCTGATTTCATTGTCACAATTACTGAGATAAAAACACAACAACTCAAAAACATACTTAAAGGGCAAACCCTTAACACAGTTCTCCCAAACCACAAAACATTATTCTGCAATAAATGTAATTAAAAAGGTTATTCCCCTCTCCTTCAGCTTCCATCACAAATTCATTCAGATAGGAAAACAAAACGTTTGTTTTTTGGGGTAATTATCCTCCATTTATAGTTATTGAGATGAACTGCTCAATATATTGTGAGGCCATTTTACTCAGCCCTGGACAGAACCAAGATTAGTTTCTACTGAAAGTGTTTAGATGGTTAATTCTGTTAGAATTTAAGCATTACTTAACATTTTATACATAAGCTAACCAGCTTGTTTAAAATTTGAACAGTTTAATGGATTTTTTTCTACAACCTCTGGATTTCCTTTTGACAGCGCAGTATTTGTTTTAAAAGCAAATCATCATTAAAAAAGCTAATCTTTTGCTATTTATTTCTGAATCCAAACTTTCATAAAGAATATTCCCTCATGTTTGGAATTTCTCCTCCTTGCACCTCCTTTCTTCTCAACAGGTGCCCCACACCTGGCTGTGATGGCAGTGGCCACATAACTGGAAACTATGCGTCCCACCGCAGGTACGCTCAATCTGATGCTCGTTAGCTCAACAGAGGGCAGCTCCTCTTTATAAACCCTAATATGACATGTTAGCACTGCTGAGACTCTGAGACTGAGTCCACCCAAAATACTAAATCAAGCATTTGATTTGATCCTGACATGCCAGATGCATTAACGTAGTGTGAGCCTAAGAGCAAAGACAGTCAATGACTTTGATATCCATCAGTAATTTACTTCTTTCTGTCTGCCCTCTAATTCCTAAATGACCTTGGTAAGCCGTATTTCGATTTCCCTTCACTTACATCTTTCTCCCCTCTTGCTTTCCTCGTCTTTCCTTCGCTCTGTCTCCTTTTTTCTCTCAGTCTGTCTGGGTGTCCTCTCGCTGATAAGAGCCTTCGGTCCCTCATGGCGGCCCACACCCCTGAACTCAAGTATGTCTGCTCTGCACCTTTGTTTGCTTTTTCACTGCTATTTCAGCACACTGCTACTGACACCGTCCAGCACTACAGTGTTCCACTCTGCTGACGTTAACCTGCTGCTGCTGCTGCTGCATTTATCATTGTTTCTTCCTGCTATCAGATTGGTCTCTGCTCACATTACCGTCAGTCAGCTTATGTAAATTAAGGAAAAAGTTATGTCAGAAATGTTTGAATAACAAAAAACGAAATGATTCATGATTTTAGAAATTGTTCTGCTAAAAATCTGGGAAGTGAAGCGTGCCTTTGTGCTCAGCTCGATTTAGCCCTAAACAAATAATACAGTTTGTGTGTGTTGTTGTTTGTGTTGAGGTTTATGGTCGACCTGTTGAGAGGACAACTGCTAGTCATATGCACTCCACAAAGATGGACTTTATAAAAGAGCAGCAAGAAGAAACCATGATCAGTTTACCTCAAGTCATGGAGGGGAGACAATGATGTATGGAAGGAGGCTTGCAGATTGAAATTGAACTTTTTGGCCTGTATGCAAGACACTATGTGTGGAGGAAGACTAACACCATGAAACACCATTGTTCCCCTGAGCTTTTTTCTGTTCTACTTTGGTGCCAGAACCTGACTTGGAACCAGTTTTTGACCACCAAAGCTCATGTTTCCTTGTTCCAAACTGGTGCTTAAACCAGCACCAACTCCTTTCTGGGCCAGAGCTGGTGCTGGCTAGGAACTGCTTCCTTTCCTGTCAACATGGTGACGTTGAAGTGGTGTTGCATATTTACCTTTCTCTGTAAACATAGTTGCTGATCTCTGTGCCTTATTATCAAGTGTTGGTGTTCCACTGAGAACATGTTCTATGCACATCTTTGCTAAGTTTGGAATCACAAAAGCAGCACGTGTAAGGTCACAATGACCTACTCCTGTTTTCTTCTCCCCTTGTGGACATGCACAGTTCTGTTGCAACACTTTAGATGATGTTATGATGCAGCACCACCCACGTGTGTGGAAAAGGAACCGGTTCTTTGAAAGAACCAACTAAGCGCTTTGTGCTAAGCACCAGCTCTAAACTAACACTAGTTCTTATTTAGTGGAAAAGCATCATTAGTGTAACATAGTGGTGGGAGTATAATGCTCTGGGGATGCTTTTTTCTGTATAAACAAGCTAGCGAATAAGAATTCACAGAAAGATGGACAGAGTTAAACAGGACAGAGAAACCCTGTTAGAGGCTCCAGTAAACTAGGAAGGGTAGGAACAGGAAGACATTACCTTCCAGCAGGACGGCACTCAACTTAAAGGTGAAGCTGTAGTGAAATGGTTTAGATAAAGCAAATTAATTTGTTAAAATGGCCTAGTCAAAGTTTAAACCTAAATCCAACTGATAATTGGTGACTTAAAGATTCATTGGAGTGCAGAGCTGGTAGAGAAATGGTCCGAAACATCTGCAGTAAAAGCTGGTTCTAAAAGTGGGCTAAATACAAATACACACCATCATTTCTAGATCACTTTTGTGAAAACATTTAGGAAAATGATCATCCTTTTACTTCCACTTGAAAATATTCACCACTTCATGCTTGTCTATCACATTAAATCTCGATAAAATACAGACATCTGTGATTGTAATTCAGTACAGAAAACATCATGAGACATATACTCATACAAAATACTTTTGCAAGGCATATAAATAAACTATCTAACTGTCTAAGCTGGTAACCTTCAGGGAAGACTCAGGGTTCCTTTCTAAGGCTAAAAATGAAACTCTTCTTTTTCTCAGATGCCCCACACCAGGATGCGACGGCTCGGGTCACATCACAGGAAACTATGCCTCTCACCGAAGGTAACACATGCACCAAGCAAAGTGCTCCTCCAACAAAACACACATTCAGTCAGTCAGTCAGTCAGTCAGAGAGGCCTAGTGACAGCTCATGCTAGAGTTAGAAAGGGAACACATACACATTTCCCCTTTGAGGCGTTTTTGGATTAGATTTTCTCTTTCATTTGGTTGGACAACTTCTTTTTTTATTAATAAATATTCTTCCTTCTCATGTTGTCTCCCTTTATGAAGCAGTCACCTTACCGTAACGTTTTTCAACCCTCTGTTATCAACTCCATACTTTCTGTTTTCAGTCTCTCTGGGTGCCCGCGTGCCAAGAAAAGTGGAATTAAAACTCCTACCAAGGACAACCAGGAGGACTCGGAGCTTTTAAAGTTCGTACCGCTCAGAAAACCATAACGTCTGCTTTTAGCATGACTGACGGTAAAGAGTAAAATGCAATTAAGGACAGAGAGATAGAGAAGCACAGAGAGGACAGTCACAGAATCATATGTGGAGGTGCTGACCTTGCCCTTTAATTGAATCAAACAATAATCCTCCTCACTGATGGGAAAATACTCTAACTGCAAATACTGACTTAGTCTAGTTCATGTAAGAATAATGAAGAGCACAGTGCATGGGAAGTTTCCAAATAAAACCTTAAACCTAGGTGCATGTTGATGACATGTACCAGTAATAATTTAATATTACAGCAAATATATATCTATATCTATATAGATATATATTCCTAAAATAGAAAGTGACTAACTTTTAAATAATCCAAAAAAGAACTTTCTCTACACTTTGTATGTTGGAGTCCTTCTGATTACTCACCTACACCCTTCTTCATCTTCTCTCTGTCCTCCTGGATGTCCCTTGTACCCGACCTCTTTCCGTCCCTCCCAGCAGATGCCCCGTGCCGGGCTGCGACAGCCTTGGCCATATCAGCGGCAAGTACGCCACGCACCGCAGCGCCTACGGGTGTCCACTGGCCGCCCGCAGACAGAAGGAAGGTCTCCTGAATGGGATGCCTTTCAACTGGAAGGCTTTAAAGACGGAGGGTCCGACCTGCCCTACACCCGGGTGTGACGGCTCTGGACACGCCAATGGAAGCTTCCTCACACACCGCAGGTGAGAGGAGTCATGTAGAGGCTGAGTTGACCTCTGTTTTTCTATATGTTTGCTACACACTTGAGACTCCAAGGATAAAAAAACTAAACAGTTATCATCATGATGCTCACCTGTTTCTGGATCAAACATGGACTGACCCAGGTCTGGGTTGATTTAACACAACAGGGTTTGACAAATGGTTTGGCCCAGCGTAGCCTACTGGGTTTTGTCTTTAACCCAAAAAATGGTCTAAAGTGATTAATTTTCAATTTCAATTCAATTCAGTTTATTTATATAGCACCATTACACAACAGATGTCATCTCAAGGCACTTTACAAGAAGAGTTATTACAATACAATGTTTAATGTAGAAATTAGAGAACCACAGAAGATTGCGTCGTGTAATTCTCAGCAATCCCTCACACTGAGCAAGCATGAAGCGACAGTGGAAAGGAAAAACTCCCTTTTAACAGGAAGAAACCTCCAGCAGAACCAGGCTCAGCACAAGCGGTTATCTACTGAGACCGTCTGGGGTTTGGAGAAGGCAGCAGAGACACAGAAAGAGCAACATCAAGAGATGGGTTGAAAAAAACTCAAAACCTAGATTACTTAACAAATAATACCAATTCTTTGGTCAAAGTTTTACTGTTGAGCATAGTTAGCACTAGCTTTGCAGGTAAAAGGTGACTTTAGCTAACTGAATCTTTGTATCATTAATTTTTTCCACTTTCAACTGAGAAATAACAGTAAAAATGAAAATGTGATTAGTCTTTTATTTTTAATTGGATAGAAAAAAAGATCTTTCATCCATCCATTCATTATCTGTTCCACCTCTGCTTGGCGGGGTACACCCTGAACAGGTCGCCAGTCAAAAAAAAGAAAATGTTATTTCTGTCAATTGAGTTGCAATTTTTGCCTCAAAAGTGCTTTATAAATAAAGTTTGATTAATGATAGAAAAATACAACACTGAAAAGCGGGCGGCATGACCAAATTTGATTTTGATATTTCATTTTTACTTTGTTTACTTTTTCTTTACTAGCTACTGTTTTAGTGAGAATGACACTAAATGTCCCTAAACAATTTCTCTAAACATCTTTGTCTGATATTGCAGATAAATAGTCAGTTTAGAGAAAATACCTAGGGTATCTGGAAGATCCTCCTTATGTTTTCAGTCGTCATGTTTTCCTCCTTCAGACTGAGCCATTTTTGTTTCCCTGAACATCGCATAACTGGCCGTGTTTGCTAGCTGGATGGAGATGGCTCACAATGACGACTATAACTAACGATATTGTCACTAAAACAGTAGCTAGCAAAATAAAGAACTTTCTGGGTCATATACATCCAATCAATTAAATAGTAAAATAACATTCTGTCAGATGACCCTTATGTCAATCTAAACTGGAAAGGAAAAATGATACACAGATTAAACTAGTTGTCTGTCAGCTAAAGTCCTCATTATTGTACAGCATCTCTTTACTATCTTGGGTTTCTCATTTCATCCTGTAGGTGTTCAATGACGTCTATTCAGATTGTTTGTTTTAAAATGGCCGCCTCCAAAGACTGCACCTTGTAGTGCAGAAAAACATTAAGAAAATAATTACTGATTCTATGTTTATGGAAATGCTGAACGGTATAGTATATACTCAAAATATTTGATTTACATGTGTTTTTTAAGGAGTTGCTAAAGCAACCAATACCTCTCCCACCACTTACTTTAGTTCAATGCTTTCTGAACAGGAGAATTTGTTCCTAACTAAATAAGAGTAGTCAAATTAAAGGCTGGATCTTTACCGGGGGTGCCAATAACTGAGGTCAGCGCTAGAAACAACATCTTTGACTAAAAGTTATAGTTTTGGTTAGATACACAGCTATCTTTTTTAATCCATGACCCTGCATGTCACTGTATTTCATAAGTAAAGCACAAAATCTGGTTTAATATTTTATTTGCTGAAGTCAGAGTAAAGACCCTGTGTGTGTGTCCCCAGCCTCTCAGGATGCCCCAGAGCCTTGTATGCCAAGAAGAAGGCCAAGTTCCCCTCCGACGAGTACATCAGCACCAAGTTCAGAGCCACTGATGGTATGATGGATGGACTTAACTGGGTTAAGTTACTGGAAAATTTACATAGCAACAACAGAGTAATCGTCCTATTTGGGCTTTGCTCTTTCACTGATGTGTTTGTCCTTCTGTCTTAGTTCTGGACAACGATGAGGACATCAAGCAGCTCAACAGAGAGATTAACGACCTCAATGAGTCCAACAATGAAATGGAAGCTGACATGGTCAACCTGCAAACTCAGGTGAGTCTTATCATAGGTGTTTCCTGTGGAGCGTATTGTGCTTAATTCCCGTCCTTCATCCATTGTTTTATTGTTGCTTTTTCTAGAAATGGGACAGTTTTTCATGTATATAGAGTATACAGGCACAACTAGAGGTGAAAGTAATGCATTTGTCTACGTACAAATCCAGGAGTTTACTGTACATGGTTCGAGACCAGTCCTTGAGCCGAAACATGAGTTGGAAGGTTTAATATGCCCAAAGCCCTCAAGAACACCAAGAATGTACTTCTGCCCTACGAACACATTATTTTCATCTTATGTATGGCAGAGGGTGTTAGTATGAATGCCCAGCAAATCTCCATTTGTACGCCGTTCATATGAAACCAGTAAGGCACCCCAAGGAAAAACCTAATGTGTTCTTGTGGAATAAATACAACCACCGTAGGAATATGGGATTCTTGTATGGTTCCCTGATCCTAAATGATACAAAAATATCATACGTTGTTCTTCGGTTGATCCTAATTTCTTCTAATAGAGGCCCTACATAGAGTGTTCTCGTGGTGACCTTCGACCTAGACACAAACTTATGAATGGGCTGCAAATGCTGGATGCTTGTTAGGCTGCTTTAGGGAGGCTGTAGGATATTACCTAAAATATTTTGTTGGATGTTTATGGCCATTCATATGGGTCATTGTGATGAAGCCTTAAGTAGAATTCCACATAGCAAGTTGCCTTTAATAGAAATAATCTCTTGAATATTCCCATAAATTGCTGTTTGATTGTTTTACATTATCTGGTAAAAGATTTTGAAAGTGTCAAAGTGTTTAAATGTATAATATTTTTCCTGGGAGACCTCCAGGTAATAAGGCTGCAGTCACGTCAGAAAACGCATGGACATTAGACCTGTGTTAACAGGGACTAAGATAAAAACATCTACATACGGTTTTGTAGTTTGTGAATATTACTTTGTTTTGCAGATCTCTTCCATGGAAAAAAACCTGAAGAACATTGAGCATGAGAACAAGATGATCGAAGAGCAGAACGAGGCCCTCTTCATGGAGCTGTCCGGTCTGAGCCGGGCCCTTATCCGCAGCCTGGCTAACATCCGCCTGCCGCATATGGTGAGCTCCTCCTTTCACTACTTATGCCACTGTCTACTCTGGTTTAACCCGCTCATCTCAATCTGTTCTGCATGGCAGCAGGACCCAATCACTGAGCAGAACTTTGAGAACTACGTCAGCACCCTGACCGACATGTACACCAACAAGGAATGCTTCCAGAGCCCCGAGAACAAGGCCCTACTGGAGAGCATCAACAAGGCCGTAAAAGGCATCAAGGTGTGATGCTCCAAATGCAGCGCAGGGCGAAATCGGAGGTGGCTACTGAAGCTGGACAGCTGGATGCAGGAGGAGTTGGAGAGATGCTGAAATGCTCATCAATGTATTTAAATATGATTCAGAAACAAATGGGGAATTCAGGTTACTCAAATAAGTGGCAAATTCTAAATAAAAGCAACCCAGGGAGCACTCTGTAGAAGAAAAGCGACCAAAATCGTCACCATACTGCTGCTGGGATCAAGAGGAGGAGACCTTCAGTGAGAGTAGATGGAGAAGGAGGAACAATGTTTCTAGAAGGTCAACCTGAGGGGTTAACCTGCTGAACCTGCTTCTGGAGCGCCACCTGATGGGCGTTGGTGCTCCAGCTCATCTGGAACAAGGTGCGGAGGCGGATCTGCTCCTTTCACAGCTGTCCTGTAGCATTGGCCGGGACGCTCACATACGTTCAGCAGCTGTCTGATCCACACCCACACACAGTCTCACACATCCCAGCTGAATGAGATGCCCTCTCACCTGAACGTGTGTTTGCTCCGCCCACAACCCGGGTACTGAGGCAGATCTCAGCAGAACCCGCCCCCCCCCCCCCCCCCCCCCACAAAAAAAAAAACGCGCCCACTTTGTTTTTAACTGAAACATGATAGGAATAGTGTGCACACATTTCAGATTCACTTAGTCATATCAATAGTATTTATCAACATAGGAATTGCACTTCATTTCAGTGAATAATTTTGTGGTACTATAATTATTGTCAAATATGAATTATTTAAACTCGTGAACTTTTAAATTGTAACTTATTACTACCCTTTATGTTATTGAGGTTTATTTATTTAAAGCAATCTATTTATTAATAAATTTGTTTTGTAAAACAAACAAAAAAATGCAACTTTACTGAAAACCAATCTGCAGATGTCTTAAGAATCTATTACGATAGACAAGGCGTATTTTTGTTTTTTAAAAACCTTTTTACGTGCAGATGTTTTATAACAAATCGAAATTCTTTTGATAATTTTACAAGAAAATTGTTTTTTGTCTTTTTTCCTGTTTTCCTTTGTTTTATTTGTGCTTTCTCTGTTCCTGCTACAAACCCTCACAGACGAGAGGAGAAACATGAGAAATTATGTATTTATTTATTTAATGAGAAAGAAGTTGACTAATATGTATTTATTTTTTCTTATTTATTTGTGTGTTGTGACGGTTGAGTCTGAGTAGTTGAAAAAAGGGAAAAAGTCCACTGCTAATGTTTGAATAAAAAAGCGACATTAATACCAGTACTGTTTGATTGCTTAGGCGTGTACTTAGATGAACCAGCAGCTGATTGTAAACCCAACAGAAGCACTCATCTCTGTTACTGTCACATCTCTGTGTGTTTTTGCTTTCTATCAGGTGGAGAAAAAAAAGAAGAAAAAAATAACACCATTTTGTACCTCTCCCAAGCTCTCTTTGTAGCGGCCAGCGCTGGCTCACCCAGAACCTCTATGATGCACCGAGGCTGCTTGGCCAATGTTCTCTGATCCTCTGTCAAATGTTCCACATAGAGCCCTTTTCCAGCCGTGTTTTAGCCTGGATGCATGATTCTACAATACACAGCGACATATCCAAACTCTGGACGAGACACTAAGGTCCTTTCTATCTTTGACTAATTTCTAACATACACACCCTTGTAGCCTTACTCTAGATTTTAATTTTTTTGATGCACAAAGTGCCACTGATTTAAAAAGAAGAAAACAAAAGGAGAAAAAAGGACAACTTACTTTTTTCCTGATTCTCTGCGTCTCTGCAATGTAAGAATGTCTGGTTGCCCGGGACGACCAGGGCAGCCAGAGAGAACGCAGATTGTATCAAAATGCCTTTATTTCTCTGCCAAGATGGCCGTAAGTACACTATATATACATTCTGTACAAATAGATTTTAAAGATGCTATATATATGAATATAAACATACATATATTTTTCCAGTGTAACTGTTGACTTCTTGTCTTGTATTATCAGAAGCTGTTCAGGCGAGATGTTAGGGTGCGTCGTCGTGAGGAGGCAGTGGCTCCTTCTTTAATATCACTTAGACCTGCTCAACTGTGGCTTTAAACATTCAGTCAAGCTGAAGTCGTTGCTGGTAGTGTAACAGTACTTTGGTTCCCGTCCGTCCCTGTCCCCTGGTCCCCCGTCCACCTGTACGTCTTTGGCCTAAAGGTGTGCAAACCATCAGCTGCCAGTTTACGGCTGAACCCTAAGTGTCATGTGAGTTCATGTATAGTTAGAAAAGATGATGCCTCATGAATCATGTTCTGCACATAGTGTTCAGCGACATGGTGCAGTTTATGAATATTCTTCTTGCGTGTTGTTCATGGTAAAGGCCTGCTCACTCTGAGCTCTTTCATGTTAAACAAACCAGTAGGAGATGTTAGTGACACCTGCCTTTGGGTGAAACCATTCCCCTGTGTAACTGATGTCCAAGGCATGTTGTAAATGTGCTCTTAGCCAGCGTAGAATGTGCACTTTCTGAATAACCGTCGAAGATGCCAGCATTTGAAGTCGAGACAGGAGGACAGATCTGAGATCAGGAGATTTCCTCTGTGTTCCTGGTTTTTAACAATGCTCTCTGTGAGTTTTGAGAAATTAAAAGGATTTTTCTAATTATTTTCCGAACTGGAAAACTGAAAGGGATTGGTGGGAAAGGAGTGTTTGGTTCTCAGGTGACCCGAGGCAGAGCAGAGCATCGCCACAGGTCGATCAGTCAGCCGCGGCTCGAGGCGATAGCAGCGGCTGGATCAAGGCCTCGTGTGAAATGAGACCAGTGCGTGGGAGTGGAAAATTGATTTGCCGGGCTGCACAACCTCCCTTTTTGTTGTCGGAGGAGGCGTTTGTTGCATAAATATGTGGACGTCACTCAAAAGAATGTTGAAGCTTTTCCTGACTTTTTAGCCCTCCTCCCAAAGCCCGGTTGCTCCAGTCCCCCCCCTCACCCCGTCTTCCTCACATCTTTCCTCAGAAAAGATAGTTTGGATGCATTTGGTTAACAAAGTAGTGTATTTTTCTTCTTGAAATGCACAAGACTCCTACCCTGAGAGTGTTAAGGCTGTGAATATTCTCCTAACCTATTTGTTATGGCATGACCCCTTTTAAACTGCTTGATGAAATTGTCTACTGAGGTATGTAAATGAAGAACACTGAGGCCATGAAAGCAGTGTTTTAAGAAAAAAAAGAAAAAGAAAGCCAGTTAAGAAAGCAAACTCAGCCCACGGTCGGTCCTGCACCCACACACTGTATGTTTTCCTATTTACATAAAAGTATCAAGTGATGGAGTCAGTCTTATTGTTCTGATCCGAACAGGAACATTTAACTAAACGGGGCTCACTTCTTCTTGCCCCCCACCTTCCTCCGTTTTATTTGATCTAATGACACTTTTCAGGGAATTCAGTCGACACCAAAATCCAAATGTGAGCATGAAGGGGTGATGTAAGAAGAGAAAAAGAAGCTGAGCGGCACTTTTTCATCTGGCTGTCCAAAATATGACAAAACCAAAAGAAACCCCATCTTCTCCCCCCTCCCTGCTGTTAGTTCTCAGATATGTGTGGTCTTATCATGTGTGCCTTTCTCCCTCCACTCATGTCAGCATATGGTATGTTTACACCCGTTTCTAATACAGCGGAACATCCTCGGTCCTGATCCAGATGTCTGAGCTTCAGGGGGAAATGGGTGGGGTGGGATATTGGGGGGGTTTACTCTGCGGAATAGAGTGTCTCCTTCTGTCCAGCGCAGACAGAGTGAGCGTTCTGGTTACCAGAGGGAACCCAAAGAAACTGTGATCTCATTGTGTCGATTCAGGTACCAAAACTGCACGGACAGTTTCTGAAGATCGGCAGTCGTGAGTGCAGGGCATTATTTTGACATAAGTGGAACGTTTCTGTACATATTTGTATTCAGACGAAACAGTGTTATTGTTGTTGTATCAAAGTTGAAATGGTTTCAAAACTAATAATGATGATAAAAATGAGGAATAGTTTGTGACAGAGAAAAAAAATATCAAAACAAAATAAACAACAAAAACTCCACAGCCAAGGGTTGTCCTGCTAGCACATTTTTACAGAGATGAGCTATTTTTACTGGTGATTTTCTAGACACTGATGTTGAATCCTTTAAGAGAAAAAAATAGTACAAAACTTCCAGAGGTACAAGCACTTCCATTACTATAGAATGTGTGATTATTTTAGTTACTTTTGTAGACGTGGTTGTTCCTTTGCTACTGCACCGTTTTGTAAAGTGGGACAGGCCTTGGCTGTGTGTTCTTAGGGATTCATGCGTTTCTTTAACCTTTTTTTGGGGGGAGGGGATAAAACACTGTAGATCAGACAAGTTTGTGGATGTGTGTTTGTGTACTTGTAATATGTTCCCTGTTTCTGTGTAAGTGTTATAAAGTGACGTCAGTTATTGTGAGGGTATGAACCATTTTAAATGTTCTAAAAAAATCCAAATAAAGCTCATAGACCAGAGCATTTGTGTTTCTGTATGATTTATACACCTATAGCTCCACACATGTAAACTTGAAGGGGGGGGGGGGGGGGGGTTGTCTGGACATCACTGTATGGGTCAGCATGTCATGATGTGATACAGCAATCAGTGCTGGACCAGGCCTGATAATGACACACAGAAACGCACTCTGGCTCACAAAGGCACACACACACACACAGGGCTCACACACACACTAACACCCCTAGGCACACATACGTGGAGTATGAGGAATATTTGGCTCTGAATAGTCCGCACTGATATCGTAATGTGTCTATAATGATCTAATTAGGACAGGAACAGGTCATGTGATCATACAGACGTGGACAAAATTGTTGGTACCCTTAATTAAATAAAAGAAAAACTCATAATGGTCACAGAAATAACTTTAATCTGACAAAAGTAATGATAAATAAAAATTCTATAAATGTTAACCAATGAAAGTCAGACATTGCTTTTCATCCATGCTTCAACAGAATTATTTAAAAAATAAATGCATGAAACAGGCCTGGACAAAAATGATGGTACCCCTAGAAAAGAATGAAAATAATGTGACCAAAGGGACATGTTAATCCAAGGTATGTCCACTAATCAGCATCCTAGGTGTCTACAATCCTGTAATCACTCAGTGGGCCTATATATAGGACTCCAGGTAGTCACTGTGTTGTTTGGTGACGTGGTGTGTACCACACTCAATATAAACCAGAGGAAGCAAAGGAAAGAGTTGTCTCAGGAGATGAGAAAGAAAATCATAGACAAGCATGTTAACTGTAAAGGCTATAAGACCATCTCCAAGCAGCTAGATGTTTCTGTGACTACAGCTGTAATGTACGATCCATGGGACTGTAGCCAACCTCCCTGGACGTGGCTGCAGGAAGAAAATTGATGACAGATAGAAGAGACGGATAATCCAAATGGTAACAAAAGAGCCTAGAAAGACTTCAAAATAGATCCAAGCTGAACTTTATGCTCAAGGAACATCAGTGTCAGATCGGAACATCCTTCGCTGTTTGAGCCAGAGGACAAATCATTAAAAAAAACAGACTGGAGTATGCCAAACTACATGCTGACGAGCCACAAAGCTTCTGGGAGAATGTCCTGTGGACAGATGAGACAAAAATTTAACTTTTTGCCAAGGCACATCAGCTCTATGTTCACAGACGGAAAAATGAAGCATATCTAGAAAAGAACACGGTCCCTACTGTGAAACATGGGGGAGGCTCGGTTATGTTCTGGGGCTGATTTGCTGCATCTGACACAGGGTGTCTTGAATCTGTGCAGGGTACAATGAAATCTCAAGACTATCAGGGGATTCTAGAGAGAAATGTGCTGGCCAGTGTCAGAAAGCATGGTCTCAGTCGCAGGTCACGGGTCTTACAACAGGAAAATGACCCAAAACACACAGCTAAAAACACCCAAGAAGGGCTAAGAGGAAAACACTGGCCTTCTATGAGCCCTGATCTCAATCCTATTGAGCATCTTTGGAAGGAGCTGAAACGTGCTGTCTGGAAAAGGCGCCCTTCAAACCGGAAACAACTAGAACAGTTTGCTCATGAGGAGTGGGCCAAAATACCTGCTGAGAGGTGCAGAAGTCTCATTGACAGTTACAGGAATCATTTGATTGCAGTGATTGCCTCAAAAGGTTGTGCAACCAAATATTAAGTTGTGGGTACCATCATTTTTGTCCAGGCCTGTTTCATGCATTTATTTTTTAAATAATTCCGTTGAAGCATGGATGAAAAGCAATGTCTGACTTTCATTGGTCAACATTTATATAATTTTTATTTATTATTACTTTTGTCAGATTAAAGTTATTTCTGTGACCATTATGAGTTTTTCTTTGATTTAATGAAGGGTACCAACAATTTTGTCCACGTCTGTATGGACTCACCAATCAACACATTGTTTTCTATAAAACATGTTGTCATTGTGAAATCACTGCCTTCTCCCAGCTGAACTGAGCCCTGCAGAGAATATGTATCACCAGTTCTAAATGCTTAAACAATCAGCTGCCTGGCATCTCTCAAGTTTAAACAATGTGCAAGGTTTTTAAAGCTTAACACCACCTCCCAGCTTCATGTCTTCTGGACTAGACAGCAGGGTTAGAAGTGTTTCTTTTACCATTCTTCCAGGAAAGCATTTGTAAGGTCAGACACTGATGTTGGATAAAGCTTGGTTTATGCTTGACGCATCCGCGTGGTCCAAATTACGTCATTTCAGCAACGACGCCTCTCCGCGTGGCCATCGTGGAGACCCAAATTTTCGCACCGCGCACCTAGGAAATTTTGTAACAACGTGGTCCCGCGCGGAGACCACACCGGAGGTTTGTAAATACAGACATTTTTATGATTTGGCTGATAGAGATCACTGTGATCAACTGTGTTTTAATGGACGAGTGGACCGTCTCCTTTTTCGTCTTTTTTCCTAAGCAAACAGCATAAAAGTTCTGCTTTGTTTAAGCTCATGGGTGTTGCCATCTTGTAAACAACACAATTACTACTTCTACTATGGTGTAGTGTTGTATGCATGCCATAGAGCCCTACGCTGCCCCCTACAGTCTTCAAGAATATTGATTCTCAGCAGGGACAAGCCGCAAAAAGTATAAATGCTGCTAGAAGGCGACTCGGCCGGCTCCGCACGTCTCATTTCCGTGCGGAATGTTCATCGTCAAGCATAAATCAAGCTTAAGATGGTGTGGCTCACAGTTTCTGCTCGAATATATTCCAGGCATGATTTGTCAGTCTACAGAACATGCCTCCATTCTTTTGGGATGCAGTGTGATTTGTTTCCCACCATTGGCTCTCACTCACTCTGTGCATCGAACACTTCAGCATCCATTTACTGCATTCTTTAATTCACAGTGTCTATAAAAAAGTATTCATCACTTTGGATTTCAAAGCAATCATGATCAAAGAATCAGCCTTTAATGTCAAAATAAAAACAAATTTCTACCAAATAATGACAAACATATAAATATATTTCCCATAAAATAAGTGAATATATTATTATTCACCCCATTTAAAGTGACTGACCTAATTCAAGAGAGGTCTAGCCAATTGGTGAAAGTAGTCTGACTTTTAGCCTGTTTCCATGATCAAAGCTTGGGGGCAATTATACTGGGCTCTCTTCTATCGGGTTAAATCTGTTGGCCCGCTCCTCTCAGCAGTTATGTCGCCATATAAAACTGGCACTTTAAGGAATTAGCTAAGACATCATTATCATGACCAGTGATGTCACTGAACAGCGCCAAAAGGCTCCCACAGCAGCAGAGAACTAGAAAATTACTCAGATAGCACAGACCTCTCGAACCCCACCCTTACCCGATTCCTATGTTGTCATTCAGTCGGTACTTTTTAACGCAAAAAATGTCCTCTAAAGTTTTGTATATGTGTGTAAAGATGATGATGAAGACACATTTCTGTAACCTTTTATGTGTCAGGCATATAAAGTTTTCTTTTCTATTATATTATAAGTTTTGTTTTCCTAAGGAAAATTAAGTGGGAGGAGCTTATTATAATCTTTATTTACATTTCTTTGGTCCATTTCTCTGATCAAACTCAAATTTTCATAACTGTTAGTTCAACCTTCACAACATTTAGTCCTTTCTTCCCATCATCGGATCAACTTCTTGATCTTGCCAACAAATATCAAATCCTTTTGGAAATAAGCATTAACTGCTTCCATAGATTTCTCTGCTGTTGTATAACAGCATCATATGTTTATTCCATGTCAGTGAAAACAAATTTTGCTTGAAAATACTGAATAGCCATTTCCTATAGTTTAACAGCCCTTGTTTGATTCTTTTGATTCATTACATACTAAAATGTTGAACTACTTGTCAAAAACGTACAATTTTATACATTTCTCTCTGATTTTTTTCCTAGGTTAATCTCATCCACCAATGATAGTTTATAGTTGTGCGGCTTTACCCAGATAATGTTTCTTATGTTTGTTCTTAATATGCCCTGCCCCAGCCTCTCTGAAATTCTGTGCTGACCAGCTGGCTCCCATCTTCACCCAGATCTTCAATAACTCCCTGGAGCTGTGTGAGGTCCCCTCCTGCCTCAAACGCTCCACCATCATACCGGTTCCCAAGAAGTCCCCAGTCACTGGATTAAATGACTACAGACCAGTTGCCCTAACATCTGTGGTCATGAAATCCTTTGAGCGTCTGGTACTGACCCACCTGAAGGACATCACAGATCCCCTGCTAGACCCCCTGCAGTTCGCCTACAGATCAAACAGGTCAGTGGATGATGCCGTCAACATGGCTCTACACTACATCCTGCACCACCTAGACTCTGCAGGTACCTACGCTCGGGTCCTGTTTGTGGACTTCAGCTCTGCGTTTAACACCATTGTACCAGAGCTCCTCCACCAAAAACTGTCCCAGCTCACCGTGCCTCCCTCCACCTGTCAGTGGATTACCAGTTTCCTGACTGACAGGAGGCAGCAGGTGAAACTGGGTAAGTTCACATCCAGCTCCCGTTCCCTCAGCATCGGCGCCCCCCAGGGATGTGTTCTCTCCCCACTGCTCTTCTCCCTTTACACCACTGACTGCACGTCGAGGGACCCTTCTGTGAAACTCCTGAAGTTTGCAGATGACACCACCGTCATTGGACTCATCCGCGACGGCGACGAGTCTGTGTACAGAAAGGAAGTGGAACAGCTGGTTCTCTGGTGCAGTCAGAACCACCTGGAGCTAAACCCGCTCAAAACTGTGGAGATGACAGTGGACTTCAGGAAGAGACCACCATCAACATCTCCTCTCATGATCCTCAACAAGCCAGTCCCCACAGTGGAGTCTTTCAGGTTCCTAGGATCCACCATCACACGGGACCTGAAGTGGACCTCACACATCAACATAATAAGGAAAAAGGCCCAGCAAAGGCTGTACTTTCTGCGTCAGCTCAGGAAGTTCAACCTGCCCCAGGAGCTGCTGATCATCTTCTACACAGCAATAGTCCAGTCTGTCCTGACCTCATCCATCTCTGTCTGGTTCGGATCCGCCACCAGGCAAGACAAGGACAGACTGCAGAGAACAGTCAGGACTGCAGAGAGGATCATAGGAACCGATCTTCCCTCCATTCAGGACCTATTCCGGGCCAGGGTCAGGAAGCGGGCCAGGAAAATCACCACTGACCCCTCACACCCTGGCCACAATCTGTTTAGGCTCCTCCCCTCAGGTCGGCGTTACAGAGCGTTGTACGCCAAAACCACCCGACACAAAAACAGTTTTTTCCCCCAGGCTGTCGCTCTGACGAACTCTGTCTAGTCACAGTGTGTGAGTGCACTCACATAACAATAAACTATAACTCTGCACTTCTGTACATACTCACTGTAAAATAACCCCGGCTTGGTGTATATATTATCCTTTATTATTTACGATCTGATATTTATTTGTATTTTTACTTATTTTTGTTCATATTTTTCTTTTTTTTTCTTTTTTTCTATTTCACTTATTCAAGTTCTGTACTGGAGGAAAAAGTTTGCCGGAGTCAAATTCCTTGTATGTGACATACTTGGCCAATAAACTGATTCTGATTCTGATAAGTTTGTAACTTGCTTTTTCACAATGCTGTGAACAAATTATAACTGCAAAAAGTTACAGTTAATATGTGAAACTTCATACTTAGTGTCTGGTTCAGATGGCTGTGCTTATAGTGTCTAATTCTGTCTGGAGCATCTCCAGGTTTCACCAAGATCACATTTTTTTTAGAAAACCCTTCCAGAGTGAACGCTTATAATGGAAACATGACACAGTCGTTTCATTACAGTGCTATCTTGAGCAGCAGCAGCAGGCTCCACCACCAGACCCAGTCTATGGCACATCTCACCTCCCGTTCAGTTGTAAAAGTTGCGTCCTCATGCCCAAGAAGATTGTGAGAAGAGTATCTGATCTGTATAAGATCCTAAAAGCCTAACTAGACTTGGAAACTGTAATCCTTGGTTGGACCTTGGCTCCTGCTACCAAGGACCATCTGACTGACATAGCAGCTCCTCCACGTCCAGTGAGCTTCTCTCCCACATCTGTTTCAGCCAGTGGGGGAGCGGCCAAAGGTCTACTGTTATCCCAGTCTACTGGGCATCCTTTCTCCAGTGAATACTGTTCAGATACCTACTGGGGAGAGCTGGAACCAGTTTGGTGCCAGATCCGTCTCTGTCTTTGTCATTCTTTCCTACCTGTTTATTTCTTCCACATCAGTCTGTGTTCAGTCATTCAGTCGTAGTTGTTTTCACCTGCCGCCTTTTAGTCCTCCCTGTGTTTTCCTCCCCTGCTCCCAGGTGTTCACCATTTCTTGATTACTCTTCCCACAGTATTTAAACCCTTCTGTATCTGTCTGTCTTTGTCAGGTTGTTGTCACTGTTTGCTCCTGGGTTCACTTCGCTGCTCGCCCGTGTTTTTTCTCCTGTCAACCAGGCTATGTTACTCCTTGTAAGTTCTGCTGCAACTAAACTAATATAAAAATATGCCTTCACTAAAGACCTGCCTGTCTGCGCCTGAGTCAGAACTAACAAACACAACAGACCCAGAGATTAGGGCTGTGTGGATCGATCTAAAATATCGATAGTATTGATCTAACGTTGGTATTGAGAATTGATCGAAAGCTGCATGATGAGATGGATCCTTAAGTTTCACTTTTTCCTCAGTACAACTCCAAGCGGCCGCTCCAGCGCTCCTCTCTCCCTTCACTTGTGCTGCCTGCTGCTGCTGCACAGATCTCACTCAGCCCCCACCCTTGCACAACCCGAACAAAAAGACTCACAAACAGCTCACCTTTTTGGGGATCCAGATTGGCACTATACCCTTCCGGATTGAGTAAAACTGGCTTGGGATAGATCAGCCTCTCCCTCCACAGTCAGCCTCTCGACATTAGCGAGGAAGGCACCGAAAGACTGCTGCCATAACTTCCCAGGAGGGTCCAGCCACCGCTCTCGCCACTTCTCTCGAGGTTGCTCCCAGCTGTGATGAACCTCCTGCCGCTTACTCCAGCAGTCAGAAGCCAGTCACGGGTCCGCCTCCTTACCCACTTCAGCGTTACGTTCAGCAGTCTCTCAGCCAGTGAAACTCCCCTCAGCAGCCAGTTTCCAGCCACCACGACCTGTTTCAGCCTGTTTCCAGCCTGGAACTCAAGAGCTCCGCCCAGGCCCAGAGACTCCACTGTGTTCTGCAGGCCCCGAGACTCCAGCATGCTCTGTAGGCCCCAGGTCTCCAGAGTGTGGTCCAGAACCCGCTCACGTTCCTCTGACGGTTCCAGAGATGGTTCCTCTGACGGTTCCTCTGACGGTTCCAGAGAGGACTGTCCTGACGGTTCCAGAGAATACTCTCCTGATGGTTCCAGAGACAACTCTCCTGACGGTTCCAGAAACCAGTGCAGGGTGCAAGTCAGCGGACATCTCCTATGGATCTGAGCCAGCAGATCTCCAGCAGGCTCCAGCGGCTGCCAGCAGCAGGCCGCAGCTCCTTCCAGAGGCTGCCAGCAGCAGGCCGCAGCTCCTTCCAGCGGCTGCCAGCAAGGTGTTTTAGAGAACACGCCCCAGCTCCAAGACTCCTCTGGGGGGTTTAGGAGAACACCCCTCTGCTTCCTGTCGCCCCCGAAGGTGTCCAGATGGATTCGCCTCAGGTTCCTGATTCCTCCGAGGGTGTTCAGTGGAACACGCCTCTGCTTCCTGTCGCCCCCGAAGGTGTCCAGTCGGACACGCATCTGCTTCCTGTTGCCTCTGAAGGTGTCCAGGCGGAAATGCCTCCACAGCCAGTGCCTCAATCCAGCCTGCTTCAGCTTCCGCCTGAGCTCAGGTTTTAGCTTCGCCGATCAACAGTTCACAAGCTCCGTCGCATTCCAAGCCACAAGGTCACGCTCCACCAGACTCCAAACTGCAAGGTTCAGCTCTGCCAGACTCCATGCCGCAAGGTTCAACTCAACCACATTCCAAGCTACAAGGTTAAGCTCTGTCAGCCCCAGCAGTTCACTAACCTGCTTCACCCTCAGCAGAATTCCAGCCTGCTTCAGCAGCACTCCAGCCTACTTCAGCAGCACTCCAGCTTGCTTCAGCAGAACTCCAGTCTGCTGACTCAACGCCTCCAGGTCAAGCTCCGTTATACTCTGAACCACATGGTTCAGCTCCATTGTCAAGGCCACAAGGTACAGCTCTGTCGACATCCACAGCACAAGGTTCTGCTCTGTCGTCATCCGCAGCACAAGTTTCAGCTCCGTCGAAATCCACACCACTAGGATCAGCTCTGTTTAATCCACACCACAAGGTTCATCTCCGTCGCAATCCACACCACAAGGTTCATCCGTCGCAATCCACACCACAAGGTTCCATGCCGCCTGCCTCCCAGGCTCAAGGTTCCCCATCCCCGGCCTCCCAGGCTCAAGGTTCCATGCCGCCAGCCTCCCAGCCTCAAGGTTCCACGCCGCTGGCTTCATCGTCTGATGGTTCTTCGCTGCCGGCCTCCTCGTCTCAAGGTTCCTCGTTACTGGCCTCCTCGTCTCAAGGTTCCTCGTCTGATGGTTCCTCGTCACTTGCCTCCTCGTCTCAAGGTTCCTTGTCTGATGGTTCCTCGTCACTGGCCTCCTCGTCTCAAGGTTTTTCGTCATCGGCCTCCTCATCTCAAGGTTCCTTGTCTGCTGGTTCTTCGTCCCCTTCTCCAGCACCCAGTCCGCCGGCCACCACGTCACCGGTCTTCTGTTGGACTTGGTTTCATCCCTCCGTCCTGGACCCCCTCCTCCCACCCTGTCCTGAAGTTCCTAGTTTGTCGAGGCGCACCTTTGGCGGGTTGGGGGTGGGGGGGGGGGTACTGTTATGATCCATCTACTTAATCTTTCCTCCCTGTTTATTTCTTCCACATCAGTCTGTGTTCAGTCAATCAGTCCTAGTTGTTTTCACCTGCCATGCTATTAGTTCCCCCCTGTGTTTTCCTCCCCTGCTCCTAGGTGTTCTCCATTTCTTGATTACCCTTCCCAAAGTATTTAAACCCTTCTGTACGTGTCTGTCTTTGTCGGGATGTTGTCATTGTTTGCTCCTGGGTTCACTTCACTGCTCCCCTGTGTTTTGTGTCCTGTCAACCTGCCTACGTTGCTCCTTGTAACTTCTGCTCCAACTAAACCTGATAATAAAATATGCCTTCACTAAAGACCTGCCTGTCTGCGCCTGAGTCAGAACTAACAAACACAACAGACCCAAAGATTAGGGCTGTTGGATCGATCTAAAATATCGATAGTATCGATCTAACGTTGGTATTGAGTATTGATCGAAAGCTGCATCATGAGATGGATCCTTAAGTTTCACTTTTTCCTCAGTACAACTCCAAGCAGCCGCTCCAGCGCTCCTCTCTCCCTTCACTCGTACTGCCTGCTGCTGCTGCTCAGATCTCACTCAGCCCCCACCCTTGCACTACCGCTAAGCCCCTCCCCCTTCCACTGCAACACACAACTCTACTTAAGTGCGAGGCGAGCCGAGCAAACGCAGAGCAAAAGAGGATCACTGTTTGGAGCTATTATACAGTCCTTGACTAAACCGCTGCAACCTGTAATGTTTGCAGGAACCAAATATGGTACTGTGGCAACACCACAAACCTGTACAAGCATATTAAAACACACTCCAACCAAAACTCTGAGCTGCAGCAGAGCCAAAAGAAGGAAGAAGAGAGCTCCCCAGCACTGAGACAGCTGTCCCTTGCAGACGCGTTTCAGCATGGGCCACAACAATATCCAGGCAGCTTATAGTGACTTGAAAATAAGATTTAATGATAGGCTAATGGCATTTTTCAGTGTAATTGCTTACAATCATTTAGTATATTATTACTACTACTATTCAGACAGTCAAAAGGGGAATATATTCAGCTAGTCCAAATAAAAATATATTTTTCACTGTAATTGAAAAAATAGATATACTGCTACCTGCACAAAATTCATGGCTATGCTTCAATCCTGAAATATGAAAATGGCTGAATAAATATTTTTATATTGACTGTTAAAACAACATTAGTATTCCTATGTTTATTATTATAACATATTATTATTATTTCTACTATTATTATCATCGTCATCATTATATACATGATCTATTAAAGGAAAACGTACAAAATAATCCTGAATATTCCAGTTTTTAGACAAAATTTCAAAGTGATGATACATTCACTTAATAAATTACGCAAATGGAAGAAAAACTACGCCGTTTGGAGATAAACTATGACATCAATGCTGGATATAACAATGAGACGACAATACAGCCGAAGGAGCAACAACAACAGAAATTCGACAGCCCCGTGCTTCGGTCCAGCCTCAATCAGGGAGCACAGACAAGTACCGTTCCCTCAACGAGACGTGGAACGGGCAGAACACCAAACTCAAATTTCGAGGAGAACTGACCGCCTCTGAAATGAAACTCTGGAAATACATCGACACCACTCCCCAGGAGACGTAACAGGCAGAGGAGGAATCTCCAGGCATCACTCTCTCTCTCCCTGGAATTCCCTTAAAGAAAAGATTTACAGCCTTATCCTTAGACACGAGCCCTCCGACCGGTCAAGGCCAGCAGGAGAAATTGAGGAACACCGCTCTAGATGGAAAAAAGGCAAAAAGAAACAAAGAACAAGAGCGTACACATTTTAAAGTAACCCCCCGAGCTAAGGTTCTGATTATTCATGACGGCTCCATAAGTGGGATTCATCACTTCCTTAGTAATCACATCAGCATTCACTGCTTTCCAAAGAACACCATAAAACAGATTATGGAAAAAATCCCCTCAATTCTTGCTCTTCACCCTGCAATTCACTCACTGATCATACATGCTGGATCTTATGACATCACGCTACGTCAGAGTGAATTATTAAGAACTGATGTGTCACAACTGCTGGTAATGTTGAGCCAAATCAATATCTCAAACACCTGGATTTCTGGCCCAGTTCCAGAAGGTAAGGACGAACGTTTCTCTAGAATCAGATCTCTTCATAAATGGATGAAAACCAAATATTTGGAAACTTCTGTCGGATATCTAAACAACTTGAAGATCTTTAGGTCGGCGAATCACTTATTCAAAGACAATCAACGCTATCTCAATAAGGCTGGAATTGATCTGCTGGCTGCTAATATATTTGCATATTTGAACAGCAATGCTCAAAACTCACCCAAGGTTCAGCACCTCAAATCCAACAGATAAGCTGCCAGACGCCGGCACCTCCAGCTTCACACAGACTCCTACAATCTCTCACAGTTCCCCGAAGGTCAGCACCTCAGCTCAGCGTGCTGATAATAATAGACCATTAGACAGACATTCAGCCTATCACAGACCTCTGACAACGATAATGATGACTCAGCAAAACTAGGCTCACCGATGGAATTCTGCAAAAAACTACAGGATCAGATTATTAAAGGAACACAGCGGACCCCAAGGTTCTCACTCAGATCGACTGGACACGACGATTCTGCCCTCCCACCATTGCAGATGACTGATGTGTGATGTTTCAGGCTGCCAGACTTTTCTCCAAGAAAACTTGTCAACCAGCACCAGTCTGGTTACAGAGAACATTATTAGTAATAGAAATTACAAAGGCACCCTCCCCCATCATGTAAAATCTCATAAATATTGCCTGTCAGAATAATTTAAAAACTACCAATGAATCTCTTAAACTGGCATTACTCAATGTCCGTTCCCTATCAAATAAATATTTTTTTATTAATGACCTTATTACCAATCACAATGTAAAGGCTATGTTTTTGTCTGAAACTTGGTTGGATGCAAATAATGAAAGAACCTTAATGCTAGAAGCCACACCACCTAACTACAGCTTTCTAAATGAAAACAGGCAACAAAGAAGGGGGGGCGGTCTGGGAACTATTTTTAAAAATACACTGAACTTTAAAAAGATACTTCTGGGTACATTTCACTCCTTCGAATACCTTGCTACAAAGATAAAAGAACCAAACAAGGTCTTAGTCATAAATATGTACAAACCACCCAAAGCGAGCTCAAACTTTCTTAACGATCTCAATGACCTTCTTTCTTTAATATGTATTGAATATGACAAACTAATTATTGTGGGGGATCTGAACATTCATACTGACAACCCCCAGGATAGACAGACTTAAATACTAAGTGATACTCTCCTAAACTTTGGTCTAACCCAGCATGTCAAACAGCCAACACACAAACAAGGTCACACCTTTCATCTTAATCATTAGCAAAGGACTAAAAATCTCTAACATCTCCGTATTGGATTTTGCATTATCTGACCACTTCTGCATCTTCTTTGAAAGCATTATCCCAGCTAAACTATCTAATCAAAATGACACCATAGTAAGAAAACGACCTCTTGTTGACAGCTCTGCTGAAATCTTTCAAAGTTTTCAATGACATCCGCATAAATACAGACAGAGGTAAAACTACAGTGTTGGTTCTGTTGGACCTCAGTGCAGCGTTTCACACCGTTGATCATACAATGTTACTGGAACGATTAGAGAGCTGGGTCGGACTCACTGGTACAGCTCTTCAATGGTTCGAATCTTACCTCAAAAATAGGAAGTTCATCCAAGTTGTGTCCATCGGAAATTTCTGATCAGATCAAACAGAAATCACATGTGGGGTCCCCCAGGGCTCCATCCTGGGCCCCCTCCTGTCCTGTTTATATGCTCCCACTAACCAAGATTATAGCAGCCAATCAGATTAGCTATGCAGACGATACACAGCTATACATTACATTATCCCCAGGTGAGTTTGAATCTATTCAGACCTTAAATGAATGCATTGAAAAAATCAACGACTGGATGTCCCATATCTTTCTCCAGCTAAACACAAACAAAACCGAAATAATTATTTTTGGACCTAAGGAGGAACGATCCAAAGTCAGCACACAGCTTCAGCTAATGCAAGTAAAAACTACTCATCAGGCTCATAATCTAGGTGTAATAATGGACTCAGACCTGAACCTCCAGGGTCACTATCTTTCTCCAGCAATAACAAGGTCAGCTTTCTATCACCTTTCTATCACCTGAGGAGCATTTCTAGGATTAAAGGACTGATGTCACAGAAGGACCGTGAAAAACTGATCCATGCATTTATCTTTAGTCGGATTGATTACTGCAACAGCGTCCTCACAGGTCTGCAGCTGATCCAGAACGCTGCTGCTCGTGTTCTCACTAGAACCAGGAAAGTAGAACACATCACCCCAGTTCTAAAGTCCTTACACTGGCTCCCTGTAGCTAAGAGAATAGACTTTAAAATACTCCTACTTGTTTATAAATCACTCGTTCTCCTGATGCTCACAGACTTGCTCAATCCATGGAAGATCTGGAGTTTCTGAAGGTAATGGAAGCTGAGTGCTATCAGCATAGTTCCAAAAGTTGGGTTGCACCTTTACCTTTTTGATCGCTAAGACAGCGGCTGCCTAACAACCAGAAACAGGCTCTCGACCGCCTTTTCTCACTTCGACGCTCATTGGAAAAACGGCCGCAGATGAAAGCCGATTTCTTGGAGTATATGGAGAGGATGTTCAAGAAGGCACACACAGAAGTTGCCCAACCAATGCAACCTGGAAAAGAGTCCTGATGCCTGCCCCTGTTTGGTGTGTATCATCCCAGGAAGCCAGATAAGATCCGTGTGGTCTTCGACAGCAGTGCATCATATCAAGGAGTGTCGCTTAATGATGTTTTGCTCACTGTACCTGACCTTAACAATAGCCTATTAGGTGTCCTCATGAGGTTTAGAAAGGAACAGGTGGCAATCACTGCTGACATCGAGCACATTTTCCACTGTTTTGTTGTGAAGGAGGACCACCGGAATATTCTCCACTTCCTGTGGTACAGGAACAATGACCCTTCCTCAGACATCGTGGACTACAGAATGCGAGTTCATCTTTTTAGGAACAGTCCTTCACCTGCTGTAGCCGTGTATGGTATGCGACGGGCAGCTAAGGAAGCAGAGGCCGAATAAGCCAGCGATGCGAAAAGGTTAATTGACCGTGAGTTCTATGTTGATGATGCTTTTAAGTCCTTCAGCACTGAAGAAGAAGCCATCAGTGTTCTCAGGCGAGCACAGAAGATGCTTTCGGCTTCTAACCTCAAACTACACAAAATCACAACTAATCGACCTGCAGTTATTGAGGCATTCCCATCCGAAAATCGCTGTAAAGGACATCAACAGCCTAGATCTCTTTGTTGATGATCTTCCTATCCAACGCAGCCTTGGATTGTTTTGGAACATGCGTGTTATAGCGACTTCCACAGTCGCTGGAGAGGAAATGGATGGTTTCATCTAATTGTATGACGCGCTGTCCGCTTCATAAAATACGCACAAAGCTCAATTGCGTTTCTTCCGTTTATTGTGGCTTAAACAACAATGATGCACTGGGACAGTAGCACTGATGATAAGCATATATAAACTTAATGACATAAGCTGAGCGTTTTCTACAAAAGCTGAGCGGTCAACAAAATTATGGCTCCCCAGACATCCTCTCTCTGACAGAAAAAACACCCGAGTGACTGACTGACAACCCATTTTGACACCTTGACTCGTCATCACTATCACCCACGTGACCTCCGCTCCTCGTCTCCATGACAACTGAAACAAACAAACAAGTGAACCGATGAGCAGAGCCTAAAATAATATTTGTGGCGCATACACACCAGCCCCTTATTATTATGATATATCATAATAATATCCATATCTAATCAAGTGGAAGACACAAATACATGCAAAAAAGAAATTACAACAAACCCTGATTGTCATTCCATGTCCAACAATATTACTCATTAGGACTTTGTAATTAACTCTACAGTCCATTTAAAACAGAGTCCACAGAGTCCAAACTCAGTAAAGGGAGAACGTTAAAAGTAAAAAAAAAATCTAACTGTGATCAGCTTCCTGCAGCAGACACAGTTTTGTGATAGGCCGGTCCAGATGGCCAGTCCGAGTCTTGATCCGAACTTGACGGATAAATCCTCTTCGGTCAGGAAAAGTCTCTGTCACTCTGCCCATCGGCCATGAGTTCCGAGGTGCAGAACTGTCCATAATGAGAACAAGATCTCCCACGACGAGGTTCCTCTTCACACCGGTCCATCGCTGACGCTCCTGCTGCTGCAGTAGATATTCCTTCACCCATATTTTCCAAAACAAGTCAGACATGTATTGGACTTGTTTCCACCTTCTATTAGCATACACATCTGTGTGTTGGAATATTCCTGGTGGAAGTGATGGTGAAGTTTTCAACAGTAGAAGGTGATTTGGAGTTAAACCTTCCAGATCATTTGGGTCCAAGGAGGCTTTAGTGATTGGACGGCTATTAATGATGGCTTCAGCCTCACAAAGTACTGTATGAAGACCTTCTTCATCCAAGTTTTGGACCTTCATAATGGAATTGAGTACTTTTCGGACCGACCTTATCAGTCGCTCCCAAGTTCCTCCATGATGTGAGCCTGCAGGTGGATTAAAGCTCCATTTAACTCCCTTCTGCAGAAGGAAATCATTCACTTTAACCTGGTTCCACTGTTCAATAGCAGCTCTCAGCTCACGCTCTGCTCCTACAAAGTTGGTTCCATTGTCGGAACGTAGCTCTCGAATTTGACCTCTTCTGGCAATAAAGCGTCGGAGTGCATTAATGAAAGAATCGGTATCCAGAGATGAAGCTACCTCTAGGTGAATGGCTCTGATGGCGAAGCAGGTAAAGATAACACCATACCTTTTTACCATGCTCCTCCTAGATTTCACTTCAAAGGGTCCGAAGTAGTCCACCCCCACCCGAGTGAATGGAGGTTCATCTGGAACGATTCTATCATTGGGCAAGTCTGCCATCTGTTGGTTCATCGGCAGAGCACTTAAACGTCGACAAACAACACATTTGGACAGCACTTTCCTTATTGCGGTACTGACCCCAATCATCCAGTATCTTTTCCTCAGCTTAGACAGCATGTGGTTGCGACCAGCATGTCCAACTTCCTGATGTGTATGTCTAAGCAAAAGCTCTGAGATGTGTTGATCCTTTGCCAGTATTATTGGATGTTTAACCTCCACAGGCATTGAGCATCTGCTGAGCCTGCCACCAACTCTCAGGATTCCATCTTGCAACTGTGGGCAGAGCCTACGAAGATGACTTGATTTCATGATGGGTTGTCCTTTTTCCAGGCTGGCGAACTCATCGGAGAAGCGCTTTCTCTGACAGAACTTGATGATAGCAACCTCAGCCCTCTCCAGTTCATCCACTGAAAGACTCTTATGCACAGCTGTCCTCTTGATGTTGGCTTCATCTATGAGAGAATTCTGGCATTCTTTACTGACATCAGACTGTGTTAGGTTAAAAAACAATTGTCTCCTCTTCCTTACACAGGAAAAGAGCAAATCTTTAATCCTCAATAACCAAGCCACAGATTTCTTAAGGCATGTCCAGGAGGAAAAGAACTCAAACACGCGAGTCAAAGGATCTTCTCCAACCTGCACAACATTCACTGCTGCAGCTGTTTTTACATCAGGATCATCGGATGAAAGCTGACCGATGTCATCGGGGTTAACAGGCCACTCATTCACAGATCCTAGAAGATATTGAGGCCCAGACAACCACATAACATCCTCCATAAAGAGGTCCACTTTCACCCCTCTTGAGGCTATATCTGCTGGATTGGTAGCTGTGTCCACATAATGCCATTGTGCAGAAGAAGAAACATTCAGGATTTGTGTGACCCGATTTGCCACAAATACCTTAAACCGTGTAGTCTCATTTCTGATATATTTGAGAACAGACACACTGTCTGTCCAAAACACAGAATCCAGAAGTACCATTTGAAGTTCCTTTCTCCAGAGCACATCAACTCGGCTGGCCATGGTTGCCGCAATAAGCTCCATTCTGGGGATGGTAACAGCTTTGAGCGGAGCGACACGACCCTTTCCCATTACAAATGCACAGTGTCGTTTTGAGCCAATGTTTTCAGACAGCAAATAAGTCACTGTCCCATACCCATCTTCACTTGCGTCACAGAAGTGGTGCAACTGGGCTCTTGTGACTTCTCCAAATCCTACAGGTTTCAAACATCTGCTGACCTCAAACCTGTCCAACAGATGGAGCTGCTGCAGCCATTTCAGCCATCTTTTGGCAAACGGCTCTGGTACATTATCATCCCAGCCAATTTCTCTACGGCATAGATCTCTTAGGATTTTCTTGGCAGTTAAGACCACAGGACTCAGCATTCCTAAAGGATCATAGATAGAACTGACGACTGAGAGGATTCCCCTTCTGGTGAGTGGTCTCTCTTTAAGTACAATCTTGAACTTAAAGGAATCCGATTGTGTGCACCATTGCACACCAAGCACTCGTTCAATAATAGGTGAATCCAGCTCCAGGTTCAACTCCTCCATGCCTTTTGCTCTGTGATTTTCAGGGATGGCTTTCAGCACCCCAGGCCTATTGCTCATCCACTTCGTTAGAGAAAATCCTCCCTTAGAGCACAGAGAAACCAACTGCTGGTACTATGACACTGCTTCCTCCTCAGTTGCCACTGACACAAATCAATCATCTACATAAAAGCAGTGCAATAAATTGTTCACAGTTTCTTCATTGTAGAGATGTCCAAAGTGCTCTGCACACTTTCTGAGTGCGAAGTTGGCACAACTAGGTGATGATGTAGCTCCAAACAGATGTACCTTCATTCTATACACCGATGGTGATTGTTGTACATCACCTTTCGGCCACCAAAGGAACCTCAGCAGGTCTCTATCCTCAGGCAGGACCAAAACCTGGTGGAACATAGACTCAATGTCTCCCATGATTACAACAGGTTCCCTTCTGAATCGTGTGATCACTTCTAATAATGAACTTGTACAATCAGGTCCCTGTAGGAGCTGGATGTTCAAAGACGTACCATTATAAGCAGCTCCACAGTCAAACACGATCCTGATTTTTCCTTTGGTAGGATGGTAAACACCGTGGTGCGGTATATACCACACTTTACCATCACTACGATCCAATTCCTGTTGAGGCACTTCCTCTGCATAACCCTTAGCCAAAAGTTCCTTCATGAAGATGTTGTATTGAGAATAAAACAATGAATTCTTCTGAAACGTCCTTTTTAGAAGCGCCAAACGTTGTTGAACAACCTTTTTATTATTTGGCATCCTGATATGTGTATTTCGTAAGGGCAATGCAATCTGGAAATGACCATCCACGTGTTTGGCAGAGTTTGCAACCAATTCCAGAAACCTCTGATCTTCTCTTGACATTGCAGTCTGCTCATCAAATTTGCTCTCAGGGAAGTCATTTTTGAACTGTTGTTTCCAAAGCTCTTCCAGGCTTGCAACAGAGATTCGGTTGACTGTTACATGTGGCTGTTCCTGATAAACAGTTTTTCCACAGTTTCCGGAAAGTGGTCCATTGACTGTCCAGCCCAGCCTTGTCCTAACAGCATATGGTCCACCATCGACACTACACACAACTTCTAGTGGTTCCAGGGCTTTGGGAATATTAGTACCAATCAGGAGTTCTATTCCTGCATTGACTTGAGGCAAGTTTATGTGTTTCAGATGTGGCCATTTTTTAATATCTTTCATTGTTGTTATGTTTCCTGTATGAACAGGCATGGACTCCTGCGTGTACACCTTTGGCAGTTATAAAAATTCTTCCCCATCAAGCGCAGCAACCTCCAGTCCTGACACAGTATTGCTACTCACAATCCGTTCCTGTCCCATGGTTCTGAGAAGAATATTTCCTTTCCTTCCTACAAGGTGTAGTTTGTGCATCAGCCCATCTGTGCAGAAAACAGCCGTGCTCCCCTGGTCCAAGAAAGCATATGTTGTAATAATTTTGCTTCCTTTCTTTGCTTTTACTTGAACCGGCACAATGGGTAGTTTACATTCCTGGTCTCCAGCCCCTGTAAGACCACTTGACACCAACATATTGTCTGCATGTGGCTGTGTATTCCTAGCACTCTGTTCCGATGGTACACAGTCTTTGTGGAGGATGGTGGGATGTTTCCGGTCACACTTGGAACAGGAAAGCCTCTTGCAACAATTTTTACTGATGTGTCCTGTACACAAACAGCCAAAACAGATGCCATTTTCCTTCAAGAAGGTTATCTTCTTCTCGTGGGCCATTTTTCCCAACTCTGCACAAAGATCCAGTACATGTCTTCCTCCACAACAAATACACAACTTCCTTCCAGTTTGATTAATTTCCTTTTCTCTCTTCACAGACTCAGGTTTGGTCTCCAAAGATTGCACAGTGGTGGCAAAGCTGGTCCCTTTATTTCCAAGTTGATTTTGGGATTTGGGTTTGTTTATTCCTTTTATTTGTGGTGAAGTCGGAGAATCTTGTATATTACCAAATACAGGATCTGTCAGTATTTTTATCTGTTTTTCAATGAAGTCTGCAATATCTGTAAATTTGGCTCTTCTTCTGCTTCTTTCCTGCAGTTCACAAGCGTGGCTCCTCCATCGGTCCCTATATTTGTAGGGAAGCTTTTTTATGATGTTCACCACGTTGGAGGGCATGTCCAAGTCTTGCAGATACTGCACATCCTCCATAATGTTACAACACCCTCTGAGAAAAAGACTATAGTTCTGCATAGCTTTTACATCCTCTGTTTTAATCACAGGCCATGAGAGGGCTTTGTCCATGTAAGCAGCTGCAATCTTCTGTTCATTACCATAGTGTTCCTTTAATAGGGATTTTGCTTTTATATAGCCACGATTTGGGTTGATGTGTTGACAGCTTCTCACCAGTTCCCTTGCATGACCTTTTGTGTGTTGTTCCAAAAAATATAAACGATCACAGTTATTGTTTGTATTACACTCAACTCCGTTCTCAAAGGCTTTAATAAATGAGTGATACTGAAGTGGATCTCCATCAAAAATAGAGATTTCTCTCTTTGGTAGGACAGAGAGACATTGTTGTTGGATCAACAGAGCTGTTATTTCGTTTTGTTTCCTCATTATTCCAACAACATCATTTTGTGGTTCCGAATCCACAGAAGTATTTACGTGAGATGTATTTTGCCCATATTGATCAAGTGGGTTTTGATAAGATGTTGAATATTGTTGGGAGGGATTATTTGTAGAAAGTTCAGTCCTCACTGCTGCATGCTTAATTTTCTGCTTTACTCCAAGAAGAGTTTCAGCATTAGTTGATATATTTTGTTTTGCAGAAATGAGTGGGATGAATTCGTTTGCATTAGCATTAGGTGGCTGTTTAAATTGTTCCTTTTCCAGGTATGAATTCATTCCATCTGAAACCTTTGATAATCCTTTTCTGCTCGTTGTGCTTTTGAGTTTTGAGAACGTTAATTGCTGCCATTTTTTCAGCAATTTCAGTGTCCAGTTGTAGCTTTTCCTTTCTTTTACGCAGCCGCTCTTCCTCTTCCTCCAGTGCATGTTTTTCATCCAATAATTTCAGCTTCATTGTTAAAGCTGCCAACTCAGCTTCAGCCATCAGTCGAACAGATGAAGTTGAAGATCTTGATGAAGAGGTTTTATGGCTTCCAACATTTGAAACACTGTCACTTGGTTTAATATCATCCTCAGTTTCCATTACAGGCTTTAATGAAATGTTTGTTTCATTGATTTCCTTTGTTTCAATTAAGTCAATTTGCTTTGGAAAAACAGCTGGGTTTTGTTCCTGCTCATTTATCCATCTTTTTGCTTCATTTAGAAATGTATTGCTGTAATTCATGATACTCGAAAACCATTCCGTTTGTTTTATGATTTCTTCCTCAGGTATCAGAAGCAGTACCTCTTTGTGTGAATGAGACACCCTCTCACTTAATGCCTTTAAATCCTCAATGTACCGCTTTATTTCTGTAACATTTTCATTTTGTTTCATGAGCCCTTTTATTTTTGGTATTAAACCTTTCATTTTATTGACGAATCCTTTGCGATCATTTTGTAGTTTTTCAATTTTATTCAACAAGGCCTTTGGTGTGAGTTTGCTTTCCCTCTTCTCCCCAGAATCATTCTCAGAAAACAAGGCCTTAACACTTTTTTTGACTCATGACTCCTTTTATTTTTCCCTTTTTTTTCAGTTTTTCATTGAACAATTGCATCCACAGTAGTGGATAAGGTCAAATATCCATTCAACCGAACAGCATTTTTATTGTCCCTTTAATAATCATCCAAGCAGCATATGAATGAGACCAAGTGCAGACGACACTCAAAGTGGCTGAGCCAGCGCAAACAAAGCATATAACCAGCATTCATTCCTTTCAATGTCTCCCCAGGAGATACTTCAGCGTTTATGATATGTGGCTTGCTTCTTCACACACAGACATCCACAGGTTGTCTTACCTGTGCTCTTTACTACGTCGGGTGTGGCCGCATTGCGCGCGCCTTCATTCCGATCCACTGCACTTACTTGGCGTCTTCCCGTTTCCTTCGTTCTGATGCTGCTTGCGATGATTCTCTTATTGGATGCCGTTTTTGTTGACTAATGTTATAGCGACTTCCACAGTCGCTGGAGAGGATATGGATGGTTTCATCTAATTGTATGACGCGCTGTCCGCTTCATAAAATACGCACAAAGCTCAATTGCGTTTCTTCCGTTTATTGTGGCTTAAACAACAATGATGCACTGGGACAGTAGCACTGATGATAAGCATATATAAACTTAATGACATAAGCTGAGCGTTTTCTACAAAAGCTGAACGGTCAACAAAATTATGGCTCCCCAGACATCCTCTCTCTGACAGAAAAAACACCCGAGTGACTGACTGACAACCCATTTTGACACCTTGACTCGTCATCACTATCACCCACGTGACCTCCGCTCCTCGTCACCATGACAACTGAAACAAACAAACAAGTGAACCGGTGAGCAGAGCCTAAAATAATATTTGTGGCGCATACAATGCGTACAGACACCTTCATGTTTCAGATTGTAGATGACCAGAAGCCGTACACACGCAGAGGGGTACTCTCCACTTTGAATAGTCTCTATGATCCCCTAGGGTTCCTTGCACCCATCACAGTTCATGGAAGACTGAAACTCAGGCAACTAATTACACAAGCATATTATTGGGACTCACCTCTTCCTAATTGAGTTCCGCAATGGAAGATTGAGTGGACCCGATGGAGATTGAGTGGACCTGATGGAGATTGAGTGGACCCGGTGGAAACAGTCTCTAGACCTAGACCTAGAGGGGCTCCAGATACCACGCCCTTATACATCCATCTCAACCGCAGGCGCGCTGGGAAGAGAACTCTGTATCTTTGCAGACGCATCAGTTAAAGCAATAGCAGCCGTGGCCTACATCAAAGTGACAAACCACCAAGAGCAGACTGAAATTGGCTTTGTCTTTGGGAAGGCATAGTTGGCCCATCAGCTTGGCCTAACTGTCCCGAGATTAGAGCTCTGTGTGGCTGTGCTCCCTGTTGAGATTGCCGAGATTATAGTCTCAGACATGGACACCACATTTGAAAACATCACCTACTACACAGACAGCAAGGTTGTATTGGGGTACATCGACAATCAGTCAAGGAGATTTTATGTCTATGTACATAACAGAATCCAAAGAATCCGTCAATCACCTTGTCCCGGCCAGTGGAAGTATGTCCCAATACACCTCAACCCGGCTGATATAGGGTCAAGAACAGTGACACCAGCCCTGCTTGGCAGCACAGCATGTCTCAAAGGACCAGCCTTTCTCCACAAAGCACCCTTGCATTCATCCAAGCTTCAAGAGACATACAATCTTATTGACCCTGACATCGACTCTGAAGTGCTTCCACAGGTGATGACGAACCTTCCACGTGTTTCTGGAGATGTGACACACCCACAACGTTTTGAACGCTTTTCAAAGTTCAACACTCTTCTCACAGCCATAGCACCCCTCATCCATGTAGCTCGTTCCTTCACCCACTTCACTCAGAAGGAATGTCAGGGGTGGCACTTCTGTTGTTCTACAGAGGAAGAGTTGCGGAGAGCCAAAGTGTGTATTGTAAAAAGTGTCCAGGCTGAATGCTATGCAGAGGAGCTAAAGTGCATCAGGTCAGGGTCCAACTGCCCATCCTCCAGCAGCCTAGGGAAGCTACACCCCACAATGGATCAAGATGGACTTCTAAGGGTGGGAGGCCAGATTGAACAGTCAGGGCTCAGCACAAACGAGACTCATCCCATCTTCATACCTGCCCGACATCATCTGGCAACCTTGCTTGTGTCTCACTATCACGAAACAGTGAAACACCAAGGTAGACATCTGACTGAAGGTGCCATTCGAGCTGCAGGATTCTGGCTGGTGGGTGGCAAACGCTGTATCAGCAGTCTGATTCATTCATATTAAATGTAGAAAACTGAGGGGAAAGAAAGAACATCAGCAAATGGCAACCCAGCAAGTAGAACGTCTTCAAGTAGCACCTCCCTTCACCTACGTAGGCGTTGATGTCTTTGGGAATGTCTCAAGGAGAAGCTTATCGTGGTTCATAGCCGAGGGCTCTCACCTGCATGCCGAAGCAGAGAAACGGAGAACGCCAAAGTCCTGAACTCGCTGTCTCGTACTCTCGGTAAGAAGCAAATTTCATGCCGCTTGTATATTTTATTCACAATATGAACCTATTCAGCTGCATATTATCTTCAGTATGACAGTTCTTTTTATTTTCAGTTATCCAAATTAGTTCTGATGCCGTGTTTTGTTTTTGTAAATATGAATTAGACCTACTTACGTTTTCTAAAGCACAGTGAGACATTTGTTTCTATTCCTTAATTTTAATTAGTCATGTATGTTTTAAATGCACTGTAAGCATACAACTTTAAACAAATATCTGCGATCCGTTGCAGCGGGATCAATACCTTCTTCTGATGAAGCAGAAGCAGGAAACCGGCTTACGGAGGGTTGAGATGACACGATGCCTTCAGTCAAACCGTCCTAGGATGCTGCAGACTAAACCATGACCCACAGACATGTGCAGCTGAACATTGTTTCTGAACTTTTTCTATACCTGTCCAATAAAAATATCCAAGCTATACGCTTATATTATCATTTGCAGTTTCATTACACGCTGGTTGGTGGAATCATTTTACAATATTATGTCTGGCATCAGGGTTCAGCAACATTTTAAAAATCTGATAGCAACATTTGCTATCGCTGTTAAAAGTAAAAAAGTGTTGATCTGCTTATTAAGTAAACTGCATACATTTGAAAGCTGCTGAAAAACCTAAGCCTACTCAAAGATGGGATATCTGTAAAACATATTGTAGTGGTGCTGATTTAAAACAACTGAAGACATTTTCAAAGCAACCAGCTTTATTACAAAACATACAGTTGTGGTTTGTAATTCATAGAATTCGTAGCATGTGTATGGCAACTCCTTTCTTTAAGGGGACACAGAGGCGAAAGGCTGCGGCACTGGACATAGTTTGCTTCACATGTAGATGAATTTGTTCCCACATCCTGAAGTTCTGCAGTCACTGAGCTTCGGCGAAACCCAGAAGAACGTCTCATCACTGCAAGGCCAAGTTAAACAACCAAACAGACGGTGGGTGCGACGACTTCACAGAGCAGTCATCTGAAACACGCACAGACAATACTTATTTCTAAAGCAAGCTTTTCAACATATGTTTTTACGCTGGGCTTTAGTGAATAAATAAATACCCACCACATCGGGGTAGTATTTGCATCGGCTTACCCACACAAGCTGCCGGAGTCCTTGTCGCGTCATTCTGCTGCAGAGCTTCTCACACTCTTTTGTACTATTTCACCGTGTTTTTCCTTGCAGTGTTCAGCTTAACTGAGGTCTGTATTCTTCGATTAGAGAGGCTTTCTCTTCTACGTGCGTCTACATAAATCCACAGACTGAGCAAAAAGGTCAGGTTCGCTAGTGAGGTTGCCATTGTTCTTCTTTTTCTCCGAGCCTCTGGTAGTTGTAACTGTGAAGCAACACTTAACAAGTCGAGCTGTGTTGAGTCGCGTTACCGAAAGTACCGGTACGACTCGGCAAAAGGGACTAGTGGAGAGATGCCTTAAGTCTCGTCTGACACATGAGGTCCTGACCACACTTATGGCTGAAGTAGCAGCCATCATGAATGCTGGGACGATCATTGCGGTGTCATCAGATCCTGAATCACCTCTGATTCTCACCCCAGCAATGCTCCTGACCCTCAAGACAAGCTCTCCACCTCCTCTCCCATCAGGTAGCTTTGAGGAGGTGGATCTCTTTAGGGAGGAGTGGAAACAAGTTCAACTCCTAGCTAACATGTTTTGGAACCGGTGGAAATGCGAGTACCTCAAAACATTGCAGCTTAGGCACAAGTGGCAAGAAAAATGGTCAAACATTAAAGAAAAAGACATCGTCCTCTTGAAAGACAATCAGGCAAAGAGAAACCAATGGCCTATGGGCATCATTACAAAAGCTTTTCCAGGAGAAGATGGATTGGTCCGGAAAGTTGAAGTGGGAGTAGTCAAGGATGGAAACAAAAGGATCTTCTCACGTCCTATCGCAGAAGTAGTTCTGCTTCACTCTCCAAAAGCTGACTCTGTTCATTGATGTGGGCTCTCTGAAGACCCCAAGCGGGGAGTGTAATGCTCTGAGTAACAGCAGTAGCAGCACGTGAATGCAGCTGCTGCTAGGGTGGTCCTTCAAGGCGGCCACGCAGCTGCTGCATGAAGTTGGTAAAATTGAACTTTGGGGCAGCAAATGCGGGGCAGCAAACAATCAGCGACGGGATGCCCGAATTAAGGGAGGAGAAGATGTAAGCAGAGGTGAGACGCCGGCTTTTTTGAATTCTCCTTCTAGGAAACTTTGTTTTACTTTAATCGTGTTAAGTTCTGCTATTTTAGTTCTTAATTTCCTATGTCCTTGACTTATTCTTGTGTGTGTATTTTTGTCAGTTTTCTGAATATTTGATTCACATCTGCTTTAATTTTGTATTAAATGTGTTTACCTTGCCTTAGGTAAATAAGTCTATTTTATTTCCCCGTCATTTTAGTGTTTCGATAGTCACCTTTTAATCTGTAGTTAAGACATTCATCTGTCCTGCTGATCCCCCATGTATTACACCTGATTTCATCTGTCCACCAGAAATTCATTGTTTTTTGGCCTGTCTGTGTCAGGTTTGTCCTAAACATGGATTCTCTATGTTCATTTCCCATGTTCCCAGGTTGTTCTGACAAGAAAAGGGAGTGCTATAGTATTGGACTTTTCCAACTAGTTTGAGCCTGTGTGTTTGGATGGGTTGAAGAAAGTGTGTAATAGCACAAAGAACTCAGTTAGACTATTGTAACTCTATATATGTGTCAATGAGTCATGAGTCAATCGGACCTGCTTTGCAAGACTGCAGCTGGTCCAGAATGCTGAAGCTCATCTTCTGACGCGTACTAAGAGGTGTGAACATGTTATTTCGGCGCTTGCCTTCCTTCACTGGCTCCCTCATCACTATAGCAATGATTTCAAAATTTTATTGTTGACCTATAAAGCCTAGAATGGGCAGGCTCCTGTGTATTTATCTGACTTCTTGAAGCCCTTTTCACCCTCTAGAGCTCTCAGATCAAATGATCATTTGCTTTTAGCAGTGCCAAGGTCCAGGCTGGTTAACAGAGGCAATTGAGCATTTAGGGTTGTAGCCCCCCAAAATGGAGTTAACTAAGTTGACTTAAGTTCAGGAGCGAGGGCCACGCCCCAAACCCGCTTTGCACAACCTAATCATCCCTAAACTCATCTCGCCTGGTACCCCCGGCCTCTCTCAAATCGCTAATCACGCTGCGATACACATATAAACCCCATCTGCCTCTTACTTCTCTTCCATCTCCTTCGTTTCTGTTTCGACCAGTTCGACTCTCGCGCGTGTTTCGCTCGCTTACCTTGTTCAACTTTTTCCTCCTCGTGTCCAGCATGGATGTCCTCACGCTCAGCGGTGATCCATCCGAATCAGACAAGGAGCTTTACTTCCCCGGTCTCGCATCCGTCGGGGCTTCCCCCCAGCCTCTGGTCGACCATGCTTCCCGCCGCGTTCGGCTCCCCTCGAGCCAGCGGGACCCCGAGCCATTTCCTCCGGCCTCGGCTTCTTCTTCCCGGATCTCCCAGCCAGATCCGCTCGCCCCCACCTCCGGCGGCTTTACGAACCAGCCTATCCGTTCTCCCGCTCCACCTTCGAGCATCATTCTACGGCCCGAGCCATCTCCCCAGTGCCTTCGCACCGCTGCTCCGGCTCACCCACCCCAGGGTGTCCCTCCTCCGTCCCCTTGCGGCTCGCGCCGGGCTCCAGCATCCCGCGCCGGTGCTTCTTCTCGCGCTCGGCGCTCCCCCGTGGCCGCCGCAAGCCGCCCAGACATGTCCGGCTGGACCGTAGCGCGCCTCCAGCGTGCCTTACGGCACAGGGGTATCCCCTTCAGCTGCTCCGCCAACAAAGCTCACCTCTTTAGGCTTCTCGTCCCTCCTCCCGCTTCCCATCCATCTCCGCACCGTTCGAGACTTTCCGCCCACGCCACTTCCTCGTCGGGCGGGACTTCCGGTGACGTAGCTCCAGTTCCGGCCGTCTCAGAGCCGGAGCCCACAGCTAGCTCTGTTGGTGGCGGACCGCCATGTCCCCACACACCAGTCCCCCCCCCTTTCAACAATTTGCTTCCTTCTTAGCCAGTTTATTCTTTTCCCTGTCCTCTCAGACGGGTCTGTTCACTGGCTTTCCACTATATACCACTCTACCACACCCGCCTCTCCCCACCTTGGGGCGTAACACCTTTTCTCTCTCCACAGCCATCCCCCCCACGTCCTCCCTCTTCCATCTACTGCCCTTCTCCCGTCTCCCCCACGCTGCGTCAGCAGGTCGTTGCAGGTAATCACATAGACTTGGCTCTCCTGCTCCATCCCTTCCTGGGCCTTTCCGGCTTGCCCCTGGACATGTTTACCAGCCAGGGGTTGATGCAGCTCGGCTCGCCCCTCACCCCCCGATCTCGCGATCTCACCCCCGTCGAGTTTGCCTTCGCCTTCTCCCTCTACCACGACACCATCTGCTCCGTATTCCCCGACCGGCGGTCCGAGCTGGACGACTACCTGTCCATCGTGTTAGACCTGGCCCTCCGGTTCGGGGGCACGGGGTTTTATACCTAACAAACCCTTTTTTCCTCCCAGGCCGCGGGCCGGCTTGCTCAGTTTAACAAGGGCACCTTCTGGGGCGTGCTCGATGCCGTACTTTATTGTCGGGTCTTCGCAGCCAGAGCTTCCTTGTCCTGCGCTCTTTGCGGTGCTCCCTCCCACCCCGCCTACACCACCGTCGTCCCCCTCCGGTTCCGGACCCCCACGACCCGCAGCTCTTGGGCCCCCGACCGTTTGTCCATCGCTGCACCCCCCCCAACTCCAAACCTCTTTCCTCTTGCACTCCTGCTCCTTCTGCGGCAGGGCTCACTCACGGAGTTCCTGCCCCCGCAATCCGTCCCCAGCTCCCTCTCCCTTCCTCTGCTCTCCATGAGCCTTACCCGATCGTTATTGCGGTCCTCCTTTGGGGACATGAATAACACAGCCATTGTAGACATCATCAATAAAGGTCGATCTCGCTCCCTCACCATCATGCATTTCGTTCGTAGGCTCACCCTCTTACTAGCCCAATATCATTTCATCCTCCGTGCTGCTCACATTCCAGGTCACTTAAACCGCATAGGTGACTCTCTCTCTCGTTTTTCTTTTCAGAAGTTCAGATCCTCGGCTCCTGCTGCAGACCTCAGGCCAACACCAATCCCTTCGTTTTCAGCCACCATCTTCAATCGACACCGCCTCTCCTCAACCTCACCTCCATCGCTCAACACGCCATTATCGACAGCCTCTCACCCGGTACCCTCTCCGTCCACCCCACCAGCTGGAACGCATTCAAGACATTCCACGTAACATATGGTCTCCCCTTTCCTTCATTCACTACCATGTCAAACCTTAAGTTCAACGCTCACTCGCACTCCGTTCAAAAATCAGAGTATCAACTATTAAATCATACTTGTCCAGAATTAGCCTCTTTAGTAAGCTGGCCACAGGAAGCTCCAGCTCAGCGCCACATACCCATGCTTTAAAAGGTCTCAAAAATAGAACCTCCCTCACCAGTTCATCGCTTACCGCTCACCTCAGACCTTCTCACCCGCCGCATTCGTCCGCATTGTTCGGCTATTCGACTCCCTTCTTAGACCTAACACTTCAGTCGATGCTACTGCTCGCTTATTTCGGCTTGCTGCGCTGTTCGGAGTTTGTTCCTTCCTCCTCTAGTCACGATCCCTCGATACACCCGTGCCTCTCAGACATCTCCATCCCTAATCACAATACCCTCATCTTCTCTCTCTGCAGGAGTAAAACAGACCAGCTCGGTACCTCTGTTCAAATTTACCTTTTCCGCTTCGACTCTGTTTTTAGTCCCTACGAAACTATCACCCGTTACGTCCAATCCCGGCTATCCGCCAATGCCTCACCATCCGACCCACTCTCCATCACCGAATCTGGCAGCCCCACTACCGGGCTTCGGTTCGCTGACCATTTTCGCTTTATCCTCAGTTCATCCGGTATCGCCCCCGACTTCTATTCCGTTCATTCAATTCGTATAGGCGCAGCCTCCTCTTTCTCTCTGTGGGTCCTGCCGACCCACCTCCTCTTTCTCTCTCTAGGTCCTGCCGACCCAACCCTCTTAACCCATCCACCTTTCTTTTGCAGCATCCACCGTTCGCAGCATCCCTGTTCCACGCTCTCGTTCACTCCTGTACCACCCTTCTAACATCTCTCTCTTCTAGGTCCTGTCTGGAGGGGTCCCGAGCAGGCTTGGAAACAAAGTTTCTTCCTGAAGACTGCGCCCCCACACTGAGTCTTCCACCGCTAATTATATGTTGTTTCAAAATCTATTTAGTTAGGTTCACTTCAGTTCACAGCATATTCTAATTCCATCTACATGCTCCGATTTTCATGATAGATGCGTTGTCCATCCTTTATTGATTCCGTAAGTGGCTATATAAGCAGACTGGTGTGGTGCAGTGTAGTATTCTGGTTTTTGAATAAGTTATTGAGTACAAACTCCTGCATTTTTAAATGAAGTAAACAAAGTGGACCCTTCATTGTTGCTCCACCCTATTTCATCCTCAATTTGATCTCAGGTAACAAGTGACTCAATTTAGACTGCAAGATTATGTTTGAAATCAACTTTCAACCTGACTTAATTTAGTCACCTTGCTTAATCCAGAGCTTTTCCTACTTCAGCAGATTTAAAGTGCACACTATTTTCTGTTCTTTAAATTCTAAAGAGTCCTTTATTTTATTCCCCAAAAAATGTCCTTTCTTGAGATATTCCTTTCAACTTCATGCTATCATGATAACATTTATTTCATCCTTCCTCCTAACAGATTCTCATACCTGTCAACTGATACGGTTTGCCCGTATTTAATACGTTTTTTGCTATCTTTTAAATGGATACGGCGTACTACAACATATAATACGGGAAAACGCCCAGACCGAAACGGGGTATTTTTGCCGAATTAAGCTCCATCACGCATGCGTCGCTTTATAACTTCCGCTTCCTTCTTGATTGCAACACAACACGAGGAAATCGATATCATTTAAACACGAAACTCTCACCAGTGAAGATCTCTGAACCCTTGAAAAAGAAGTGGAAAGTTAAGTCAACTGGAAAGCATCAGAAAGTGTGGGAACATCTGCAAGGAGAGTATAGTGGATGGATAAAATCTTCGTCCAAAGGCCCGGAATATTCGTTTTGTGTACCGTGTAGGAAAGACGTGAAAGTTGCTGCCAGTGGTTTTTATGACTTGAAAAGCCATTTCAAAACATCGTCACACGTGGATAGTGTCGCAAGAAGTAAGACATACGTTCCTTTGAGTCAACAGTTTGCCAGTGCGAACCCTGCATCGTCACAAAGCAACAAGGTGCTCAAAGCAGAAATCCTCATGTGCCAGTTTTTTGCCGAGCACAACATTCCACTCGCCGCTGCAGATACATTCACCAAGTTGGTACCAGAAATGTTCATCGATTCACAAGTTGCAAAGGTATGTAAGACAGATTAAAATTTTCTTTGTCACTCAAGCAATTAATCTTTTTGAAAATAATGCAAACAATGTAGATCGAGATGATTTATATTAAAGACTGTAATCTTCAATGCAAACTGATAATATCATCAACAGATTATGATTCAAAGTGTGTTTGATGAAAAATATTCAGAGATGTTTACATGCGTTGAAGTTTTTAATGCTATGAAATTATACTCTGAACATCGATTCTTCAAACATCCACATGTAACGAATATAATCTCTATGTTGCAGGATTTTGCATGCAGAAGGACAAAGGCAACCATGATTATCAAGGAGTCTCTCGCACCAGCCTACACAGATCCTATCATAGCACGCTGCAGGACTCAACCGTTCACATTGATGATCGACGAGAGCAATGATCGGAGCACCAAAAAGCGTCTTGCTATTCTCGCCCACTTCATGGAAGATGATGTTGCAAAAACTAGACTCTTGGACCTGCCCGAATTAAGTGATGGAACCAGTGCTGGTATATTTGAAGTTTTAGACAAATATATGACAGAGAACAATATTCCTTGGCTCAACGTTGTCGGTTTCGCAAGCGATAATTGCAACACAATGGTCGGAAAGAAAAATTCAGTGCTGTCACGGATTATTGAAAAAAACCCTAGAGTATTCAGTGTAGGTTGTATCTGCCATCTCGGAAATTTATGTGTCAAAGATGGACTAAAAGTTCTGCCAGTGAAAGTAGATGATTTGCTTGTTGACATATTCTACTTCTTTAAACATAGTGCAAAACGGATAACAGAGTTCAAAGAGTTCCAGGACTTTACTCAATCAGAGGAGCAACAAATCCTAAAACATTGTCCTACTCGCTGGCTTTCGCTTGAAAAGGTGGTTGTGCGCACGCTTTGACAGTAAATCGTATCAGCTAAAACCAACAAGTGAGATGTTGCAATCAGCAAAGGCCGCAACTTCCAAGTACAACAACAATCACAAATGATGTCATTTAGGCTTTTAAGGGCATTGTGTGATATGTGAACACATCATTATATGGTAGTGATGTATTGAATAAAGAATTGAATAATGCAAATTGATGGTGCAGTTTTCCATGTTGTTCTTTGGTAAACACGGCATTTACGGCGCGAATACAGTTTTTGGTCATTGAGTAAGGGAAATTTAAATTGTTAGTAAGGGCAGTCATGGTTGATGGTTGACAGGTATGGATTCTTAAACAAAGTTCTTTGTTTATTCTTAGTTAGACTCTACTGCAGTTTCTGTGTTATCAAAGAAATTTGCTTTTTTTGTAGGAATTAATCAGCAAAACACTAGTGTTCAAAGTGCTCCATCAATTTCGTTGAATTACTTATTTTTCTTTGTAAATCATAAGCACCTATATTTGCAAATATCTGCATCTCCTTCAATATTAAAGACCCACTCCGTAACTTTTACACCATAAAAACGTGTTTTCGAAATGTTTATGGGACACAACACAATTTTTGATGTTCCTTTTCTGAGCTGTCACAAGATGGGACAGTCCTCCTGTTGTTCACCCCACTATAGAACTTTTCACCCGCGGACCGCTTCCCCTGATGTACTGACAGAGTTTCACTTCATGGCAGTATGATACATGCTACGTGATGTAAACAATGATATAAACAAACCCACGATTTTTGAGACTTGAGCCCTAGCAGATCCACCAAAGAAACCAAAGACAACGCGAGGGAAAAAAACTCTTCCCAAGCTGAAAGCTGCCAGAGCTTCACCGTTGAAAAAAGTTTAATAACCTCTGGTTCATATCAATGTTATGGATTAATGCATTTTTCTGTTTACTGGTTTCCATCTTCCATTTGTTGCTAACAGCTGCCACAAATGTTACTGTGCCGAAGGACAAAGCTTTAATTAATTTATTTTTTTCAACCATGGTTTCGGTAAGATTTTAATGTCTCAGAGACATGTTAACTGGAAATGAAATGAGATGGGTTGGAATAGTTTATTGCATTGCTGGAAGTGAACTTTGTGTTGGGCAGGGCTTCTTCTGCCCAGCTTTCAGTAGATACAGCTGACCTGAAAAAAAGAGAAACATCACTGACCCGTTTTTGTAAACAACAACTTGAAAACTATAGATTACCATCTGATGTATGTCATGTAGTCACCTTCTTTCAAAATAACTCACTCTTCAGTTAGTGTATGCATTAGTATGACACATCAAATCACTCAAACTCAATCAATCAAACTTTATTTAGAAAGCGCTTTTCCAACTACATAGCTTTTTAAAGTGCATTGCAGATTGTAATGACCTCACAAACCCCACCCTTCCCAAACCCAAAATAAAATGATCATCACAACTATAGCACCCTCACCCCACCCGCCCCAATCCAACCTATCTCCCACACACACAAATTAAAGCAACAGTAAACAAAAGCAACAAATGAGTAAAGATGAGCCAGGAAACGCCATCATGGGAGCCATCTGCATCGGCGGCAGCAGATGAACAGCAGCAGCCAATGCACTGACCCAGGGCACCCAGAGGTGGGAGGGATGGTACCCCCACCTCCGCCGAAACAATACCTGGAGAGCACCCAGGCAGCTACAGCTGACCACCACCCCCAATGCAAAGGGCTCCCACAGAGGAAACACTGGAAGGATGATTTAAATAAAAAATTAAAATAAACAGTAGAAAATGAGTTTAAGCAGTAAAATACTGATAAAAATGTTTAAACTGATAGCATCCAAAATTATAAAATATAAGAGAATGGTGAGACACGATCTCATAAAAACGCAAAGCAGATAAATAATTAATAAATAATAATCAATTAAAAACTAAACTAAAAATTAAATCAAATGAAATAACATGATTCATCCATTATTCCAGACCTGTGGAGACAATTCCAATTTACATTTAAGACACAGCACAATTGCAAAACAATGTAATATTATTCCTCAGGGCTCTTATCTGCATCAACCGCTTCAGGAATAATAATTTATTTGAATTCTAAGTGTGTGTGTGTGTGAGCCTCTAAGGAAAATATTTTAAATGTGTATCAGTCAGCAAGCGATCTCTTCATTGCGTGAGCATGCGTGTTTATCAATCTGATTCTTTAAACTTCCAAAACCAGTTTGTACATAATAATCCCCCTCAATGCAGTATCTCAATGCCTAATCAAATCACCTTTAATCCCCAAAAATGTAAAGAACTTTATTTCCCTAATCTATGGTGAGTTTTACAAGTTACTCCCAAAATTGAGTTCTCTCCTTGACCACTTCCTGGGATCAAGCCAAGGCACGAGGTGTGCTGGGCATCTGCCTGCCCTCAGACAAGCAGTCCATCCCTCCATCTGCTATCTCGACACCACACACTGTACATTTAGATCCAGTCTGCCAATCATCACAACGTTTTCTCTATTTCTTCTGTTCTCACATTGTCCGGTCTTGGATCGTCTTTTGGTGTCCGAAACTCGGATGCCGACGAGAATCCATCTATATCCTGTCGTTGAAAAATAGTGGACGTCTGAGAGATTTCCAGGTGATAATGAAATCAAAAGATCAGCGGTATTCTTTCAGGGATTTTTGAGAGCTCTCTCTTGTCTTAACAGATCACTGGTATATATACAGTTTTAACCACACCTTACTATATCAAATGACTTCATTCATAATCAGGAAGAAATGGACAAACACTTAAGTGGTTAACTCAGGGAACACAGATGACTTCTTTCATAATCAAACAAAGATACCGAGGACCATTTTCACACACATTTGTCATCTTATGGTGAGCGGACAAGGACACTTTTTATAATGTGTTAGGAAGAGAATCACTGGACATACATGAGTTTGTCACAATCTTGTCACAAGGGAATATGAAATTTTTACAGACAATAGGTCCCTGTTTGTACTTTATCACATCAGTATAACATTTTATTTAGACATGAGTAACTCAGTCAGAATTAAAAAGGCAGCACTGATTCAAATGAGAACTATCTATGTGATAAAAGAATGCTTACAATAAAAAATCTCACTACATAATTAAAATTAATTCACATAAGAATTAACTTTATCTAAGACCTAAGAGGAGACAATAAATTTTACCATCACAATCCACTCAATTCGCTTGTTGAAGGTCACGTTGGGGCACCAACTGATTTAGCAGAATTCCATACAGATGGAGATAAGGATGATTCAGTCTCCATTGGCATTTTAACATATTTGTTGTAATGGTACAGGAAGCCCTTTTGTGCCAACACTAACTCCTTAAAATTGTATGTCTGCCTGCCTGGATACCTTCAGTTAAAGGTTGAATATGGAACATGGGCACCAAAGCGACATCTAGTGTGTTGAGGTTGTAGTTGCAATAACGAAATGCCGTCTGGATGCCAGTTTCGTAGGTGTGACCAGCCAGCATCATGTCCAGCGATCAATCTTACAGGGTACGGGCTTTTTGTACTAATACGTTTAAAATAGTAAACGAAAAAGAATTATAAGACAATATGGGTCAAAAGCAACAGTAAGTTTTTGTACCTGTCCTCTCTGCATCTTATATTAGCAGCTGAGTTGTGTACTCCACTCCTCTTGCTGATATATTCTATAAAAGTAATAATTTATGCTTTATAATTTACATAAACATTCACTTCCGGCAGAACTTCGAACACATCCCGGAGGCGGGGGACATTGAGTCCGAGTGGGCCTCCATTGTCGAAGCGGCAACCATAGTTGTGGCCGCAAGGTGGTCGTTGCCTGTCGCGGCGGCAACCCTTGAACCAGCTGGTGGACACCGGCGGTGAGGGATGCTGTCAGGCTGAAGGAGTCCTATCGGGCCTTTTTGGCCTATGGGACTCCAGAAGCAGCTGATAGGTACCGACAGGCCAAGCGGAGTGTGGCTTAGATGGTTACTGAGGCAAAAACTCGGGCGTAGGAAGAGTTTGGAGAGATCATGGAGAACGACTTCCGTGTGGCTTCGAAGCGATTCTGGTCCACCATCCGGCCCCTGAGGGGGGGGGCGGTCTGCCACCAACACTGTTTACAGCGGGGGCAGTGTGCTGCTGACCTCAACACAGGACGTTTCGGTGGATGGAATACTTCAAAGACCTCCTCAATCCCACCGACACGCCTTCCTGTTTGGAAGCAGAGTCTGGGGACTTTGGGACGGGCTCTCCAATGTCAGGTACTGAAGTCGCCGAGGTTGTTTAAAAGCTCCTTGGTGGCAAGGCTCCAGGGGTGGATAAGATTCGCCCGGAGTTCCTTAAGGCTCTGGGTGTTGTAGGGCTGTGTTGGTTAATGCGGCTCTGCAATATTCCGTGGACATCGGTGGCAGTTCCCTTGGATTGGCAGACTTGGGTGGTGGTCCCCCTCTTTAAAAAGGGGGACCACAGAGTGTGTTCTAACTATAGGGGGATCACACTTCTGAGCCTCCCTGGTAAGGTCTATTCAGGGGTTCTGGAGAGGAGGGTCCAACGGATAGTTAAACCTCGGATCCAGGGGGAACAATACGGTTTTCGTCCAGGCTGTGGAACACTTGACCAGCTATATACCCTCAGCGGGTTCCTGGAGGGTGCGTGGGAGTTCGCCCAACCGGTCTACATGTGTTTTGTGGACTTGGAGAAGGCGTTCGACCGTGTCCCTTGGGGAGTCCTGTGGGGGGTGCTCCAGGAGTATGGGGTACCAGGCCATTTGATAAGGGCTGTTAGGTCCCTGAGTTTGGTTCGCATTGCCGGCAGTAAGTCGAACTTGTTTCCAGTGAGAGTTGGACTTCACCAAGGTTGCCCTTTGTCACCGACAAAGGCACTTAAGCCCAAATTGTATCGGTGTATGAATGTGTGTGTGTTTCTGAGTGCGCAATGGGTCAATGTGGCTCCAGTGTAAAGCACTTTGAGTGGTCAACATGACTAGAAAAGCGCTATATAAGTTCAGTCCATTTACTCTCACCCTGAGAGTTGTACTTTATCAAGTAGAATAGATAGACGCAAGGTTACTAGAAATAATATAAGCTTGGTGTTGTAAAATTGAGACAGGTGATGTGTTACTGTCCTCCGGTATGATCAAATCAAATCAAATTAAAACCTCCAAGAGTTTAAAGGAATCTCTCTCATTTTTATTAAGAGTCTAAATCCGACCACACCTGAATGCTGAATGAAAACCAGCATCACTTGAAAAAAAATTAACTGCGAGAGAGCACCATTGAATGCATCATTTACTTCACTGCTAGTATGTGTTTTTGGCTGCAGTTGTGGCTCAACCCTCCCAGCTCCGGGTCTGAATCCATACCTGGCAACTCACGTTAATGTTGGTGCTTGCAGGTCGGGAGTGTTTTGGCCATACAATATCTATGGTTTTGGCGGCATGTTGTTTAGGGATATTATGGGATAGTCTACACAACGCGGAGACACACATTTCCCAAAACGTATATCTTCATCTTTCAGGTGGAAAGTGGAAAAAACACAAATATTCCAATGGTATGACCAAAGTAACTGTATTCTGAAAGCCATGTTTAAAAACAGTAACTGTAACTGAATACAGTTACTCATAATAAGTATTCTAAATACGTACCACATGTATTGCGTTACTACCCAACACTGATCATGGCTGCACTTAAACCTAGTGATAACTCACACCAAGCCACTTTCAAAAGGATGGCAGTCCCTGTGAGATTGACAGTAAACTACAGGATGTGGGGGATCTGATAATGATCTTTCTCTTTTACATTATTGAGGCTGCAAAAATCCCCACAAGGCTGCCATTGACCATCAGACTTGTTAACTATGTGCAAATGCAAAGCCCAAGGACCGTTAGACCGCTGAACAATCCCTAAACGCTCCATGTTGGCAAACTCTTCCCGAGCAACAACCAGCTTAGCAGCATCCAGGCGCCCAGTAGTGGGAATGTAATGCTCTACCCTGTGCTTAATGTCAGAGTTGGAAAAGTTAGGAACACTCAGAGAAGGAAACTCTGATAGTAACCACTGAAAAGCATGCCCACAAGCTAAAAATTAGCATATAGCAAAGGCCCAACTCCTTGGGTCAGACAAGGCATTGAGAAAACTACACAGCCTCAATCAACTTTCTGTTAGCGTCATCAACCAAGAGTCTGTGCACACAGAGAAAGTCAAGCGACTATGATCGGAAATGAGCTGGCAGCTACGACAAAGTTCCACCAGTCACCAACCTTTCAGCAAATGGTAAATTGCCTGTACTTGTATAGTGTTGTATTTTGTTCAAATCGATTCCAAAGCACTTCACACTACATTTATTCATTAACCTATTCACACACACATTCACACACTGGTGATGGCAAGCTGCATTGTAGCCACAGCTGCCCTGGGGCACACTGACACAGGCAATCCTGCCTGGACACTGGTGCCACCGGGCACTTTGACCATCACCATTAGGCAACGGGTGAAGTTTCTTGCCTAAGGACACAATGACAGAGACAGAAGGAGTTGGGGCCCGAACTGCCAACCCTCCACTTAAAAGATGAACTCCCCAATATTCCTTTAACTTGTGAAAAAGATGACTAAGCTATACTTAAACTCACAAGGGATTATATTGAGCATTTGACCTCGAGAACGGTAAGTGGACGATAACAACGGTAGTGGCTAAATTTGCTTAATATTCTTTAAAATATGATGGCTTCTGTTATAGAACATTTTATTGCAGTTATAAGTTTTTATTCATTGCTCACAATGCTTAGATAAAGCGTTGCGTAGTTGTGCTGATTTTATAATATACTGCAAGAAACTAGTTGTCTTGTAACACATCCCATCTTATGACAGGTCCTGTGATTGTCTTAATACATACTTAACACATAATACAAAGTGTTCTTTGTCCTCTCAAACTTCTGCTCAGCAATAGTGCTGTTTGTTCTCTCAGAGCAGATTAACGAAACCAGTCAGAAACAGATCCGATAAGGGTGGTTAAATCATTATATATACTTGTTATTTTGTGAAGTAAGACAGAGCTCTCTGTGGACTCTCCGTGCAGGACGTAAAATAAACTTTTATAAGAAGACAGCTGATCCTTTTTTTCTCTCATCCGAGGCCTTTGTTTGTGTTCGTCTTATCTATGATTAGAGAAAAGGAATTTAACCGTGCAGCCTTACTCGCACATGCAGCCGCACTAAGGAAGCTTAACAGCAAATAAATGTATAGAGCTGCAAAATTTCTTCCTCATACATAATCCAGCAATGTCCTGGTCAGTAAAAAAAGATCTGGGCTTTTCACCGTGGTTGCTTCTATATGCCTGTAAAATAACGTTATACATTTTTTTTTTTAGCGCTCCCTCTGCGCCTCCTAATGTGTGACGACGTAATGCGCGTTCACGTTCTATCGTTTCCTGCAGCTGAAACTGTAGCAGGGATAGGGTTGGAAGCATGGATTCTGCCCTATGATTCCGCCGAGAACAAGAAGAGAGCTGCTTCAAGCACCACCAACACACCAGCCAAGATAACCAAGAGTTTATTCCAGCGCTACAAAGAGTGAGAAACACGAGTCTACACCAGCGTTTGGAGGGACCTATACCACAGTTCAGTCACTGCAGGGGAGTCTGATAGATAATTATAAAGTAAACAAAATGCAACTCCTGTTCTTGGTTATTGTTCTCCTCATCACAAAAAATAAATAGGTTCCTGTTTGATGAACAGTTACCCTGTTTTTGTAATTTATGTAGGCTATATGCTTTTTTTTTCTGTGTAGCATCAACTCAATGGATTAACAGGATGAAGCTTTAGATGATCCAATATTTTGGAAACAAGTGTATAAGTAACAAATTATTCTCTCTGAAATTCTATGTGTATGTCAGTATGTATTGTCATATTTTGTTCCTATATTATTATATTCTGCTTTTTTTACGATCAGAATTGAGTTTGATGGTAAAGGAGCTTCAGACCTACATGATTTAAGATTATTTATCTCCAATCTCATATGTTTTATAATTGGGATTTTTTTTTTCTTGTAATTTTTCTAAAATAATTTACTGGATACTTCTACCACACAAAAAAAGAGAATGAACACCAAGACAGTTTTTAGTTTTTGCTCTGGCTGAAATTAGAACAATGTCGCCCCAAAACTAGCATCTGTATCGTGGCATGATCCCTTCCACAAAATTATATATCACTATGGTGGATTTTATTTGCTCTACAGATATTGCAGTTTTATTTTGTTTGTCTCTTTGCAGGACCACTTCTAAGCTTGAGTCTTCCCAGAAAAAACATCTTGATGTACGCGGGGAAACGCTTTGCATTCTCATATGGCGTCTATAAAGCCAAGACATTCCTTGCTGCATTGGACTACAAACACCATAACCAGCATCCAGTGCATGTGAAGAGACTCCCAAAAAGAAGCATTCAGCCAAATGACCCCAGAGCCCTGGGTCCTGTCTCCAGGATATTACTCCTCCTACAGCTGAATTGGTGCTGACACCGCAATGCAGAGGAGAGTTAATGATGATAACCAAATGTCTTCTCCATTTTGGTGGAGATAATGATATAATTCTAATTTCTTTATTTTATTCTTTTCCAGGACTTGATAAGTGATCCCCTAGCAAAAGCTGATAACATTCTAAGCTGAACACAGCAAATTTATGTATGTAATTATGACAAATACAAATATGCAAGAATGTTTTGCTACAATAACAATAAAAGTAAATAGTATTTCTGAGTTGGTCATGAGTTTCATGTTGGTTTCTGTGGAACGGGACTTCTTTAAAACCAACGTAAACCACAAATGGGTCGGGAGTTTTGTCCCCGATCCTCCATACACAGCATGAAGAAAATCAAAAGCTGATTGTCTGCACCAAGACGTCCGTTACTAAATACTCCGTAGGCAGAGTAACGATACTCCCGGTTACCAGATCCAGATTCTTGGCTGTCACGCAGAGCCACCACGTCACTCCACGTCGGCCGAGCCAAAAGCAAGATTCCTTCATCCAAGAAGAACAAGTTAAAAGGAGCACGTCTGCTCAGACACCCTTCTGGATCCTGTCTACAGTACTTATTTTCCAGGTCTGAGGGCATCAGTCGGCAAATGCAGCAGGTGCAGGTGAGTTCGCTGACCCTGGTATCCCTCTACCTGCTCGTCTCCCTGCTCTCCTCAGAAACTTGTGAATAATAAGTTGGACTGGATTCCTCAAAAGAAACATAAGAAGGTTTACAGGTTAATGTGATGAAATGCATGTTTGGTATAAACTTAACTGAAACAAGGCATAAAGTGTTTTGGTCAGGGTTTTGCTTTTACAATGAAAAAAACAATGTTGCTTATACTTTACCTTGATGCAAAATACAAACAAATGTGGGTAGAGTACATAAAAGTTGTACTCAAGTAATATTAGCAGTACCTTTACTTGAGTAAAAGTAGCTGTCAAAAATGCTACTCAGTGAAAAGGTTTTGGTAAAATAGTTGCTTGCGTACTGTGTAACATCTGCTTTTAAAGTATCAGACACCTAAGCACGAAATTCTTGGTAAATTCAGGTATTTCATATAGAGTAAAATAAAACAAAATAAAATGATTACAAAAAAATAGTTTTGAGAAGAGGAAACCCTTCTCGAAGTAATTTGTTGAAATATAAAACTAATACAGTAGGTATTAATATATCTTACAAGGTAAAATGTACTTCCAGTGACCATTTACAGCGTTTACTGTATATTCACTTGACCTCAAATTGAAACAAAAAGCTAATCATTCAGATTACATTAAAAATTATATGTAGAAACAGGAGCTTTCCTGTAACAGAGTGTAGCTCCGTGTCTGGTTTATTTTGGGTTAAATATGTTTGCTTTTCATTCTGTGAAGCATCTAAAAATGTACTCAAGTGGGATTAGCAATGCTTCATTATATTACTCAAGTAATATATAAATAAAAAAAAGAATAAAAAAATACATTAACATTTGTTTTTTATTTGTAATTTTTTCTTCAAAAAATTAACTCAGGTGATTTATTAATCAACATGATTTATTAATTTATCTTTATTATTTGGCTTCGTACTTGATTCACTTTGCTACAAATTTTCCCACGTACCATATCCTAGAAATACACTAAAATTGATTTGGTCTAAATATCTTCCATCACATTTATTACCTCAGTCGAAGTTATGCGTGCAAAGCTGTAAATTGTTGAGTATAGAGCTGACTAAGTTGTTTATGATCGCTTGCGCGTCCACGTACAACATGCACGCCTCATGCATGAGCTTACCGTTAAGACTGCAGTAACGCGTTTGGCTTGATGGGGCAATCTCGAGCACAAAATGTCAAACTTCCTTAGAGTCCCTTTAAGAAAAAACAGGCTCTACAGATGGAAGAGGCTCAAATGGAAGCACAGCTAAAGGTCAAGCAAATTCAGCAAAAGGCGCAAATGGAGGTGTTAGATGTTGAAACCACTATAGCTGAGGCCACAGCAAAGATTCATGTTTTGGAAAAATATAAGGCACCAAAAATGTGGGCAACAATGGTATGAATTCATATCTCAACAAAAACATGCAACCCACCTCAGCAGCAACATAATGCTTCAGATGTTAAGCCAAAATTGAACAGCTGCTTTTGAGTTGACCAAGACAACAGTGCTACTCACAATACAACTAGACAAATGTCGCATGTGCAAATAAAGGAAGAAAATAATGACACAAGAAGATATCCCAATAGAAGGCAATTTGAACTTGGTGATGCTATATTGAAACAAAAGCATATCACAGAGATGTTAGTTACACAACAGAAAATGGCTCAACAAAAGGTCCCTGTGTTCGGTAGCGATCTGTTTGAGTTTTTGCTTTTTCTGAGGGCTTTTGAATAAATAATTCACAATTGATCAGACGATGAAGATCGACTGTATTATTTAGAACAATTTACCAGTGGTGAACAAAGAGAACTGATTAAGAGTTGCCAGCACATGAGAGCACAAATGGGTTACAAAGAAGCAACAAGACTCCTGATCTATCATTATGGTAACAAGCAGAAGATTGGTGCAACCTACGTTGGCAAAGCTGTCAAATGGCCTCAAATAAAAGCAGAAGAGGCTATGTCACTTCACAGTTTCTCCATCTTTCTCACTGGATGCAACAATGTGATGATGAACATGGAGTACCTTGAGGAGATGAACAGCTTGAATAACCTTTGGACTATTATTTAGAAGCTGCCCTTCATGCTTTGTGAATGATGGAGAGTCGTAGCTTTCGACATACAAAGAAAGGAAAGAAGAAGAGCAAAGTTCTCAGATCTTGTGACATACTGTACATCAACCGACAAGCTAAGATCGCTTTGAACCCACTGTTCGGTGATGTCAAAGAGTCATCTGAAGTGAAAGATAAGGGCAAGTCGAGTAAAAGATTTTTAATAGGAAGTGGACTAAAAAGAACCACCGGCTGTGCTAAGTGTCATGCCAGATGCTGATGATGCCTCAGAACCAAGAAAGAACAAGCAGACAAGCACCGCGTTTCAAGAGCTGTGGCTGTATTGCAACAAAAGACACACCCTGAGTGCATGTAACAAAATAAGAAGTCTGACAAATAAACGGAAGAATAGAGTTCCTTAAAGGTAAAGGACTTTGTTTTGGTTGTCTGACTCAGGGGCACATTGGAAAAGACTGCAATAAGAGAGCCACTTTTGAAATCTGCAGCAAGACACATTCAAATCTGCTTCAGAGCAAATGGTACAAGAATGTGGATCAAACCAAGCCTGATAGAGGTCAAAGTAATGGTGGACAGTAAATTCCACAAGATGATGTCCCAAACAAAAGTGAAGTCTAGCAGTCACTGGGGCCGGAGGCAACAAATGTATAATTTCTATCGTGCCTGTGTGCATCAAATCCAACAGAAGCAACACGATAATAGAGACATACACTTTCATGCACTCAGGAAGTTCAGCTACGTTCTGCTCTGAAACGTTGAGGAGGCTTGGTGTTTATGGTAAAGAGACTCAAGTGCTTTGTCGTACTATGGGCCAAGAGAAGCGTGTGTCCTGCTTTGTGCTCTTTGATTTAGAAGTGTTCAGTCTAACAGAGAACATGTACATATGCCTACCAGATGCCTACACCAATACAGACATACCTGTGATGAAGGAAAACGTTCCTGTTGAAAAAGAATTAGAAACATGGCCGTATCTGCAGAGGGAAGTGCAGCTACCTCAGACTGACGCAGATGTCAAATTACTAACTGGAATGAACGCTCACTCTGCGATTCAGCCGTGGAAGATAATCCATAGCCAAGGTGATGGGCCTTACGCAGTGAAGACGACCCTTGGTTGGGTAGTTAATGGGCTGCTCAAGAAAGGTGAAGCAGTTCATGAAGTCTGTGACTGAAACAATGAAAGGAGTAAATGGTCAACAGCATTGGGTTGCCTCTAAGGTGATGCCAATGAACAGATGTGTTGCAGAGCAACAGGCATTAGCCTAAAAAGGAAACTCACAAAGAACTCCAGTTTCCACGATGACTACAAGGCCTTCATTTCAGACCTGCTGAACAAAGATTACATGATGAAGGTTCCTGAAGACGCGCATTGACGGCAAAGTATACGGCGTGATTCTGCATGGAGATTAGACCCAGGACTTGATTTGCAGATGCTGGAAGGAAAAGCTGAATTAGTTCCACTAATTGTAGGACAAATCAAAACATTCTTTGGATAAAGAGATGTTTGTTAAAATTGATCTGGATAAGAGTAATTTAATCTTTGGAAGATTACTTAGTTCATTAACTGGTCACCAAGTCAAAAAATTTAATTCCAGTATTTGATATAAAACTAGAGTTCCAAACATGATAAGATAAGTTTCTGTTCTTAATCTTCTCTGAACCGATCATTATTTGAACACCTTTGATGACTTGTGGAATGGATTGAATGCAGATCTGGGCCAAACACGTGGTCTTGCCCTAGAGCAGGGCTAGCAGCAGCTAAGGAGGCTGTTCGGACCTGTTCTAGCATATTTCTTAAACATCAAACAAAGAAAATTAAGCTCTTGTTGGATTGTATAGCTCAAGTTGCAGGATTTAAAATGACTTTTTGTCGGGAAAAAATCTTTAAAAACACTGATTAAAGTTTTTAGGCCGAGAGGCCTCTATTACCCAAACATAGCAGATGAAAACAATACAACACCACAAAAAGGGGGAAAACTTTTAAAATTAGTTATTCTAACTAATTTGCCTCTACCCAAACAGACCTTACAGAATGATCAGAGTTCTCCGAGTTGCTGCACGTAGATGAGGGAAGGGGAATGAGGCGACGTTAGCCTAGCAGGCTCATGGAACTTCCAATCGGGGCGCCGCCTCCCTCCTTTCTGAGTCCAGCTGTGTGACGGCTGGGCCCCTGCATTCACGAACAGTACCTCTGGGATTCTCCGACCCGGCCACTCTTATCAGCTCCACTACGTGTGGCTCTGCTTCTCAGCGGTCGGCAGCCTGAAACTCAGAGGGGTTTCATCAGGCTCTGGGGATAAACAATGTCTTTGTTAATCAATATATAGGATTCACCTGATTGTCTCTGAGTTCCTTGAAGTGGGTTTCTCCCAGAAACTCGGGCCCTCCTCTGCCAGCAAAGAAGGTGGTTGAAGCAAGGATCTTGCCTGCCAGTCCTGTCCGGAAACTGTGTGGCTAAGAACGAGCAACTGGGGGGGGCAGTCCTATTTATAGGTTGCCCTGGTTTCCACTTCCTGTGGGGCTATAGCAGAGTAACACCACTTGATGGCTGTGTGTGTGACACAACAGTGGGCTAGTAACGGACGTGAGGTGCTGTCATCTCTTCCCGAACATGAAAGAGCAAAAGAGATCAAAGAAAAACTACTTTGGTCCTTGTGGACATTGTGAGTATTGCGACATTTGGTGCATCACTTCCTGTTGTCACTGCTGAGCTCCTAAGAGCTGCTTGGTGTTTGATGCTCAGATTCTCTTTGATTGATCTATTTTTCTCTGTGTTGAGGTCTTTCTAAGTTTTTTTAACACACAAGCACACTACTGCACTTATTTACAGTTGGTGTACTTTACGTTTTGGGAACCCTTTGTGCTTCACACGGTTGTTCTTGGTGTGCTAAGATCTTGCTAGCTTGTTAGCTTAGTTTGGTAGCAACTGTCTCTTTCTCCCTCTGTAGCTCCTCTCTCCTGTTCTCTGTGTCAGATGTTTAGTTACTCCCCCGCCTCCTTTAGTAATAATGGTAAGTGTGATAAATGTAGCATTTTTCATAGCTTTGGAGATGAGGGTTTCAGAGTTAAAGGACCGGCTCTGCGCTGTTGAGAATCCAGTAAATAGTCAAGACCCATTAGCCAGCGTGGAGCCAACAAGGATAGAATCACCTAGCGGTCCTCCAACAGAGCCCACGCAGCTGGGATCTCAGGCCGACTGGATGACGGTACGTAGAAAGCATAGTTCCCAGCCCAACAGGCACCACCAGCCTGTCCGTGTTTCTAACAGATTTTCCCCACTCAGTGGCGCACCCATTGAGAGACAGACTCTGGTAATTGGCAGCTCCAAAATCCCACCTGAAACTGCTGGCTAAGGATAAACGTGAATACAGTAAGATTGTTATTCACTCTGGCGGTAATTACAATCGGAGCTCACTAAAATTAGTGTGGCTTCAGTGTGTACGTTTGCTAAAAAGATGTCGGACTGTGTAATCTTTTCTGGTCCCCTGCCCAATCGGACCAGTGATGACATGTTTAGCTGCATGCTGTCATTTCATCGATGGTTGTATGAGTGGTGTCCAGCAAACAATGTGGGCTACATTTATAATCGGAACATTTTTGAGGGAAAACCTGGTCTGAGCCGGAAAGACGGCATCCATCCCACTTTGGATGGAGCAGCTCTTCTTTCTAGGAACCTGGACATATTTATTAGTCCTTCAAAACACTGAAAAACTAGGGTCCAGACCAGAAGGCAGAGTCGTAGTTGAACCCACCTCTTTGCAGCTTCTGTACTGTTACCCACTCAATACCCCATTGAGACAGTGTCTTACCCACAGCCAAAATTAAATAGCCTAAAAGTTAACCTGACAAAAGCAAACTATGAGAATCTCATTAAAATAAATACGACTCGGACCAAACAAGGAAATAGGACAATTAGATGTGGTCTACTAAACATACGATCCCTCTCCTCAAACACTTTATTAGTAAATGACTTGAAATTTTATAATAAAATTGATCTATTTTGCCTATCAGAAACCTAGTTGCAGCAGGAGGATTTTGTAATTATAAATGAGTCAACTCCTTCCAATTATCAAAATTTTCACATTCTTAGGAGTACTTAGTGAGGAGGAGGAGTTGCAACAATCTTTCATTCAGATTTGCAAATCCGCCCTAAACCAATTATTAACTACAACTCTTTTGAACATCTAATCCTTAGTTTTCCTCATCCAAGCTGCAAAACATTAAAACCACTTTTGTTTGTGGTTTTGTATCGTCCACCAGGTCCTTACTCTCAATTCTTGGACCAGATCTCAGATTTTTGATCTGATTTAGGTTTAAGCACAGGTAATTATAATAGGAGATTTCAATATTCACATGGACATTGAAAGTGATAGCCTAACTGCAGAATTTAACATTATCTTAGACTCAATTGGCTTTACTCAGAAAGTGAAGGGACCCACACAATCTGTTCAACACACTTTAGACATTGTACTGACATACGGCAATGAGTGTGATGAACTAATAGTCCTCCCACATAACCCAGTCCTATCTGACAATTTTTTGATAACATTTGAATTTAATTTACCCAACGTTCCAAAATCTGAAAGAAAATTTCATTACAGTAGAACTTTATCAGAAAGTGCTCTAACAAGTTTTAAAGAATCTGTTCCATTCTTGCTTCCCTATCCGTCTCAGAATACCACAGTGGATGGCATTAATTCCTTGGGGCGACTGTGGCTCAGTGATAGGCTAGTTGACTTGCAATTGGATGGTTGTAGGTTGGATTCCAGCTTCCTCCAGTCACATGTTGATGTGCCCCTGGGCAAGGCACTTAACCCCAAAAATTCTACATCGTCCTACCGAGCCATGTTGGCTATCAGTGTGTGAATGGGTGAATGTGACTTCAATGTAAAGCGCTTTGAGTGGTCAGTATGACTAGAAAAGCGCTATATAAGTTCAGTCCACTAACCCTTCAGAAATTGATGGTCTGGTTCAAAGTATTACTTCCTCACTGCGTTTGGCGCTAGACAGTGTAGTCCCCTTAAAAAAGAAGGTAATCAGCCATAGGAGGCTCCCTGGTTTAATGCATAATACTAGGAAACTGGACAGAAAATGGCACTTAAATGATTCCTTTCAAAACTGAAAAAATAGTCTACTACTATAAAAACGCCCTTCGACAAGCTAGAACAGCATATCTCTCGTTGTTAACAGAGGTAAATGAAAACAATCCTAGGTTTCTTTTTAGTACAGTTGCCAAACTTACAGAGTCATAGCTCTGTTTAGTCAACTATTCCCCCTTCTCTCAGTAGTGATGACTTTATGGGATTCTTCATAAATAAAATAAATTCTATTAAAAATAAAATCAATGGCATTCTCCCAATTTTAATTAACTCTAGTTCAGTAAATGAGGCAGTATCAGAGAGAACTGTAGAACCATGTCCATGTCTGTACCGTTTTGATTCTGTTGAACTTTCGGAATTATCACAAATATTAGCTTAATCTAAACCCTCAACTTGTATGTTAGACCCAATACCAACCAAATTATTTAAGGAAGTGTTCCCTCTGGTTACCGGCCCTATTCTAAAAATCAAATCAAATCAAATCAAACTTTATTTATAAAGCGCTTTTCAAACAAAGAAAGTTACTCAAAGTGCTTTACAGATTTAAAATAACCCCACAACACCCCCCCTTCAACAAATAAAATCATCAGTGCAAATACAACCCCCTCCCAACCCAACCCATCAGCCATACTCACTCACACACACACTTAGAAGCTACAAAAAGCGGGCTGAGTACAGATGAGCCAGGAAATGCCATCATGGAGCCATCTGCATCAGCAGCAGCAGATCAACAGCAGCAGCCAAGGCTCCCACCCAGGGCGCCCAGAGGAGGGAGGGCTGGTACCCCCACCTCCACCCAAGCGCTACCTGGGGGGCACCCAGGCAGCCACAGCCGACCACCGCCCCGATGCAGGGGGCTCCCCAGAGAGGAAACACTGGCAAGAAAGATTAAAATAAATTAAAATATAAAGTTAATAAAATATAAAGTATATAAAGTATAAAACAATAAGTGTAAAACAAATAATAAAAATGCAAAGCAGATTAATAAATAAACAGTTAAGCTGAACTAAAAATTAAATCAGGTAAAACATGCTGAGCGATTAAAAAAATATTATTAAATAATAATTAGTTAAAGGCTAAGCTAAAAAGGTGAGTCTTGAGTCTGCTCTTAAAAACATTAATGTTCTCTGCGGCCCTGAGATCCTCTGGCAGCCTGTTCCAGAGGTGAGGGCCATAATAATGGAAAGACGCCTCCCCATGAGTCTGTGTCCTGACTTTGGGGATGACAAGGAGACGGGTGCCAATGCAGTGATTCTAAGACCGGTGTAATGTGCTCCCGCCTCCTAGTCTTCATCAGGACACGAGCTGCTGAATTCTGTAGAAGCTGTAAACATGAGGTAGTCTTTTTGGGAAGACCAGAAAGCAGGGCATTACAATAATCAATTCTACTGGTGATAAAAGCATGCATTAGCGTCTCCGTATTGGCCCGAGAGAGAATGGGGCGGACTCTGGCAATGTTCTTTAGGTGATAAAAACCTATTTTGGTGATGTTTTTAATGTGAGGGATAAAAGTCAGCTCAGAGTCAAAAATCACACCCAGTTTCTTCACTTGTAAAGAATAATTAAAAGACAATGATTGTAGTTTTGGTAAAAGTTTTTCTCTCTGAGCCTCAGGACCGATAACTGGAACCTCAGTTTTGTCCTGGTTGAGCTGGAGAAAGTTTTCTGCCATCCAGGATTTAATGTCTAAAATGCAGTTAAAAAGTGCATCCATTGGCCGTGTGTCATCAGGAGACATGGAGATGTACAACTGTATATCATCAGCATAACTGTGAAAGTTAACTCCATGTCTCCTGATAACACTGCCAAGAGGGAGCATATACAGGTTAAAAAGCACTGGGCCTAAAACTGAACCCTGGGGAACACCACAAGTGATCTTATGGACCTTAGAGGAACAGGTATCTAAACTTACCGTAAAAGTCCTGTCTGTGAGGTAGGATGTGAACCAGTTGTGAACAGCACCAGAGAGGCCGATCTGTTTTAAACGAGTTAAAAGAATAGTTTGGTCTACTGTATCAAAGGCAGCGCTTAGATCCAGAAGAACCAACACTGTCACCTTTTTAGCATCATAGTTTAATCTAAAATCATTTAAAATCTTTAAAAGCGCCGTCTCTGTGCTGTGGTTCATCCTAAATCCAGACTGAAATTTCTCTAGGACATTATGAGCGTTAATAAAATCATTAAGTTGAATAAAAACAAGTTTTTCTAAAACTTTGCTTAAAAATGGTAAGTTAGATACTGGTCGGTAGTTGTTTAAATCATTAAAATCTAAATTGCTCTTCTTCAGCAGGGGCCTAACTACCCCCGCTTTAAAGGCAGCAGGAAAAACCCCCGTCTGAAGGGAGCAATTCATAAAGTTTAAAATCTCATCTTTAAAAGAACCATAAAATTGATTTAAAAACCTGGTGGGAATCGGGTCCAAAGCGCTTGTGGTGGGCCTCACTGAGGAGAAAACTTTATCAAGGGTCCCAGCTTCTACCAGGACAAAACTGTCCAGTGTTTCCTCTGGTGAAGGCAGACACTCTGATTTGTCTAAAACCATGTTTGTTTGAGAGGATAAAATATTACATCTGATGGTGTCTACCTTCCCTCTGAAGTGGTCTGCATACTCCTCACAGAGACTGTTTGAGGGGGTTTTCTGAAAAGTATTAGAATTATGATTTAAAATGTTGTCAATGGTGGAAAACAGAATTTTGGGATTATTTTTATGTTCTGAGATGATTCTGGAAAAGTATGTATTTCTGGAATTTCTTAAAGCGTTATTATATAATCTGAGATGTTCTATGTATATCTGATGATTTATGGTGATTTTATTTTTCCTCCATTTCCTTTCTGCCACCCTGCAGCTCCTCTTTAATTTTCTAATAGCTGCATTTCTCCACGGTACTGTACGTTTTGAATGAGGGTTTATAACTTTAATTGGAGCCAGCAGGTTGAGAGCAGATTTGAGCCTACTGTTAAAATCATTAACGATAAAATCACAGGGGGCAGGTAAAGGTATAGGAGGAAATTTTTTAAAAACTTCAAGAAAACCTGCAGCCACTTCAGGGGTTAGATGACGCTTCCTGACAGTTCTCACAGAGGTCCCTGATTGGATAAAACTGGTGATATTAAAAAACACACAGTAGTGGTCAGAGACAGCCAAGTCAACAACAGAGGACACACTGGTGGACAGGCCATACGTGATGACCAGGTCCAGGTTGTGTCCTCTGTTGTGAGTCGGCTGCATGACATGTTGGCTAAAATCCAAATAATTTAAAATATTTAAAAAATCTGTTGATAAAGGATCTAAAAGGTTATCTATATGTAGATTAAAATCACCAGCTAAAATTATCTTCTCATAAGAGTTGTGTAAAATTGATAAAAACTCTGAAAATTCTGGAATAAAAAGTGCATTCCTTTTTTCGGAGGCCTATAAACTGTGACACATAAAATCTGAGGAGTGCTAAAAACAGAGGCAGTGTATTCAAACGTGGTAAAATTATTAAATAAAACAGGTTTGGCGGAAAGAGTTGATGAACTAATAAAAGCAGTTCCGCCTCCCCTCTGGCTACTCCTCGTTGAATAAGAAAAGTTATAATTAGGTGGAGAGGCCTCTGTGAGAACAGCAGGGGCATCTGCACTCAGCCATATCTCTGTTAAAAATAAACACTGAAGGTTATTATCTAAAATCAAGTCATTTATTATAAAAGTTTTATTCAGCAGAGAGCGAACATTTAAAAGAGCCATATTAATAGTGGTTGGTGATGGAGTGACTGTATGACTTACTGTAGGTGGGATTTTTAGTAACTGTTTATGATTATTTGGGTTGCATTTTCTTAGTTTATGATTATTTCTTCGCTCTCTGCTGACAATAACAGGTATGAATGAAGTAGGGTAAGGTCCAAGTCCGATATGTGAGTTACTGTTAAAATCAGGATTGAGTTCATAGGAACAAGGACCAGCTGCACATGGATGTTGTGGATGGGGCAGAGAGTACAGGAACAGCTGGAGCCGGTGCAGGGGACAGGGGTGGGCGAGGGTATGCCAGGCTTAATGCCAGCATGCGGGTACCTTGTCTGTTTAAATGTAGTCCATCTGCCCCCAATAATTGACTCCTACCCCAGAAAATGTTAAAATTGTCTATAAAACCAATGTTTTGCATCACGGTAACAGAGGAAAGCCAAGTGTTGAGAGAGAGTAACCTGCTGAAGCGATTTATTCCTCTGTTTATGGTGGGAGTGGGGCCAGAAATAAAAACAGATAGGGGCTTGTCTTTTAAAAGATTAAAAAGATGAATAAAATCCTCCTTTAAAAGCTCAGACTGCTGTTTACGGATGTCATTGGTTCCAGCATGAATTATAACTTTACTCACAGTAGGGAAACGTTGGATGGAGTCCAGAATCTGTTCAGATATATCCTTTACTGTAGCTCCAGGAAAACAAAGGGTGACAGCTCCTCTCATCCTAACATGCCGGATAATAGAATCTCCAATGATGAGTGCGCTGGGTGGATGGTGTGCTGGCTGCTGGGCAGAAGACCTCTCGTTATCCAGGACCTGCTGGATGTTGGGCAGCTTGGCATCCACAGGACTGCAGCGGTGTTTAGAGGGCGCCGAGGGCTCGTTCCGTGGATTCGGGGTGTAGTGAAGCACTCCTCGGCGTGTCCCGGCTTTAGTCCTGGGTCTGGCGCGACGTGGGTGGATACCGGAGTCTGACTGCTGCTCTGGTTGCTGGGAGGGGATGCGCGGCGGTCCTGCGGAGCTGCTGGTCTTCGGCGCGGTCGGAGGGACGGTCAGAGGAGGGAAGTCGTCCCCCAGGGCACCGAAGCGGTTCGACAGAGGAAGGCCGGGTGGAGGAGAACGGTGAAAGCCGCTCCAGGCGCCCCCACTGCGACCAGGCCCGACCGTCGACCACGCACCCTGGGGCACCGGAGTGGAGCTGAGGGGGGCTTTTGGCTTAGCCCCCTGCTGGATCCAGCACTCCTCCTCTGCCGTAGATGTTGTACCTCCGCCGGAGTTCGTCTGTCCGAGTCCGCCTGGAGAACCAGCGATGGAATCCCCCTCCGCAGCTTCACCGGGCTGGCAGGGGATTGTGTCGGCCAGCTGGGCGCTGGTGGCAGCAGCGAATGTTCGGCCAAAGATGATGTCCATGTCGCGCTCGTGGTCCTGGATCAGGTGTAAATTGGTGATCCTCTGCTCCAGTTCCTGGATTTTCTTGGTTAGCCTGGCACAACCATCACACCCGGAGCTACAGGTGAGTGGAGGCATGGCGGAAGTAACAGCGATCCGTGCTCTGATTAAAAACGCGTCCGATAAAAGATATGTCGCTAAAAGTTTAAAACGGTTAAAACTAGTCAAAAGAAATTATTAAAAAAAACGAAAAACAAACACTTAGAAAAGAATTTAAAACTAGTTAAAGCCGTGTTAACGAGCCGGAGTTAGCAGGAGGCAGCAGGACGCCGACGCATGCGCAATGAATATGCAGCCATAGAAAGTTCTAGACATGATGGATGTATCTTTAATAAATGGATATGTGCCTAAGGAATTTTAGGGTGCTGTAATTAAACCTTTACTTAAGAAACCCTCCCTGGATAAATATCATTTGGCTAACTACAGACCTATATCTAACCTTCCTTTCTTATCCAAATTCTTGAGAAAAGAGTTGCTAATCAAGTATGTGAGCATCTAAACAGCAACAACCTGTTTTATAAGAATTTCAGTCAGGTTTTAGAGCTCATCATAGCACTGAAACAGCACTGGTAAAAGTGACCCGATATTCTAATGGCCTCAGATAATGGATTTGTGACTGTTCGGGTCTTGTTAGATCTCAGTGCTGCTTTTGACACAGTCGATCATAATATTCTCTTAGAAAGGGTTGAACATGTTATAGGGATCAAGGGAACAGCACTAGGCTTGTTTAAAGCATATTTTTGCTATAGATTCCAGTTTGTTCATATCAGTAATAAATCTTCACACTCAAGGGATACTTGTGAAGTGCCACAGGGTTCTGTACTTGGATCTATTCTCTTTACTCCATATATACTTCCAATTGGTAAAATATTTATACAACATGGAATGAATTTCCGCAGTTATGCTGATGATACACAGTTATATTTATTCATAAAACCTGATGAAACCAATCGGTTAGGTAGATTACAAGCATGTCTGGAAGACATAAAAAATTGGATTACTCTGAATTTTCTACTTTTAAATTCAGACAAGACAGAAGTTGTTGTCTTTGGACCAGAACCTTTAACAGGGAAACTGCTAAATCAATCACTTCATCTGGATGGCATTGATTTGGCCTGTGGTAATAATGTAAAGAACCTCAGTGTAATTTTTGACCAAGACATGACATTTAAATCCTATATCAAACAGGTTCCTAAGGTTTCTTTCTTTCACCTCCGGAATATTGCTAAAATTAGAAACATCCTGTCCAGGAGTAATACGGAGAAACTAGTTCATGCATGTGTTACTTCAAGGCTGGACTAATGTAATTCCTTATTATCAGGATGTCCACAAAATACAATTAAAAGCCTTCAGTTGATCCAAAATGTTGCGGCAAGAGTTCTGATGAATATTCAAAATAGAGATCACATTTCTCCTGTTTTGGCTTCTCGCCATTGGCTCCCTGTGAAATACAGAATAGAGTTTAAGATCCTCCACCTTACTTATAAAGCCCTTAATAATCAAGCTCCATCATACATCAGAGATCTGATTGTTCCATATGTTCCTAACAGAGCACTTCGTTCTCAGACTGCAGGTTTACTGGTAGTTCCTTGGATTACTAAAAGTAGAATGGGAAGCAGATCTTTTAGTTATCAGGCTCATCTCCTGTGGAACCAGATCACAGTTTTAGTCTGTGAGGCAGATACTCTATCTGTTTTCAAGACTAGGCTTAAAACCTTCCTTTTTGATAAAGCTTATGGTTAGAGTGGCTTGGGTTATCCTGAGCTATTTTTGTAGCTATGCTGCTATAGGCTTAGACTGTTGGAGGACAGACTGACCACTTTTCTTCTCTCTTCTACTTTTTTCTTCTACCATTCTCCAGATATATTTTTCTGCTGTTATTGCGATTGTTAACCCAGTTTTCTCTCAGTATTTTTCTCCCTATAGAAGCTCCACATGGTCTGGTACCCTGCTCAACTACAATGCCCCCTGCTGGATGGGGAACATCGGTCCAGATGATGCTCAAAGTCACCGAGCATCCTCCATGCTGTCTCTTCTCTGTCTTCTCAGACCCCCAGATGGTCGTGGCAGATGACCGCTTGTACTGAGCCAGGTTCTGGTTCTGCCGGAGGTTTCTTCCTGTTAAAGGGGAGTTTTTCCTCGCCACTGTCGCTACATGCTTGCTCAGTATGAGGGATTACTGAGGAACAGCTGTAGTTGGAGTCTGCATGATCTGGGCACAACCTCATGTTGAGACTCATAGCAATCTGCTGGGATTCCTTACACAGAAAACTTTTAACTGATTGGAATGTTTGTATAATTGTATTGAAATGACTTTTGTTGTAAAGTTCCTTGAGAGGTCATTTGTTGTGAATTGGCGTTATATAAATAAAAGTGAAATTGAAATGAATCTCAATATGGAAAGCGATGAACTACCTATGGAGCGGGCCCTTGGAGTGGGTTGGTGCATAGAATCAGATTCCTTCAAGTTCCGAATCCAGGTGAAGAGCATGCCCATCACCAGAAGAGTCATCCTCTCAGTCGTAAGCTCGGTGTACGACCCTGTTGGATTCCTGTCGCCGTTTGTTCTTCTTGCGAAAATCATCGTCCAGAATCTCTGTCAGATTAAGCTCACCTGGGATGTGGAAATTCCAGAAGATGTGGCAAACAGATGGTTCTTCTGGCTGTATGACTTGAGCCTGTTCGCTAACGACTGGCCGAGTGATGTCAGCACAACTAAACCATTTCTCCGACACTAGTGAAAAGGGTTATGGAGTCGACACGTACCTCCTCATTGAGAACAGCAAAGGTCAGGTCCATTGTTTTTTTTAGTCTTGGAAAGTCCAAAGTGATGCTACTTAAACCAGTTACAGGGCAGTCTGTGCTATGAACCGATAGCACCACCGTCCTCTGATATGTTAAGATAATGGAAAGACCAGTGGAAATACATCAACACAGCTTACAACCCAGCTGACTCAAGGGGATTGACAGCAAATCACTTCTTGAATATCACAACTTGACTGAAGGTCCTGACTTCTTAGCAAAGAATGAGTCTCAATGGCCGGTTTTATCAGAATTCTCAAGAGAGATAAGTGACGATGATGTGCAATAAGCACGAACATCAGCACAGCTGTTGACTCAAGCATAGACCGTCTCTTCAAGCTGACTCATCACTACTGCGACTGACACAGCCTGAAAAAGGCGGTTGCCTGGATATTAAGGCTGAAAGAACTGCTTAGAAGTATGTGGAAAGCAAGGAAGACATTCATGTCTCAAGTCCAGTCTTCAGAGAGTCAACATAGGAAAAGTAAGACAGTCGAGAAGTATATGCAGAAATGGAGATCCACAGTAAAAGGAACCCATTTGACCGTCAAAGACGTCAGAGAAGCACAAAATTTGGTCATCCAGTTCTGCCAAAGTCAAACCTTCCATGAGGAGTGTTGCACATTGCAGAAGGGTGAGAAGATCAAAAGCAGTTCTCTCGTGAAGTTAGATCCTTTCCTTCAAGATGGAGTTCTCCTGGTTGGTGAATGTCATCAGGCAGCCTTGCCGGAACACATAAAGCATCCGGCTATTTTAGCCATAGACCACCACCTCACAACCCTGATGATTCGGAGTGCTCACAAGGAATCAAGACATAGTATGAGAAACCTCCCTCAGTTGAGACAAAAGGTCTGGATATGCAAAGGAAATGCAACAGTGAGAAAAGTGCTTTCAAGATGTGTATGGTGCCAAAAGGGTCGAGCTGAAGTAAATGATCAGAAGATGGCAAATTTACCATCTGACCGTCTACTGTCTGACAGCCCACCTTTCACCAGCGTTGGTATGGACTATTTTGGCCCCTTTGAAGTTAAGCATGGGCGTGTGCAAGTCAAGCGCTATGGAGTCTTGTTTACTTGTCTAACAGTAAAAGCAGTTCATATCAAGATTGCACACTCACTTGACACCGACTCATACATAAATGCAGTGAGAATATTTATTGTCAGAATAGGACAGGTGGAAGTAGAGAGATCCAATAATCAGGGGCGGATCTACTGGGCTGGCATAGGGTGGCAGTTGCCACCCTAAAAGAAAGCCTTGCCACCCCAGCTGCCACCCCAGCCAGCGGCTATGAAATCAATCAATAGTTGTGTAAAATCGGACATTTAGCGCATGAAGCTCCTTTTTCTGACAACATTGAATGCAGCACGATGTAACCGGACCATAGACTGTATACTAAAGTCTTATTTTAGAATAAATTGGTATTTTGATAAACTTTTTTTTAGGAACTGTGAGACAATAAATAATATTTCTGTTGTGTTCCAGACTGAACATTTTATGAAGTTTTGCTCAAATGTCTGCAAAAAAATATTTAAATTCACTTATCCTTATTACCAAGTTTAGTTTATATTAGAAAATACAAATTTTTTTAGGCAATTTAAGGGAATTACAAGAAAACATAATTTCTGGACTTTATTCATTCTTACACTGAATTTTCTCCAGGGGGGCTATGATGATGGATAGATATTATGGTTGTCAAACAATATTTTTTTGACCTAAGTAATTACAGGGTAGCTGTGTATTAATCCGGACTAATTAACATTCCTTAATATGACTTAAAAAGCTACAATTTTTAGTGTAAAGGGAATTGCCGTAGAGGTTTTTCCATTGACTAAAGGATATATATATATATATATATATATATATATATATATATATATATATACACACTAGCATATGGTTCTACCCCAGAAATATCCTTGCCACCCTCTTGCCACCCCAGAAATATTTTTCTAGATTCCCCCCTGCCCATAATGGAACAAACCTGGTCGCAGCAGAACACAAGACTCGTCAGGCAAAGACAGAATGGAACCAGTCTCAGATTTCTAAAGCTCTACTGCAAAGAAGAGTCACTTGGATTTACAAACCTTGGGCTGGTTTGTCCCACGGCAGAATCTGGGAGCGACGGATAAGAACAGTGTAGAAAATATTTACCAATCTTCTGTCTGTCGGGTCCTGGATAAAACGAAGACCAACACTCTGGAGAGACCCATAGACAAGTTATGTCTTCTCCTGGAGATGGAAGAACATTATTAGTTAGACAATAGACATTGGCTGGTTTAGTTGAGGCTGTTTCAGTTGGTTCAAATCTCATAGGAATCCTAGAAGGGTCTAGGTTATAGAAAATGTCTCTGGTTAGTTATGTAATTGCCATCGCCATTATGAGCAATTAAGGGCCGAAAATGGTTTGTTACTGCAGCAGCTCCGTTGTTGCAGTAACAAACATACGTGCTTCACGTTAGAGTCTAAGGATCCAATAACACCATAAAAGTCACTTTATTTCTCGCTAGTTGCATTTTTCTGAAAAACAGTTGGTAGGTAACTCAAAACTCTAGCTAAATATTGCTACACAGTAGCTAAGTTAGCAGCACTTACCCCTCTGTCACATGACTGTGCGTGGTCACGTGACTCAAAGCAAAGCTGATTTCTTAAAGGGATAGGAGCACCCCTAAATTTAAATACATCTTTTCTCCTTTTTTTTACATACTGCCCGGTATGACATCAGTAACAGTCATAAATTTCGGTATGAGTAAATTTTCTGTATACCGCCCAGCCCTAGTTCAACTCCATGCACAACAAATGTAATATGTATTTTTATATGGCTTTGAAGAGAAACCGATTGCAAAATTTGTGGATATGGTCCAAAAACCACACAGTCTATGTCTATCTTGCCTGGATGCATGGAGCTGGTGGCACAGCTTAATTAGAACATGTTGCATTAAAGAGATACGAGTTAATCAGTGACCTATTGAAAGCACTCACTTTTGAATCCAAGTCTTTATTGAATGTAACATCAATATCTACAAAGAAGGCCACATGTTTCGCACATAGAGAAACTGTATAAGATAGTTGAAAACCAGTCAGTTGGGATACTGATTATATAAAAATTGGAAAGCATCTTTTGCGGCGACCTTTGTGTGAGCATATCAGTGAACATCCCTGACCACTCAGTGAGTTTCACATCTTTGTAAATGAAAGTTTAATGCGTTTTAGAAAGGAATGTTTGAGTGCACCTATGGTCCCATTGTGAGGGTGGGTGTTAGCAAAGAAACCTAAATTTATCGGGACAGCAGCATTTGTCCAAATTTCTATCAAAACCGTTCTGTTTCTTCATAAAAAGTCTGAAAACAGGGCTTTAAGTGTAAAATATTTTTTGTAACTTTTCCTTTAATATGTTTAATCCTATTTAATTTTTTTTTCTTTCACATTTTTCTGTCAGTTTTGAAACGCTAAACAATGTGCAAGATGCCCTGCCATTATTTTAATTAATAAAAAGTAAAATAATATATATCTCCCCTCTGCTTTTTCTCAAATCACACACTGCATATAGCATTCAGAATATATATATATTTTTAAATCCAAACATCCTGTTTTCTGGGCGTGAGTGGAGTCCATGGTGGTCCGCTACACTTTTACTATTTTTCTTCTTCTTGCCCAAGATTAAAAAAGACCAACTTGACTTAATTCCCATTTTGACATTGACTTAATGGTTTTCATACCACTAACTGCTGTGTGACACACTTTGGACAATTATTTATTTTTTACTAACTTAAAAAAAATCCTTGCTATGGGTTGTTATAGACTTTAAGAGTACATTGTATTATGCGTACTATTTTTGTTAATATAGTATTCCCCTCAACTGTTTAGAAACACAGCATACTGACTGTCTAGAACTTAGAACAGATTCACTGTATTAAGCCTCTGGTTACATGGCATGTTAATTTTATTTCTTGTTGGAAAGAAAAAAGCATGTACCATACAAATCTCTACATTGCTACTCCAACACACATTCTCTGCTCCTCCTTCACTCTCCAGCTCTGTCCCACCTGCGAAACTCGTTATGATGGTGCACGGAGCATTCGTGTTGCTCTGCTCCCCAGCTCTGGAACTCTCTCCCCCTTGAGCTTCATATCATAGATTCCCTGCCACTCTCAGTTCCAGACTCCAAAATAATCTGTTCAGACTGTCCTACACCACCTAGTCATGCACTCACCTTCTGTCATATATTATTATTATGATTATTATTATTCATAATAATAATAATAATAACATGATCTGAATTTTAAAGTTGATTGTTGGGTTTGGTAAAGACAACTTAGTACAATGTGCAGTCTATATACTGTAATGGAAATTGCTTGTTTTAGAATTTGTAGGAAGTAAATATATCTAGTAAACTTAAAATCAAATGTTTTCAAGGTTTAATAGTTGAGTCAAACTAAAATATATATGCCAGACTGTGAGAATTGGTAAAAATATTTTGTTTGAAATGTAAACAGTAGGTCTAATAGTGTTACCTCTGTATTTTAATACGACAAACAATTACTTTCTAAAGTGCAAACAAAATGCAAAACCTTATTTATTTATTTGCAAATTGTATCACTTTAAAGTTGATCCCTACTGACACCTGGTGGACAATGTGTGAACTTGCATGCATTTATCAAATATTTTTGTCATCTTTTTCTCTGATTTCTTAGCTCCTTTTGTTAAAAGTCCTCAAACATTCGAAATCCTTAAAAAACATATTATCAAGAAGTGCTTCTTGGACTCAATATAAGTTTGTTTGAGGTGCTCTTTGGATGGGAAAATTCAGCCGAAAAGCAGGAGGAACTCAAAGGCCTTGCAGTTCCTCTTGCTTTTTCAATCGAAATCCTTACTTTAATTTAGGTTATGTGAGTTTCTTTACGTTTCTAATTCAACACGAACAAATAATGAACAGGAAGGGGATCATGAAATTGTTACAATAAAAGTTAATTTATAAAGGCCTTTTCCTTCCGGAGCATCAATGAATTTTGCCTACTGCTTGTGCTGCAAACAACAATAAAAGAGATTAACTACTTAGGTAACTGAAAAACTGGTTAAAACTTTATCATAATGTTTCGTTATTAAACATTTATCAGTGCTTAGTATGCCATTAACAGATCATTTACAATGTATTAGATAAAACGTACCATTAATTTATAAAGACTTGTAATTGCATTTACAAATAGATTTATAACTGTTTAGTATGTCATTACCAGATCAATTTTTAAGGTATTAGATAATGAGCTACTGTTAGAACAGTTATCGGTTCTACATATGATTATGATGCACCACTGATTTATAAAGAATTTATTAATGATTAACAAAATATGTTACAATTATCTGGAACACATTTGTTAATGGTTTGTAGAGTTCGAAGATGACATCATATTGGTAAAGTATATAAAAAAGTAACGTTTTGCAGGTCATTTGTTCATTTCTTGTCCATTTTATTAATCTGATTTTTTTTTATACTTTTTGGTTTAATGAAATTAAACCAAAAAGTTTTATATCTGTATACAAAGTATTGGTTCATTTCATTAATATTGCTGTCTTTGTTTTTTTGTTTTTTTAACTCTCCACCCACAGAATGTTGTGACTAGATACTGGAAGGTCATGGGTCAGTATAGAAGAACCTGAGATCGTTGCAGTCGATAGGAACACCGCAGTCAATGGTGCCGTCATCACTGAACTCCTGAAAGGCTTTTCAAACAAGCCTGAAGCTGAACATTTTATTTGGCCTGTGTTGTGTGTCATTCATGCTGACCCCGAAATAATTTCAGATATAGAACCTTTAAAAAAAAGGGGAAAGTTACTTCCCATATGTGAACCCAAACAGAATGTCCTTGTTGAAGTTGAATATTTGTAATTTTTTAATGTAGGTTTTTGGGGGGGACAGAATCATTAAAAAAACTATAAAAGGATGGACTTTTGAGATATAACTTTTGTGGCATGAAGTTCCTGTCCTTTGTTTTAGATAAAAAAAAGGTAAAATACTTATGCAGAACAAAAGTTTGAAAGTATCATCCAATAAATGTTACTGTTCTCCGATCACATTTGTTTTGCTACTTTGTCTAAGTATTTGAACAAGGCCTTGTAAAAAAAAAACTCCTAAAGAGATTACTTAGTCATAGTTGTAATCATGCCTTAAATAAATTTGTCATATTCTGTATGATGATAAAGTGTTTGTTGATTGTTGCACAGCAAATCCTAAACCGTAAAACATTTACAACTAATGAGGTGTTATCACTTTACATTAGGGTAAGCATAAAGTCTAATAGATCATTTGTAAATGAATAAATATCACTTTTTAATATTTTCAAAGGCTACAATTGATTCGTAAAACATTTACAACTAATGAGATGTAGCCAAACCTTTAAGAATTATGTGATTTGTGACAGGTGAGAATCAGGAAGTTTACAGTGAAGTGCTGTAGATGCTGACCAGTTCTTGTGTCTGATCATAAGATAGACATCTTAAATCAATACTATGTAGTTTTTCAACATTTTTAATATATTTCCAATACCCTTGTGATGATACATTGACTTAAAATAGGTTGAATGACACGCATGCCATAGCCTGACGGAGTCTGTATCGCTTTCACTGGCACTATGTAACTTTGGATGCGGGTAGCTACCTGTGCACAAAAAAGAACTACAAAACTCAACTGCTGCTTTACAGCATAGCTCACTTCCGCAACCCACATAAATGGACTGAACTTATATAGTGCTTTTCTTGTCATCCTGACCACTCAAAGCACTTTACATTGAAGCCACATTCACCCATTCACACCACGACAGCCAACATGGCTCGGTAGGACGATGTTTTTGGGGTCAAGTGCCTTGCCCAGCTGGAATCGAACCTACAACCCTACAATTGCAAGCCAACTCTACTCTACCACTGAGCCACAGTCGCCACAAGCAAGCCAGTGAGTGAGCAAGTTGTAAATGTCTGAAGCAGCAAACCGTAGAAGGCGAAGTCAGAGGAGACTCTAAAAAGAAAAAGAGAGAGTGAGGTAAAGTGAGGTAAAGTAAGTATTATACATATGCCGCCGTATATATGACATGCTGACATATACAACAATATACCTGGGATGAAGACATTTGACAAGCAACTAAGGCTGCCCAAGACGTGAAAATCTGCAACGTTCGAGGGTATCGCTTGTCAATGCACGTGAATCCCCTGGTGTAACCATAAAAGATTTTACAACAATAAAAGACAACACCTTTTTCCCAACTGTAGGGGGACCCCGAGAGCAAGAGTTCCATGGTAGTGCTTTAACACATGATGGAATGACCCGTCCATCTGTGAGATGTTTCCTGGTAAGTCATACATGGCTGAAGGGTTCACAATTACATCACATTTTATACAAAGGTTCCAAACCTTCATACATTCACTTTCTATGACACACTAATAGTTTAAAAATAGTTTAAGTCCCTCTTGTATATATATAAAAAAAAAACATGTAAAGAAAGTGCAGCAGCTCCAGCAGAGAAACCCAGACTTCCCTCTTCCCACCCACCCGGTCCGGCTCTTCGGGAGGAATCCCAAGGTGTTCCCGGACCAGCCAAGAGACAGTCCCTCTCTAGGTGTCCTTTTGTTTTGATGTGGAACACCTCACCAGGTAGGCGTCTATCCTGACCAAATGCCCGAGCCATCTCAGCTGGCTCCTCTCTAAGGCACAGCCCAGACGTCCTGTGGAGGTAAACTCATTTCAGCAACCTATATTCATGAAAATAAATAACCTGAAAAGGGTTTATAAATGTAGGGAGTTTTTCCCGATATTGAATTATGCTCAAAATTGATATAGAAATTGAGATACAAATAATATGCATTTAGTTAAATTGCTGTTGCATCAATTTCTTGTATTCTTGTTAGAAAGTTATATATAATCAATAAACAATTTCTACATATGTTAATAATCATTTGTAAAGGTTTATTTGATCATTATTTAATCATTTGTAAACATCTTTATAAGCCTTTATAAATGAATAGTATACCATTATCTCATACCTTGCAAATGATTTGTTAATGGCTTACTAAACACTTATAAATGTTTAAAAACGAAACATTATTAAAAAGTGTTACCAAAACGGGAGTCCAGCATTTTTTGCTGTCTTTTATCCCATGCCTTAAATTAGAAGGTTGGTGAACTTAAGGGAGCCTTTTTGTCCATGTTAAAACAGGAAATAATACATACTAACATCCTGGACAAACAATGGCTACGTCTCAAGGAATCTGCTAATGGGTTTTTGGTAGCGATGCACCTATACCGATATTGGTATCAGATATCGGCCTGGATACCATTTAATTTGCATGTATTGGTATCGGTTAAAGGTAAATGATACCATGAACCGATACTTGAAATGTGGAAAATCTACAATAAATTCACAAAAAGGTTAATTTTTCACCTGAAATGTTTTTGGGGTTTTCTGGTAATTTTATATTTGACGTTATTTTGTCTTAGTTATGTTTAGTTAGTAAAGTGTGGTGCTTTTAGTCGCTTCAAGAAAGGTATAAGGTGGAGGGTATACAGTTTATTAATTCCACAATAGTATCAGATCAGTATCAGGTATCGACAGATACACAAAGCCCAGGTATCGATATCGGGACTGGAAAAGTCAGATTGATGCATCCCTAGTTTTTGCTCGCTAGTTTAGTCTTTTTTCCACCTTAAAAACGTATTTCTTTAAGAAGAACATCATGCAAATTAATTATCAAGGAGACTAAATGAACCTTTTTTAAAATAAAAAAAAGAAAGAAATATTATAGTTCATATATTGAACACTTCCTATCAGTTAAAGCTATCTTGCTACACATTGAATTTACAGATAACACAACAGGATGTTCTGCTTCTTGCATGAAGGGGGGGGGGGGACCTAGAAGTAGGACATACAGGTGCTGGCCAGTAAATTAGAATATCATCAAAAAGTTGAATTATTTCAGTAATTCCATTCAAAACGTGAAACTTGTATACTGTATACTTTCCTTCCACACATAGTGATATATTTCAAGTGTTTATTAATTTTCATTTTTATTATTACAACTGACAGCTAATGAAAACACCAAATTCAGTATCTCAGAAAATTAGAATATTCTGAAAAGGCTCAATATAGAAGACACCTGGTGCCACTCTAATCAGCTGATTAACTCAAAACACCTGCAAAGGCCTTTAAAAGGTCCCTCAGTCTTGTTCTGAAGGCTCCACAATCATGGGGAAGACTTCTGACTTAACAGCTGTCCAAAAGACGACCATTGACACCTTGTACAAGGAGGGCAAGACACAAAAGGTGATTGCTAAAGAAGCTGGCTGTTCGCAGAGCTCTGTGTCCAAGCACATTAACAGACAGGCGAAGGGACGGAAAAAATGTGGTAGAAAAAAGTGTACAAGCTCTAGGGATAACCGCACCCTGCAGAGAATTGTGACGACAAACCCATTCAAAAATGTGGGGGAGATCCACAAAGAGTGGACTGCAGCTGGAGTCAGCGCTTCAAGAACCACCACGAAGAGACTCATGAAAGACATGGGATTCAGGTGTCGCATTCCGTGTGTCAAGCCACTCTTGAACAAGAAACAGAGCAAGAAGCGTCTTGCCTGGGCCAAGGACAAAAAGGACTGGACTGCTGCTGAGTGGTCCAAAGTTATGTTTTCTGATGAAAGCAATTTTTGCATTTCCTTTGGAAATCAAGGACCCAGAGTCTGGAGGAAGAGCGGAGAAGCACAGAATCCACGTTGCATGAGGTCCAGTGTAAAGTTTCCACCGTCAGTGATGGTGTGGGGTGCCATGTCATCTGCTGGTGTTGGCCCACTCTGTTTACCAGGAAGTTTTAGAGCACTTCATGCTTCCTGCTGCTGACCAACTTTATGGGGATGCAGACTTCACTTTTCAACAGGACTTGGCACCTGCACACAGTGCCAAAACCACTAGTACCTGGTTCAAGGACCATGGTATCCCTGTCCTTGATTGGCCAGCAAACTCGCCTGACCTTAACCCCATAGAAAATCTATGGGGTATTGTGAAGCGGAAGATGCAATACGCTAGACCCAACAATGCAGAGGAGCTGAAGACGAATATCAGAGCAACCTGGGCTCTCATAACACCTGAGCAGTGCCACAGACTGATCGAGTCCATGCCAATTTTGTCATGGATATGTGCTGTAAGGAGGACGAAGGACCCAGGCGCAGAAGCAGAGTTCCAGGTGAGGTTCTGTTTAATCGTGAGCAGCAACACAAGGTGAGACAATACACACACAATGCACAACAATGATCCAGCGAGGACTGAAGCGCTCGCTGGATCTCCGTGGGTACACTCCTGGAGGTTGGCGTCCCCTCATGGGATGGGTATCAGGGGGACGGCCCGGGTGGAATCGTCTGGCTGGAAGAAAGACTGTCGGACGTCCCCTGGTGGGACGTGAGTCGGGTGGACGGCCCTAATGGCGTCCTCTGGCTGGACGAAAGACTGCCGGACGTCCCCTTACGGGACTTGAGTCGGGCGGACGGCCCAAATGGTGTCCTCTGGCTGGACGAAAGACAGGCGGACATTCCCTTACGGGATGTGAGTCGGGCGGCCGGCCCAAATAGCGTCCTCTGGCTGGACGAAAGACTGGCGGACGTCCCCTGGCGGGACGGGAGATGATCGGATGGCCCCGCGGTCCTCTCCTGGGGACCTGGAGGTCCAGCGGGAAGCTGGTCGCACGTCCCTTGACCGGACAGGAGACGGGCGGATGGCCCGGCGGTCCTCTCCTGGGGACCTGGAGGTCCAGCGGGAAACTGGACAGATATCCCTTGACGGGAAAAGAGACAGGCGCACGGCCCGGTGGTCCTCTCTTGGGGACCTGGATGTCCAGCGGGAACTTGGACAGACATTCCTTGGCGGGACGGGAGATGGGCGGATGGCCCGCGGTCCTCTCCTGGAGATCTGGAGGTCCAACGGGAAACTGGACAGATATTCCTTGATGGGACAAGAGACAGGCGCATGGCCCGGTGGTCCTCTCTTGGGGACCTGGAGGTCCAGCGGGAACTTGGACAGACATCCCTTGGCAGGACAGGAGACGGGCGGACGGCCCGACGGTCCTCTCCTGGGGACCTGGAGGTCCAGCATGAAGCTGGACGGACGTCCCTTGACGTGAGACGGGCGGATGGCCCGGTGGTCTTCTCTTGCAGATGAGGCAGCGACGTGGAAGCTTGGCTGGTCGTCGGGGGAGAGAGAGGGACCTGGTTGGTTCCTACTGACGGGAATGAAGGAACCTGGCTAGTGAAGCAGGGCCTGAGACTGGCTGCTCCAGTGGCAGCAGTGGCCAATCCAGCAGCTCTGGCGGCGGCCAATCCAGCAGCTCTGGTAGCGGAAGCGGCCAATCCAGCCGCTCTGGCGGCTGTACCGGCAATCCAGCCGCTCTGGCGGCTGTACCGGCAAAACCAGCCGCTCTGGTGGCTGTACCGACAAAACCAGCAGCTCTGTTGGCTCTGGGAGCAGAGACTGAAGGGGCTCTGGGAGCAGAGACTGAATGAGCTCTGTTGGCTCTGGGAGCAGAGACTGAAGGAGGGAGAAGGTGGAACAGGTCGAAGCAGACGCCAACTTTGGGGCAGAACAGGCTGAAGCAGACGCCAACTTCGGGGCCGAACAGGCCGAAGCAGACGCCACCTTCAGGGCTGAACAGGGCGAAGCAGATGCCAACTTTGGGGCCGAACAGGGTGAAGCAGACGCCACCTTCAGGGCTGAACAGGGCAAAGCAGACGCCAACTTTGGGGCCGAACAGGTAGAAGCAGACGCCAACTTCGGGGCCTAACAGGCTGAAGCAGACAACAACTTTGGGGCCTAACAGGCTGAAGCAGACGCCAACTTCGGCGAGGTGGTGCAGGAGCCTCTTGCCCTCGGCTGCGTGGTGGAGAATGACGCTCATGCCTGCGGGGACCGGTTCCGGGAGCGCAGTATGCGAGCCGAGAGCCGACGAGCGAGGTCTGCTGCTCCACATACTGTTCCTCAATATCCTCCCAGTCTGACCAGTCCGAAGGAGGATACTCCGGCACAGCTTTGCGGTGTCTGTGTCGCCAGTTGCGGCGAGGAGTTGGATCCCCTCTGGAGCAGATGTACTGGAGTCTGTCCCCGTGAAAAAGCTTGAATAGCTCGTCCTCGCTGACGTAGAGGGGACCCAGCCTTGGGCTGGCAGACAAAGCCTGTGTAGTAGGCGCAGCTGGATGGCTGGCTGAAACAGGGGGAGCCCACGATGAAGCAGTCGGAAGAGGAGCGAAGACAGCCGGGGAGAGGATCGGTGGGGCGTGGAGTTTGAAGACTGAGCCGACGTTGGTGGAAGCGGATCTCCTCCCCAAAAAGGACAACTCCTCCTCGGCTGTCTGACTGAAGATGTCCGCTTCGTCCTCCAGGTCCAGCGATCATGAGAACTGAGGCTGGTAAAGAGCCGAGGAAGACTCTCTATTATAAAGTCGTCAGCTGTGGTCTGGCGAGCTTAGGCTTCCAAGCCGCAGATGTCATCCAGGCTAGACCAGAGGTCTTGCAGGAGATCAGGGTCCGAGGCTTCTACTGGGTCCATCTTTTCAGGCTGGATCATTCTGTCATGGATATGTGCTGTAAGGAGGACGAAGGACCCAGGCACAGAAGGAGAGTTCCAGGTGAGGTTCTGTTTAATCGTGAGCAGCGACACAAGTTGAGACAATACACACACAATGCACAACAATGATCCAGCCAGGACTGAAGTGCTCGCTGGATCTTAAATAAGGAGAAACAAGGAGAAACAGGTGAAGACACTCAGGGAACACAGGTGCAAACAATAGGAAGTCAGGACGACACAGGTGCAGGTGATGATGGAGGAGTGAGAGGAGCTGAGTGCATTGTGCAGCATGACAAATGTGTACCACATCTTGCGCGCCCTAATTAAACCTGGTTAAAAATGTTCCAAAGTATTATTAGTTTTTGTGTGAGGGACAACTTTACGGAGTTAAAAGAACCTGAACATGTTAAAATCTATCACACTTTATCAATATTAAAAACAGAAATGTTTGAAGTTAATTAGACTGTGGTGCGTTGTTTTTTATTTATAATCAAATCAAGTTTATTTGTATTGCATTTTTAAGAAATAAGGCAGTTAAAAGTGCTTTACATTATTTGAAGATAAAACAATAAACAAAAAACAAGTTACATTGTTACAAAACTAAATTAGGAATAACGGTGTAAAGTAAGGAGTAACTAACGACAATAAAACACTGTGAAGTTATTAAAAATAGGATATTCTGGTTCAAAAAATTTGCAGCTGAGCAGGGTCATCTAAAGATATTTACAAAATAGACATGTCTATTTGTGCATTACAGAACAGGTGGTGAGAAAAAAACTGTGTGCAACAGAGCAGTGTAATATTGAACATCTTCTTAAGACTTCAATCTCACTCAACAACATTAAACAACACAGTGTCTTTAGTCAAAGGAATCTTCAGTTTTGGTTTAACACAGACTGCTACAGCAGATCCTTCCTGGCCACAGCAATCAGCGGTTACAACATTACTTCTGAAAAGTAAGTTCAAAGAGGATCTTAAGGCTGCTAATAAATTTGAACAAAGTGAACAAAGAAAAGACAGGAAGAACAAGACATCTTTTCTACCTGTGTTCTAGTAAAACTGTGGTCATCAAGCAAGGTAATGTAAGTAAAAGTGATTGTTTCAAATATATTATAAAATTGTTATGACTACGATTATATAACTGATATACGATGTTAATAGATATGTTTAGGATATCCCACATTCCTAATTGTGTTTTCTCAAAATGAATTATTTACCCCACTGAGTAAACAATATCTCAACACCAGCTTTACCTGTTTCAAAATGTATGAAAAAAACAACAACTCCAGACTATCAATTTAAAATACATTTACGCAAAACATTGTTTTAGAAACTGGGCAAAACTATTGTTGGGGATATTACCAGAAATATAACTATTTGGCTATTAATAGTCAAAGGACTGCTTATGGCAGTCAATAAAATTAATAATTTATGGAAAATTATTATTAGTCGGGGCACCACCTGTTATAAGGAACTATTTTAATAGCCATCTCAAGGAAATTTGTCTAAACTAAATTAATGTCTAAACTCAGGAGGATTTTTAACAAACACAGTATCCCTGTGTATTTCAAACCCAGCAACACACTCAGACAGAGACTAGGACATCCCAAGGACAGAACACCACACGCACACAAAAGCAACCTGGTGTATGCAATCCAATGCAATGAAGAATGCAAGGACCTCTACATTGGTGAAACCAAACAACCACTGTACAAACGCATGGCCCAACACAGGAGAGCAAACTCCTCAGGCATTGACTCTGCTGTTCATTTACATCTCAAGGAGAAAGCCCACTCCTTTGAGGACAGCAATGTCCAGATATTAGACAGAGAGGACAGATGGTTTGAAAGAGGAGTAAAAGAAGCCATCTATGTAAAAGTAGAGAAACCATCGCTAAACAGAGGAGGAGGCCTGAGACATCACCTATCTCCAATTTACAATGCTGCCCTTTCATCCCTCCCTAGGAGACTCAAACAAATTAGCCTCTAATAACAGAAACAACTGTGACTCCAATGACTGTCGTTATAACACAATAGGGCACTAATGAAGCCGAAACCTAACCTCCACCAATAGGCGGCACGCCAACGACCGTCGTTAAGACATGGAGCACAAAGGAACCAATGACATAATCAGTCTTGTAAAAGCCCTCCAAGAGGTTAAATAGCTGAGTCTCCACACCAGTTAGTTGGACCAGTCCCAGTCTGGTCAGCGGCGAGCATGAACTGATGAAGCCTCTTGGATAAGAGGTGAAACGTCTTCCAAGACAAATTACCAAGTCCAGTTGCGTTCGATCGATATTTCCTTTAGATAACCATGACCTGGATGAATGAGAATATTCACAGGCCTATTTTAATACCCAAATGTCTATGTCAGTCTATCTGAAGGAATTAATTATTTACCGTTTATTGACCATAAACTTTGCAATGTGTGTGTGTTGAACAAGAAATGACAACAGTTACTTTCCAAACACAAGATTTACAGAAAACAAAGAACAACATTTTAATCACCACAACAGAAAAAGAACACACTACTGATTAAAATAAATGAATAGTTAAAATAAAATAACAAAAAAGATTAATAATGTAATAAAAAGAGAAACCATTGATTCTGATTTATGCTGGAAGCTGATTTAATTTCACTAATTTTAATTAGTTTAACAAATTTAGCACCATTGATTTAAATGTAAACCAATAAAACCAAACGTAAATTTCTTTGGATAAAGAAATGTTTGTTTAAGAATTCTCTGGATGAGAGTAATCAACCTTTGGAAAATTACTTAATTCATGAACTGGTCATCAAATTAAACAATTTAATTCCAGTGTTTGATATAAAATACAGCAAGTTCAAACACGGTTAATAAGTTAGTTTCTGTTCTTAAACAATAAATTTTAAATCGAGTTCTGTTTGAACAGTTACTAGCAACCTTTGTTATGAAGTGTCAGCATAAACCGACACGTGGCTTGTTATAAGCTTTAGCTCTCGGCAATGTATGTGGCCGTTTAGAGTGGTTCAAATACATTTATTAAACATTAAACGAGAAAAAAAAGAAAGCTCCTGTCTGATTGAGTAGCTGAAATTACAAGATTTAACACGACTCTTGGTCGTTTTAAACTCTGTTAAGCATTGATTAAAGTTTCAGGCCCAGGAGGTGACACCAGGGACATTATTCAGAATTTTCTTGCATATACACTTATAAAATTAAACTCCTTTCATACACACTAGTGAGAACCTTTCATATACACTAGTAAAATCCTTTCATACAAACTACTGAAATCCTTTCAGACACACTAGTAAAATCATTTCATACAAACTACTGAAATCCTTTCATACACACGAGTGAAAGCTCTCATACACACTAGTGACATCTTTTCATACACACTAGTAAAATCCTTTCACATGCACTAGTAAAAACCTCTCATACACACTAGCTTTGACTACCTAGCAGCTAATGTTAGCTGCCAACAAGAAGCAATTTCTGCTCAATCACGGTGTATAATTGAAGCAGAAACACAATCTGCATAAATGATACACTAAATCAAAACTAAACCTACCACACTTGACCGTCTGTCCATCAACCCAATGTTTGGTATGCCACATCAGAGCAAGGATGATACTACTGACATGGCAACACCAACAACAGAAGCAGTTCTAGGGGGGAAATCATGTCACCCTGACCTCTGTCACCCGATGCCAGTCATGTCACTGATAGCCAATGGGCTCTAAGGCCTTCCCCCATGTAAAATTAGGCCCTACTAAACAAGAAAAAAACTATCCAAAAATAATCTAAAATACAACACATTTAATTAAAGTTTTATCTTTATGTTTTTTAAATTCAAGTTTTCAATATTTCTACAAGTTTCAAACATTTTTTACACTTTACATTTTTTG